>JAYKKI010000005.1:17222500-17822500 GCA_039881145.1 Druceiella hillmani
TAAGAGCAGCTGAAAGAGCTGTAAAATTATAGGAAACTTTCATGGTTTAAAGCAATTTCGAAAAGGATTTTTGTTACACTGTGTGCAAGAACACAGAAATCTATATGCAGACTGTAACAAGGGATCCTTAAAAGGAAATATCCTAAATAATGAGTAAATTGAACTTTTTTTAATAACTACGTACCTATTACTAAGACTGGCTTTGTGATAAATATTTCAGTTGACCTAGCTATAAAACAGAAAGCGTTAAAACAGCTGTTTTTCAAAAAATTCGGGGCCCAGTCTACACGGGCAAAAATATTGACGTAGGAAAATAAAATTTTGTATTTTAGAAAGTCAAAACAGTTTTAAAAAAATTAGGGGGTATGGGTTTCCATATCTCAAAAATTTTCCTTTCTCCCATATAAGTCCCTTATATCTATATAAATATGTATATTTATATTATGTATATATATATATATATATATATATATATATATATATACATGTGTACACGTACGTAAACATATATATTGATTTATTTACACACATTAACCAATAGAATTCATTTGTAACGATAACCCATTAACGGTTCAACAATGTTTAAACCTTTATATTAAACATGAATGCAAAAGACACAGGGCTATAAAAGGTAACGACGACATTCACTTTCTTTATCATGATAAACAAATCACTCAGTGCAACCGGTATTAGGCAGTTGAGCAGTTCAATACCGTGGGAAACTGGACAGTTCTGATTTAATTCAGCTCTAGAGGAGAATTTAGCAATAAGGTGACGACTAAGTGCAGGGAATAGTCAGGTACGAAAAATGAAAGTTTTCTCAACAAATACATAGAATTTAATCGAAAAAAGGGCATAGAATTTAATTAATTGAAAAAAGGGCATAGAATTTTTTTATTTAACAGCTGGACGATAAACTTCATAAGCGCGGCGTCTCTTCTAAATTAAAAGAAATGGAAAGCTAGCACATCCAAAGAGGAAATCAGTAGGTAAAAAAAGGGGAAACAACTATAATGGATTCGTGTGGGCTCCAAATAATAGAGTCAGATTCAAATCGGCTCTGCACCAATAAAGTGTAAATCAGTGCATTTGATATGGATTGATAATCCTTTTACTTATGCAACGAATCCGATTTTATACACACACACACACACATATATATATATATATATATATACATATATATATATATATATATATGTATATATATATATATATGTATACATGTATATATATATATATATATATATATATATATATATGTATATATATATATATATATATGTATATATGTATATATATGTATATATGTATATATATATATATATATATATATACATGTTATATGCAGGTGGAATACTTTGAGGATTTTTAAATATTTTGAAATGAAAATTATAATAACTTACCAAACTTAATTTTCTATACTTTTCCGTTTTTTTTGTATAATTTAATTTTTTAAGTCACTAAACTTTTCTTCTAATATTTTTGTTTTATGAAAACTGTAAAATACAGAGATAACTCGCACTTTGCAAATTCTGTATACATATATCCACATAGCGATATTGAATTATTTAGAAATGTTATTACCTTTTGCTATGTGACAATTCTCGTCGTAATATTAGTGTTAAAAATTTCAAAGAGAGACAGGGACAAATTTTGAAGACCCTTCAGCAATATCTCTTGTAAAGACGAGTTAATTCAGACTAATTAAAATAAATCTAACATGGATATATTTGAAAGCTTTGAAATCCTTTTTGCTTATTCTTTAAATGGATATCCATTTTGTATGTAATATGCCCAATTTCGGATACTTCATCTTGCTCTCCTCTAAAATATTCTTATAAATTATTATTATTCATTTCACTGTATTTTATTGAAAAATATGCGGATTAATATGATCACTACGTCAAATTTCAACTTTCTGTGTGAAGTGATTTCTGAGAAAAGGGGTTGTGAGGATATTTACCATTGAGTTACTGAATGAAAAATGTGCACTGTGCATGATGTAAATATTTTTTTCAACCTGCATATTAAATGCACAAATTATAAATTTTTCAATTCCTTACAAATTTTACGAATTTATTTCTCAAGCGATATCAATCGAATCACAATGCAATTCAATTTGTGCTTTGAAAACACAAAATATTATATTTACGGGAGTTAACTCATTGCTTAAGACGCGCTTTGTTGATATTTGCTGATAACTGGCAGGCGTTTTTTAAACCTATGCTAACGAACCCCATGTTAATACGTTTAATGATGATGTCAACACTTTGTCAACATATCAAAACTACGATTTTTTCTATGAATTAAAATGTCCAAAATACGAAATTGTGAAAAAATAAAATGAAATCAATTAAGGTTTTCTTATATTATTATCGATATGGCGTAAGACTTCCAAGATAAATTTTGAAAAGACCTGAATAAAGTTAGAGCTACTTTACGTCAGGCTACTTTACGTGTCTCGGATTAGGCTATCAGTCCAGATTTAACGCAAAGATGATTTTTTTAAAGTAATATATGTTCCTTGATATTCTTTCATATTTATTGATCTGTTACATGTCTTTCATTTATACTAATCAAGAAAATTTACCCCGTTAAGATCTAATTGTCCACACATGCCACTATCACTTGTTAGAGGTGAAAACATTTATTTTTGGACAATATTAGAGTAATTATTTTATTTATTATATTTGAAATTTAATACTTCCATCTTCATCAACGTGATTAAAATTAAATTGATTAAAATAAACAATTTGAACTATTTTTTAACTGTGTGCGTGGATGTTTTTGGTCAGTTTATAGTTTACATTAATCAACTCATTTAGTAGATATCTTGTTGAAGCATCGCGTGTGGTAATGTTTTCCTTTCGTTAGTGATTTGGTCATCTGTAGTTACCGGTCTGATAAAGCCTTCGTAATTTCGTGACGCTTCATTTTGAATAGTCAGATTCACAGGTTGGATGGATTAACTAAAATGGATCCAAATTTATCATTTGGACACATCTTTCATTAAATTAATTAATAGTTAATGTTCGCGTTGGTATACGCACAATATCAATGTATAGGTATATAAATGTATAGTAGGATACACATAGGCATAATAGTAATGGTGGTATTAAAAAACCTATTCATGTACAAAAGCTAGAAAAAAATATCTTAATATGCCATTTTTCAATTTTTTTTATTAGCTTGAGAGTGAGAAAATTCCAATTATAATAGGTTACACAAAATATAAACTAGCTCTTCCGCAAATATAGGCGAAATAGATTATATATTTTTGGTATTCTTCCACACAGTTCCTTCCATTTGATATTCATATCATGTGGGGGGTCCACAAGTAAGGTTATTTATGTTTATATTTAATTTACAACGGTATTTCTACCCTATATTCTTATAGGGTAGAAATACCGTTCTCGGATTCCAGACAATATTTGGTAAATAATAGTCAGATTTGTTCTGTAGTTTATCAATGAAGAAAAATTAAACAAACTTTTTTGCACCTATAATATTAGTATATTACGGTCGCTTTACTCTACAAAATAACAATTATTAAAATTTCAGTATGATGAGGTGCAATAAAAGTTATATATTGAGTATTTACTTTATTTTGGATCACGGATGTTTCCTCTCACACTGTATTTCATTTAATTTGATATAGCGGTTTCCGGCATATTTCACATTAGATAAATATTCACATTTATTAATAAAGAAAGTCTGAAAATTTTCACATTGCAGAAAAATATCCCTCCGCTAGTTACCAGCATTCTAATGGACACCAACGTATGATTTCAGCGGCATACTTTGCTGATATACATGATGGGTTAGTTAATTACCCCCACTAACACATTCTGCACTAAATGGCTTAAGCAGTGCTTACACGGTGACAGTTCCTGCGATATCACGATTGTGGCAGTGCCACTGCCACCAACTGTTGCTGTGTCACAGGTGAACTTCCAAATTATAATGGTAGAATACTGCCAAAACAGCGGTAACTGTCGCACAAACTGTCACCGTGTGAACAAACCTTTCGAACAATTCAAATCATATATGTTTATCGTTGCAATACGTCCATACAAAATGTATGTCAAATACGACCAGATCCACATCACATCACGTATGAAGCATTACGTAACCCTAGTCAATTTCTACCTCAAGTGTGTTTAAGAGAAATTGAGAGAGCGCGGGCAGAAACATGGGGGAAAGAGTGTGAAGGTAATCCCATAAAAAACATAAATTTGAAAAATGGTGCAGATTAGCTGAAAAAAAGAGTTGAAATCAAAATAACAGTCTAGCATATTTTTAAAATAAAACCAATTATTGCAGCCAAATGTAAATAAAGATACAGTACGCGAACGGTAGTCTCGAACTTGCCTGTGTGCTACGACGAGCATGATGTCCTGAACGTAATTTTGCGACACCGGTTTCATACCACGTTTATGATGTAATTTTGACACTAATTTTATACTACGTGCACGAAGTCCTAAACTTAAGTTTGCGTCAACAGTTCTATACCACATGCATGGTACTCTAAACATAAACTTGCGACACGAGTTTAATACCACGTGCATAATGCCCGTAACACAATTTTGCGACACTAGTTTTATACCACGTGTATGATGCTCTGAACGTCATTTTGTGACATTAATTTTAAAAATATTCGACTTTATTGCACTATGATATTGCTACATATATTAGTGATTACGTAACTATAAAGTTGGGTTTATAAATATCATATAATACCAGTTGCAGATACATTGTATCGTTGTATGTTTATGGATGCAAGTTAGCCAAAATAATTTTCGATTATAGTGTAAAATTCGAAGAGTAGTTTATAAGTTAAAGTCTTATAAACATCTTTAATGTACAAACATGCAAATTCTACAATTTCATTATATACATATATACATATATACATATATATATATATATATATATATATATATATATATATATATATATATATATACATACATATATTTGTATATAATGAAATTGTAGAATTATGAGATAAATTATATTTTCATTTAGTTAAGTGATTAATCGATAACCTTAATGAAAATTATTTACTCAAAAATATAGGTGGTTACCTGTATCCCTATTTGACTTCAACTTCTTTAACTTCATTTTGAAATATTTAGTTCACAATAATAATATTATTTTTTAAATTAAACAAGACAAATATTTAAGATACCTATGAGCGATATAAAACTATATGCTTTTATGTAATTTATCGGAATAAAGCCATCTAACGTCGAATTTACTGCACTACTTCCAGCCACTAAGTATTTTATGGCGATGGGTGTGAGTTTCGATGAACAGTTAAACAAAGGACATTTTAAGTTAAAATTAAAGATTTGCAAAATATTATAGATGGATATAGAGAATTAGATAATAAACCTGATGTCTTATATCCACATATACACGCACAGAGAGGGAAAATGATTACCTTAGGTCACTTTATTTTAGTGTATATATATATATATATATATGTGTGTGTGTGTGTGTGTGTGTGTGTGTGTGTGTGTGTGTGTGTGCGTGTGTGTGTGCATGTGTGGGTGTCATGAGTGCACTCGTGTAAACGTGCGGATGCGAAGGGCGCGCATGCGCGCACCCGCTTTTATGTATGTGTGTACGTATGACTGTAGAAACTCTAAACAGGTAATCGACGGATAGGCGGGTTGACGGATATGACGAAATTAGAACTGTACTTAAAAATGACGTTTCCTAAAATTGATACTTCAAAGACCAGTTATGTTAATTTGGATGTAGGTAATTTTTGTTTTTAACTAGAAATCTTTTTTACTTGCTCCTAACCCAACTCAACGGGCATAATGCAACTTGTTGATATTGCTTTCATTAAGAAATTGCAATCATTAAGAAATTGCAAACCATTAACAAACATGTATATGGAAAGCGTATTTCAGTAGAGATAACAAAATCAAACAAAAATGTCATCGTGGTCTCCAAACGTGACTTCCGATATAAAAACAATGGATGCAAATTCCCATTTTTTAAATTCTTTATAAATTATTCCAAGAGTACAGAAAATTGTCAAATTTCACTCATAACCAAAAACGGGAATCAAATATTAGATTGAATTCAGAATAGAAAGAGAACCTCGTATTTATATAAATTTATGCAATGTAAAGTTGTTTTTAATATTATATTTCTGAATTATTTTTATCTATATTCTCTGCGAAATCCTTTCAAACATTTTTTATTTTTTTTTATTTATTTGCAGATTTACATACATACATTTGCAAAAGTGGTCAATTATGTGCCGTGATCATTACAATCATGAGACGTCTGTTTAATATATTTCTTTACATACATAATATTTTCGTTTTGCTACTTATTCAAGTTTCTTATTAAATTCTTACTTTTTTTAACAATTTTTTTTTAAGTTATCAAGTTATAATGAAGACATTTAAATTTGCCATATTATTACATTTACTACTCTGTACTTGAAATTTTACTTTTCTGCTATGTAGCGACAGCCAATCACTTTAATTCTTGTCCCTCATAAAATCCAAATGGAAAAAGTTACATTAAAGTATTTTTAGAAAAAATGTGAAGGGGTGGTTTTAAAAGTCAATCTAACAAAACTGATGCTCATTTAATTAATATGTTCGATATCGATGGAGGTTAAAGAATTTTGTTTCTGTTGACAAGTTTTCTGCATATTCAGACCTATTGGGAAAAATATTGAAGTTAAAAAAAGTTCTTAGAATTTACAACTTTACATTCTTTCGCGTTTGTGACTATTTCTAAATTTTATTTTGTTAAATAACAAATCATTTTTATTATCATACTAAGTCTAATTTTTGCAATGAAATATGCCAATGACAATGCTTACATTTGGACTGTTATTAATTAATAGCCTACTCAAAACAATTGTCATTTATAAGACAAGAGTTACATATAAGCATTTCTATGAATTTCATGAAGGCTAAAAATACGTTCATTGAATATTAAGTCCAATATATTCCATTAACGCATTAATCGTTTAACGTAATCTACGTTAAATGATTTACGCGTTAGTGGAATAAGCGAAATTAATAGGCTGTCTTCAAACTATATTAATTTCATCGGTAAAGTTCGTGGGTTGTTTAGTGTTTCTAAAATTTGTTGCTCATACAGTTCTCACTATGACCCATATTTTACTTATTCGGTTTAAGTAGATAATAATTGGGTGCTGAGATGGATGCTAGACAACTCGATTCCAGCTGTATACCCTTTGTTCCTTTGGCTTTGTTCATTTAATTTACCTATTTTTATAGTAATTGTTATTCATATTGATGCTGCGATATGAATATGGGCGGTGAACACTCATTGTTAGTGGCATAATCAGCGTCATTGAATTAAATCATAACCTTTGCTTTATTCGTGCTATTATTTAATTTTCCAAGTGGTTTATACTAGTTACAAATCAATTCTTTACGATCAATGTACGCATAAAGTAGTGCTATTTACAGCGTTAATTTAGTAGCCCTATTTACAGACTCACAAACGTTATCTCACGTAATGTATACAAGTTTATCCTAGAGTAAAATAACTATCCGAATATTTTCCTTTGTTACTTATGTTTTCCCTAGTTTCGTTTTTCCTCTATATATTTTCTCTTGATTCCACATAATATTTTCTCTTGATTTAGGTTAAAGGTGACGTTTATGGAGTTTCTTGCATTCTCGTTTGCTCTCAAAATCTCTGACTATCACTTTAAACTCATTCTTGCCTCTAAAGAAAAAAATATTTCAAGCTTTCTTCAAGTTATTGAAAAGGAGGTAGGAGCTGGGATGATTCAAAATGTTAGGTAGATGAATAATTTCTTCGAAACTCGTCTCCGTTAAGGCTTGGCTTGCAATTTACAGAGATTTATAGTGCAATGTCTTGTTTAAATAAAATTTCTTAATCAGGTCTCCCTTTTTTCCCCAAAGGCTTCGCGAATATTCCTTAAAAAACAACCTGATAATTTATATTCACTGAAGGTTTTTCCAAATTTTTAGTCAATTAAAGTAACCTCAGAATCACAAAAAGCTATTATTTTTCAATCCATTGCATAGACTCCTATTTTGGCTGCGGATCGTGCTCTCGTATCATCGACGACGGTTAGGGAACTAATTTCATTCAAATTTTCCTAAAATAGCTGCAACAAAAGACTATGATGGAGTATAAGATGGGCTATTTATTTAACCGCAAACATTTCAAATTTTCAGCCTGCTTTCACATGCGTATGTCATTGGAGACAGCCTTTTAAGGATTTCAGTGTTTCAATTGTATTTTGAGGTTTTGGTACTTGAAAACAAGCGGAAATTTAATAGCCCTCTTCTCAATTTTGTGAAGAACATGAACCACTTTTCCTTATTTAATAAAATTTTATATACTAGTTCTCCAAATATTTTTAGTCTAGTGTAGTATACTTTTTGGTATTGTTGCATACGCATTACGTACAAATTAGTCAGGCATTAGCGGAATTTATTCTTTCTTATCGAAACTTTGTGCATCTTTACCAACGACGTAACTAACAAGGTTGCCTAACGTCGATATTATTGCGACGAGAGAGCTCTGAGTATTTCACACCAATTTTTTGATTCGGGTATCTTCTCAGTATTGAATTTCTTTTGTATGAATTTTTGTTTATGATTACACAAATCTACAGAATACGGTATAATATTGAATTGAGTTTTAGTTACTTATATAAAATCATTCTTATCTATTTTAAACTACAGTCAGTTTAGATGTTTTATTTATATCTTTTTTAAGCATTTTGATTTCAAATATTACCTTTTTCTGGTCTGAATTTATATTTAATTACCTAATCATGATAATAATCTTATACATAGTATATTTCTAAAAAGGTAATAAAATTCTAAATTTACGAGGTAAGTACGGTCTTGCTTAGTGAATTATATTATTATAAACTATAAATGCATATAAGATGTTTATACTTATCCATAAAAATATTGATTATTAATAGATAATTAATTAACTAATTGTTTAATGAAATTATTCAACAGAAAAATTACGGTTGAAAGAAGTTTTCAAATTAGAATCAATAGGGTTGAGAAAACTTGTAATCATTTCTCGGCTATTGGAATGCTGAATGTTTCTATACTAGCTATAGTTTGAATAAGCTTGAAGAAGATATCTATTAATGTTTCAAAAGCAAACTCACTAAATATGCATACAATTGTATGTTCCATGTAGATTTTGATGGGGTAACTGTTTGTGTTACTGGAGATCCTAAAGGGTTTTGTTTGTTTCAAGTATGAGTTATTCTGTTAGTTTTGAATAGAAAGCAATATATTTGTTAAATAGTACTTCCCACGCAGGTGCTTACGTATTTCTTGCAGGTAGTGCTTGTTTCTTGCGGTCTACTGTTTAATCTTCATAATCACTTTTAAAGTTTATCGTAATGTTTTAATTTATTTTCAATTAATGTAATATTTGGTAGTTAGGATTCTATCAACTTTCTTCCAGTCTGATTTAGAATGGTCATGGATTCGAGTTACCAGTTTATTTATTCGTTAATCATTATCAAAAGTTTTCCTTTCTTTTTTCTTATTAAATTTATTTTTGAAAAACGAATGGATGGTTTTAGTTTTACTCTTCAAGCGTTATGTCAGGAGTTTCATGAATTTTGTATAACCATTTTTTTCAATTTTTAAATGTATTCGACTAACACTGTAAAAAATTTTTAATTTTTTCCCAAAAAAAGTTATTTCAATATAAGGAATAGCGATCTATGATAGGTTGAGATACAAGGGTTTATGTTGAAATTTAATTATTCTACGAATTCTATTTTATCAAACAAAAATTACAACCGTTTTTTAGAATAAATATTTAAATGATTAAACTTTAGATGTTATGTACATATTTTAATTAACTGTGTTCTTATAAAGGTGTAAAAAATACGATTAATATTTAGAAATAGACTAAACATGTCATCTCTGGAATATGCAAGTGTGCATTATCAGCCCAAAGGTCATTGGCAAAAAACTATTCTAAATATCACATAATTATCATACTCAGTTTGGAAAGTAGTTTTATGGTTTCACTGAGATCTCTCTCGATATATTGGATGACCTATGTTCATTAAGTCGTTTGCACTAGATAATAAATTATAATTTTTCATGTAGAGTTGCGTTGAGTTTTTGTAACAATTTAAGTCGGATAAGATAAAAAAACTCACCTGGACCATTTATTTTCCCAAACTGTGGCCAACTGGTTTTATATTTCATATGATTGTTTTAATGTTCGACTAGTTTGATACAAAAAAAACTCTGAAAAAAATACATGTTTCTTGTTCGTACTAAAACTCTCTACATGTACGTATATTGGTATTTAAACGTTGAGAGTATTCTTTCAAAATACGCCTCGAATAAATCGTATTTTACCGTGTATCGGTATTGATATACAAATAAACATTTTGTTTGATCGCCGAAGTTGAATCATGGATAGAAAATAACATAAATTTCAACCAGACTGCATAAGTATCAGCTCAGGAGTAACAATGCTTCGATTTCCCAAAAACTATTTAATTCTCGATAGGACTCGCGTGCAAAAGATGATATTATCAACAATTAAATAGTAAAATAATTAATAGTAATGTCTTGTTCCATAACTGAAATAACAGTTAGAGATCGAAATGGAGGAGCAGCACCTCGTACTCATTGCGTAGTAATATTCCGTAGAAACAGAACATAAACTACTTAACGAATAGAAAGAACGAACAAAAACTATGCGATATCGAATTAGAAAATAATAAACCCCAGAATGAACTAAATTAAGAAATGAAAAAACGAAGACGGTAGAGAATCCCCTGGTAATAAAAAGAACACAACACGCAACCGGAAATATCCCTACATATAAATATATCGACAGAACCTTAAAACTGGAAAATCATAAAATAATAAAAATTTACTATTGCCACTACCCCGTAATATTCATAGTAACCATTACTTTGTCCAACATAATTACTACCTTTGTTGGAATTTCTAATCGACTATTTCATAAAATGTCCCATAAAACATTCTAAAACACATAAATTCTGCAACACCCAATTCTCATTACACTGTACATAAATTTATACAACACATTCAGCAGAATATAAGAATAAACTAAGTAAATAAATTTTGCACTACAAGAAATCTACAATAACTTTAACTTGTTTTTAAAATATACAAAAACTTCAAATTACCGTAATGAAATCTAATAAGATTACCGTTTTCGAAAAAATTATGAAATAACAGAATAATCTTCAAGCAAAAATGCCTGTCAAAATAAACTGCAGAGTAATATTTATAAACGCAATCAGAAAGGGAAATTTCCATATTCCATCATTAGTTGCTAATCCGGTAAACCATCATGCTCTTCAAAAATTGATGATTATTCTCAAAACAGTGATAATTATTGTAACAACGCATAGCAATTAATAGCGTTAAAGACAATTCTTGAGAGGAGAAGAAGCATTTTTATATTATATAAAAAGTATAAAGACGTCTTTAAGAAGGAAAACTTATCTCCCACATTCACAAACTATTTTAAAAATGAAATTATAGATAAAAATCCAGTTTTTAGTGAATTCTAAAGAAATGAATTTATTCACAAAAATGGGGTCATTCCAAAAACGATAACAGCGAAGTAAAAATTTATAATAGCATCAGATTTGCTCTGATCACCCTTCATCACAATAGTATCAAAAATCGGATGTTAATAGTAAAACAAAATGGCGGATAGAAGTAGACTGCGAAAAAAATTTAAAGAGAACACTCGTTCTATAACATTTCAAACGTACTTGACTAGATCTCCGAGTATGCAAAAAATGGCATTTTATGTAAAACGTATATATCTAAACTTGTATACGTGCATGCCTTTGAGACAAAAAAAAACGCACCAGCAACAGTCTAAAAACCACGAAGGATTTGGACTAAATAACGAAATGCAGACATGTGGACTAAATAAAGAAATGCAGCCATGTGGACTAAATAAAGGAATTTATTTGGTTTACCAAGGTTAATACTAATGTTTTCTACTTATCATTCAACCAAATCATTCACAAGTATTTCAAAGATTTATAAAAAGCAACTTTAAAACACATAGAGATAAATCCGATTTTCAAAAATACAAAACCCCTTATTGAGACCATATTATAACGCGGGAAGGAATAAAACCAAATTTTACAGCAATTTTCAAGTAAAAAGAAAAAAAAGCTTTTTAGACTTAATCGGCTATTACTTTAAATTTATTAACGTCTTTGTAAAAATAAGAAAATAATTGACCAAGTTTTTGACGAAAAATACGGAAGTAGAACACGTTTCCTAATATAGGGAAATTTGCGTAACGTACGAAACGAAATCGTATATTAATATGTCAAAGCTTTCAAAGAAATTTATTTTCACGACAGATGCGTGAAATTATGCCACAGGTGTTGTCTTGTCAAAAGGACCTGTTAGCGCAGACAAACCGCTCGATTTTGCGAGTAGAATGTTAAACGAAAACGTGGTAAATTACTTCGCTATCAAAAAAAATTCTGGCCATCGTTTGGGTGACTATATAATTCCGACCATATTTATTCGGACGCTCTTTCAAAATACTAACATGTTGTCGCTTAGTACTGATTTTCTCCTTAAAACGCATTACAATTATTATAATAAAGATTGGATCCCGAAGAATTCGACTACAAAATATTTAAAAAAAAAGCAAAGGCAACACAAATGCCGACGCTCTATAATACACATAAATCGATAATAATGAGACCAATCAAGATGTTATTTATTTGAATGATCAGTGCATTGATTTACTGAAACTTATTCCGAATAAAATTTTATTCTGAATCTACCCTCGAGACTATTTATTTCCATAATTTTCCATAAAATTATGTGAACCCTTGACAAACGAGAATATATAAATACAATACAAATGAAAGGAATAAAAAAAATTATTATAAATATAGAAGGAAGAAACCAAAATATTGGTACGAAAAAGAAGAATTAGAATTATTTTAGCGCAATGGATTGAAAGAATACTTCGTATCATAAAAGCATAATTTTATGAAATAATCCTATTAAATTAAGTACTGAAAAAACAAAAGACATAAGAACTCCTGAGGAAATCTCTAATGAAACAAAAACCCTTATCACAGGATCTAGCTGGACCTAGTTGACAACCAGATTAAGATTACATAATCCAAGGAAAATCTAAACATATTGTCTTGCAGACAAGTTAAACCGACAATTAAACAAAGTCATTATAATTATTTAAATAAAGTTCAACCTGAAGATTGTAAACGAGCAAATCATATAATTCATATACTTAAGTTAAAATGGATTCAACAAACCACATGACACTGAAATAAAAAACTTGAGTTCCGTTTTTATTTTCCAAATATTTTATTAGAGATTAAATAAATTTATAATAAAAAATTAGGTAAACTAAAATATAACTCTTTATTTAACACATATTCAAAAGAATGTTAATTAAGTGGCTACCTAAACCAATGCGATGCCGAAAATTAACAGTTAATGTGAATCGGAGATGAATCAAAACAAGTTACATCCAGAAAGGACTCTGAAACATAGACAATATATTAACTGTCTTAGAGTTAATAACGTTTATAATCACTTTAATTTGTATTAGAAATATTAATTAGTAAACGTAGTGAATGCTCTATCTTTGTTAGAATCAAAGATGGCATACATAGTATATTAATGATAACACATATAGAAGAAATGTTTAAAATGATTGTAAAACATTATTCAGTTAATAATGTATTAATCACAAAGCTAAATTAATTTAGTAACTGTTGTAGGATAATCGATGCACTTAGCTATTACATTACCAACACCGTTGTACTTGTATTAGAAATATATTTTATGTGCCCTTACGACAACCATTACGACTTATGTTTGATCTATTCCTCATAACACAGTAACTTCCAAACATCTGAAAATGAGATTAACTGCCAGAATTTACATTATGTTTAAAAAATGTCATTAAATATGCTATACAAAACACATAAACTTGAAAAGGAAAACAATTGCACCACAGATCTCTTTAGAATATTTGGCGTTTATAAATTGTGCAATTTTGTAGATAAAACGATATATAAAGATATTTTTGAACAACTCAATGAACTAACGTTCTTAACAGTCTTCCTAAACCCGATGCAAGTTACACTCAATTGCCCTTAGGAAAACTATGTAATTTTAGAGAATGCTAAATGAATATAGGTCCTAATTGGATAAGAATAACCTTTATAATTAAATATACGCTTATAATGACGACCAAATTATAGAAACAAGGATACAGAAGGAGGTACTCTACCATTATTTCTTAAGGAATTATTTCTAATGATCATTAATACCCCTGAGAACGACTAGAGATAAAACAAATACCATTAGGTAATCTAAACGAAATAAGCGGCAAAATCCTTGATGAAAAACCACTCAACTGGGAACCAACAGAAATCTGTATGTATATCTGTTGGAACCTTCCAGTATACGGTATAGTTCTAGTTGTAAGAATATATTTTGCATGTACAACCAACCTTCAACGAAAATATAAAATAAAGACGATGTAATCTACTTTCTGCTTAGTTAATATACACAATGCATTATCATTTTTTTTTTTTTTTAAATTATATATACTTTTGTGGAATATATAGGAAAAAGTAAATTTTATAAGAAAAAATTAAATGAAAATATACATGTTTTGCGACAATAATACTACAATTAAAACATGATTTAAAAAAAAGTCATATTGTGAAAACACTGTTTCTTTTAGTTTATTGTAATTCGAAATACAAGGTGATAAAAGCAAGTTTCTAATAATGTTAATTGTATTTAATTGCACTAATAATATTTATCAAAAAAAAATTAAGTCCACGCTCAAATCTTTTAAATTATTGTTTAGGGTGAAATATTTCTTAAATAATTTCGTATTATAACTAAATTTAAATTTTGTTTTCGTTAGTAATCGCAATTAAATGAATTCTTTCTTAAAGAGTAGAAAGTAGAAATATATAGACAATTCACCTGTTGCAATTTTATTATATGCATGAGGACATAAGTTTTTTATGCGAAATCCGGATGACTACATTTATTTTGAAAATATTACGGACTAAAAATTTGATAAAGTAACAACATATTCGAAGAGTTTAAATACAATGTCCGTGAAATATGACGCGGTTATTTACTATCGTACCAAGACATGTAAGAAATTTCCAAGCGTAATTCCATTTTGCTCGCTACGATGTTCAATGGTATGCGATTGCACGAGCATATTTTCATTGCATGTCGCTTAAAGTGATATAAATTTTTGCCTCATTTCATTTTGAAAATTAAGCCAAGGTTACGTTAAATAATTTTACTTTTCGATGTATTGTCTATACTCTTGAAAAATATTAGCTTGTTGACAAACAAAACATAATCGCTAGTGTTAACAATAGCTAACAAAACCATTCATCGTAAAGAGAAATAAGAAAGATCTAACTTCTTACATCCCCAGATTCCAGACTAAGTATTACAGATTAATTGTAGAGAAAGGGCACATCAAACTTAAGTTAATTTTTCAAGAAGTTATCGTCATGAACTTGGTTGATTCACTTTTTATAATTACCTTAAGTCACATTTACCTTCTGTCCTTGATCCAATTTCCCAGCTACATAACTCAGTAATAGATTTAGTGACATCGGAAGGGATGAATATTTCGCTTGTGCATAACATTAGAATAGGCTATTTGACTTGAATCTTTAAATTGTTTTAAATTGTTCTATTTTTTATTATAAGCGCACTACATTTATATTTTCAGGATATATTTTTTACATAAGTAAATAAATAAATCACTTTTAAAGTTTGCATTTTCGAACTCACGCTAAAAACGCAATTTCTGTAGTGGGACGTCACACACAATGTAAATAAACAGTCCTGCCCGCTGAAGGGGATTATTATTTATTTTCATATTAAATGGTGTATAAATGGTGTGTAGTGACACAATGTACAAAAACGTCTATAAAAAGTCTACACGAAGTGTTCGTTTCAGTGCCAACAAATCTTAAAAGGCAAAAAAGGTGGTTGCAATTAGACCAAAGCGATCCAAACAGCATTGTAGCTCACTCAAATGATTTTATATGTAAAGATCATTTCGATATAAGTAATATTTGTGTTTTAAACATTATTATTGATATCAATGCCTATAAACCAAGAGAATAAGTATATTAAATTTTGGTATTAATGCGTTTCAGTATCAATGATATTTTGACAATTGTTAGTATTTATTGTACTCATTATTGTACATACATAATTTTCATCATAGTTTATAGAAACTCATTTCGTTAATACGCATTGCTAACTGAAATTTATCTTTTAGATATGATATTAGGCAGTTGTATTTATTTGATTGATAATGATAATTAGACGTTATGGTAGCAACAGTTAGAAGCTAACTCATAATGTTGTGATCTACAATAGCCGAGTTCTTTAAAATTAAATTATTTTATTTCTACTTCAGGCCAGAAAAACTATAATTTAAAAATTTTAAGTACAATGAAGCGCAAAATATTAAAAATATTACTGAAAAATATATATTGCCAAAGGAAGATACAGAGTGCAGTTGATGGAGATAATATTCGATTATACAAGCCATCATTTAGATTTTTTTTTTAATTTAAAGCAAAAAAAAACATTAAGGAGAGAGTAAATCAATAGCCTTTTAGATGTGTTAAAATTTTATGATTTTGAAATTGGGATATTATTAATTTTACCATTAGTTTTCATTTTTCTTTCAATAAAATCTCTTGTCATGTCACGATTTAACTTCCTATTATTATTAATAAATATCCTTATGGTGTACACGTAAATCTATAAATAATCAATTAGTCCCTCTTAATGAAGGTCATAATGTGAATTTTACACTATATTGTACACTATAATGACTTCCACACATACCTGATGCTATAATAAGCCTTTGAAATAAGTCTGTGTTTGATACGCCTTTTAAATTTCACTACGGGAAGGTTTATTATACCCTCAGGTATCCTCTTAAAAAAGCGTTAATTGGTTATCTAAATTCAGGATTGTGAATTTTATATTTATTTCTTGTATTAAGAGTATGGATATCAGACCTTTAAACAAAGGAATTTAATTTATTTTTCATGTATAATTTGTTTTCATAAATATATAACAACGGCAAGATCAGAATATTTACCTCTTTAAATAGATCTCGTAATGGTTCTCGCGATTTCATATTATACGTCGCTCGCACAAAATACTTTCAAAATCTGCAGCACAGCTTCACAGCATAATACCATACAACATAATTCTGTGAAAATAAGCAAAATAAACTAACTTAGCCGTCGCTGCGTTAGTCAGCTGCCCCTAATTTTTCTAACTCCAAACGAAGCTGAGCTTAACCTACTAGCTAGACTAGCTACTGAATATAAATGGATAGCTCATTGTATATTATGATCTAGAGTTATACCCAGAAAAGTGGCAGTGGTTACTAAATCTAGTACTTTATTATTTAAAATTACACTGCCATTAACTTGCTATATATTAGGCGGCGAAAATATAATACATTTTCTTTTCTCAGCATTTAAAAACAAGTTATTTACTGAAAACCATTTAGGTACATTATTAAGAGTTTCATTAATATTTGTTTAGCCTGTTTCTTTTCTATCCACTTTGAAAATAAGAGAGGTGTCATTGGAAAAAAGAAATGAATGGTTAGTTATTAATACAGACAAGGTACAAAAATGGACGGACCATAGAGCCCAGAGCGGGAGTGCCTCTCAATTTCATAATATATCCTTTCGAATTAGTACCATTAATTTCGACTCGTTGTTTCCGATTTGATAAATGGATAGAGAAGGTGTTAGACTAAACACAATGGATATCTCCATATTATATTTGTAATATCAGGATATTATAAAATGTAGGTTTATTACTTGATACAATGATAAGAACCATGTATGTGATATGTATAAATTAATTATTTGCTTAAAAAACAACTAAAAAAATAAGCTTTTACCAAATATTGCAGTAAAAAGCAGAAAATGGTATATATCCTGTTTGCTATATTTACTCAGTACGGAATTTAGTATAATCTATTTTTGTTATTGAGTGTACAATTTGAAAAACATAAGTAATTTTGTTTCCCTAATTCAAATGAAAATTCTTAAAATTTTAGTTGAGTATCAAAACAAAGCACCTACGCTTTGCACTCAAAATAAATTAAAAATCTTAGACTAAAGTCTTTACTGAATAAAGAGTGAAAACAGGTTCGATAATAATTTTTTTTGCTTTTTAATACAGTATTTTATAAAAGTGTATTATTTCTTAATTTTTTATAATTTTTTTCATTTTTTTATGCTTGGATTCTTGCTTTAAATCTATAATTTTATATATGCCATGAAGTTATTATATTGTAATTGGTACTTGATACGTGTGCAAAATTTAAAATAATTCAGAAATTTAGACTTAGATGAAAATTCAATTGAATGTTTTCATTATTTTTTGTTTAGTCTTTTTTGATGTAAATTTATTTTTTCCTTATGTTAAAAAATTACGGTATTTTCATTATTTCATTATTCGTGTGTAAAATTTTAAACAATTTAGATATTTGAAAGTGGATAAAATTTAATTGAATTCAGTTATATTTTCAGCTTAAAAAAATTTAATTTCATGAAATTATTGTATTGTCATCAGAACTACATATAGCTGCCTAGTTTCATGATTTAGTTTCGCAAATTCTATGACATAGTGAGTTACATACGACTAGAATTATTATAAGCATGATAATGAACATGAGTAACTATGGTGACTTAATCTATCCGGAAAAAAATATCGAGATATGAAGAATAATTACTGTTTATGTCATAGATGTAAATGACTTCCTGAAAAATGCACTTGCGACTTTTAAAGGAAAAATTATTATAGGTGATTAATTTCCAACTAAACCACCAACCAATTCCTGACCTAATTATAATTATGGATACCACAATTCTGCTGGAGACCATCCGACGTTTTCTACGAATAAAATAGTAACAAAAAAGGAATTAATAAAAATAAAAAAGGACATAACGCAACTTTCAAAGAAGGTATAATTGTAGTATTATTTCTACTTTCTTTTCATCACTCATACTTAATATCTTCTAGACATAATATAGTTAGACATAATTGATACTACAATACTCTTCAAATAGTTTCAGCCCATATATGTAAAGAAATATATGTAAAGGAAAAAAAATTAAAATAAATAAATAAAGAAATAACTAAATAAAAATAAATAAAAAAAATAATAAAAATAAAAATAAATAAATGAATAAATAAAACGGGAGACATGCAAAATTAGTGGTATAACCTTGTTCGAACTTTCAGATACCCTTGTTATTGTATAAATATATTACTGAGAATAACTTCCATTTAATTTTATTACATGCACCGGGATATTTGCATGGTATAACATCATAGAATAACATCAGTTTAATTTATTACCCTCACTAAAATACTTGTATACCGGATAACTCTCGTAAGTATAATAAAACCTACACCGCTCAGCTACAATAAACTCACTAACATAAGCAGTGGGAAAACCCAAACAAATCCGGTTTCCGCTTTTGTTTTGAAACAAATAAATGCTGTTGGATGTTCCTAGGAGTTAATCTTTGCTAATAGCCCATCTGAAGATGTAATACAACGAAACCTAGGTCATGGTAAAGAACTTAAAGAAAGTAGAAATAATACTACATCACGTAGTTTCATTTAATTGTAAATAATGAATTTCTGCAACATCAACGCCAAACATATTCAATATTGTCCAATTAATTTGGTCTAATACTGTCACATATAGCAAAAATTAAATAGCGTTACCTACAATTCTGCTGATTCGTGTTGGCAAACAAATTAGTATTATAAAGAAGAAAGCTTTGTTCATTTTCATATTTTGAAGGTAAAACGACTTATTCAATTAATCTGAATTTTTTGGTTTTCATTACATTTTCGTTTATGGTATCCATGTGATGATATTTGATAATGATGGGTTATTACCCAGCAATAATAATTATAATAAATAGAGTTGTACTACTTAGAGGATTTGTCGACGATGACAAACGTCTACAAGAATGTTTCAGAGTGATCATTATATTGATATTTAAATATTGTTGATCGTTCCTTTTTGGTATTTTTACTTTACAAACTCGGCTCACAACTTTGTACACCTTTCTATAGTAGAGAATGAATGAATATAGCGCCGGGAATAGGTTTGTAAATCTATTGTTGTTTTTTTCGCGTGGTCGTTCTTGATGTATTGTTCCTATACATATGTGCATCGCTCATTTCTTTGATTGTTTAAATGTACCTTTTTTCTCATTGTACATAATACATAAGAATAGTATTCACATCTTGTAAGAAATAGTCTGCATTAGACAGAAGATTAACACGGAGAATTGTCGAGCGGAGAGAAATTCCCCCCTCCTGCAAAGGAATATGGAAAATTTAACCGCTTGCTTCAAATAGGACAATGGAACATTTCCGTGTCCCCTATGTTGATATCGTCGTTCGTTTGCCTACCTGATTATCGCAGGATTATAATTTCCAAAATTTTCTACCTAAGAAAAATGTGGTGAAATTCGATGTTTGTTTAATGAAATTCATGCATATATTATATAACTTGTGAATCAGCTCACAATTATCACTTCCTTCCAAACTAAGTTGTATTATGGCATCAATAATAAGCCATGTATTATATTCTTATGTTTAGAAAAAAAACGGTCGAAGATGTCGCGTTACTTTTAAAAATAACACTTGTAGGTGTTATTTATTAATGATATGATACACTGAAATCAATGAGATTGCCATAAATGTCTATAAAAGCAATGAAAAATATGGCGGTTGGGACAGAAACAAAATCTAATCCTGCACAAAATCGATGAAGTATTTTATAAAAGCGAATTATTTAAATATTGTCATTGCTTATATAAATTGTTCCTTAACATCGTTGTGAGGTCATAAGGGTTTGTCATTAATACTATGTACTTCAAGAGTATAGTCAAATACAACATTTAATTTGTGGCACATAAATATATATACATATACATACATATGTATACATGTATATATATATATTTATATATATATATGTATATTTATATATATATATATATATATGTATATATATATATACATATATATATATATATATATATATATATACAAATTTTTACCCTTCGTCATACACATGATTGGTCGTCACGGACAGAAACATGAGTGATCTTATGTGGGTTGCGTTTTTTCTTTTCAGGCAGGGAATCAAAAAAAAAGTGATGCAAAAATGACTTCATTATATCAAACATATTGACAGCAATAATTGAAAAATTCATATACAGACGAGGTAATTTGTAAAAGAAAACGAAAAATAAAAAGAAATAACAGATTGAAACGTTTAAAATGATGTTTCCTGCTTAGCATGAGAGCACGGAAAACTTCTAAGTATTTATTAACATCACTAACTCTACATATATTGGTGAACGTTTCCGCTACTGTTATAAAATATTTATTGTATAATTCAGGAGAATCAATGTAAATTCTGTTTTTGAAATGAAATAAATGCAGTAAATATTTATGTAATTAAATGGAGTGCTGCGTGATAAAGTACGCTGTTTATTAAAAATATTGACAAAAATGTGAAATATTAACATGGCATATGAAATTTTTCTATTCCATTCATTTACAAAAGAAAAATTAACCACTTCATATGATGTTTATTAATTTGCTGATAAAATTCTTGATAAAATAAAACTATTTATATTTGTGAACGATCACACAAAAATACGCGGCTATAACATATGACAAAATTCACGACTATCACTAACTGGCAGCAGCGGCTCTAATGATATACTTAATAATTAAGAATTTTGTTATTAAAAGTCGCATTAGAAATACCTTATAACAAAAATTAAAAAACGGTACAAATAAAAAAAGTAATTAGAAATTTTTTAGGCCACCATAAATGAATTCTTGCTCTATAAAAAGTATATACAGAATGATTGAATGTTCAAATTAAAAGGTCTTGAAACTTGTAATCGGGTTATTTGATTTATAGATATCAGAACTACCAATTAAGAAAAAAATTAATTGAGATAGATTTTTTGTATTCATAGGTTGATAAAATCAAATCCAAGGGGATATATTGCTGTGTATTAGCAATATATCTCCTTCGTGAACCTGCTACTCTTCAGCATTTTTAATTTATTTGAACTTGATATAATTATTATATTTGATCACAAAAAATATATTGGTATCTGTAAGTAATCTGATTATTTTCTTAAAATATCTTTGAATAAAAATGCCGATTTCTATAACTCATTTCTGAAAATACTTAAATAAAAGGAACCAATGACCAGCTGAGGTCATAATTCAATATAGGATTTAGTGCAGTTATAGGAATTTATAACTTAAGAAATTTACCTACCTATTTACATTAACAAGAATTGATATAAAAAACGATTAAAGAATTGATAGAAGAACCGATTAAATCTAAAAATACCCTTATATATACGAGTAAGACGACTTTCGTCCAATTACTCCTTATAATAAATCCTCACCAGTATTTATGTTTTCCAGTTTCTATGACATTAATAAATATCATAAATTATTCCCACGTTATGTCTTTCAGGATATTGAAATTTATTAATATCTCATTAAGAATAGTTACTAGTAACAAAGAGCTTAGTTCTTTATGTTTAAAAAAGTCCACTATTGTTATACGTTTATTAGTTATTATATTATTTGAAACTACGCCATTGAATGTATTATTTTAAATTTATTTCAAGTCGCACATAAATGATAAAAATAGCATCTCTTGATATGAAATGTTAGGATGACGTACGTTGTAAGCGATTGTTAGATTATCGGCCGTCAAATTGTACGTCAGCAAAGATAGAGCATTTCGAGTGATTTAAATGATCGAATACGTTTCAGTACTTTATGGTAACTCCGCTTGAGAGTGCACACTTATAGCTACAATAACTTATATTCTCTCCAATCTAGTACATGTTATATAACGCTTGGAATCTCATTCGTGTGATGAAATTGCACATATTAAGTATACTTGTACAATTTAATACTTTGCAGTGATACGTTACACTTTATATGTATTTCAAACGAGCCTCGTTTTCTTTAAATCCTGCTCGAACAGTTCTGAGATCTGTTATATCAAAGGGACCATTTGTTTTGACAGTTAAAAAACAATATACATTTTAATAATGTTGACTCTTACAAATAGTTATCGTATTTGCTTTCATTTCCGATTTTCCAAAAATGTTTTGTTTTCTTTTTACATCGGTCTTCGCTTTTTACGGCCATGCTATTTACATGTTTTAAAAACTTTTATTCGGACACATTTTATTTCATCGATTAGTTAATATTTAAGTATCCTGTATCAAACTCTGACCCAAATTTCATAAAAGCTATTTCAATAATCCTTTTTCATTTAAAGTTTTCACTCTTACTCTGTATTAAAATTATCATAGAAGGAAACATAGTAGGTAAAATCTTTTATGCAGAAGTAATAACATACAAAAACAAGGCTAAACATCAAGAGAATAGTTTTTCTAAACATGAAAATAACACAAAAGTAAACAAAAACAACTGGAGAATAATTGATACGACTCGACGTCTAAATAGCGACTGAAAATGTATCTAATTAGCATAAACAAATACGTGGTCTATCCCAACTATATTGTTGACCAGTCCTCAACTGCACTAACGTAAAATATTAGCATCCATTCAGTGAATTAAAAATACATGCTAAGAAAAAAGTTCTTACGAATTCTTATTTCATCCAATAGATGAATTGAATAACGAATTTCTGTGCTTAATCATATCGACAATATTACGGTTAATGATTTTTTTACAATTATGCGTCAGTGTGCAAGCCGATGGTCTTCAATGACAGGTTTTTGTAGACATAAACAAGCTTGAAAAATTATTTCATTAAAATTAAACTTGAAATTTAATTTAATAATTGTTACTTTTAATAGAATACCTGTATAATAAGTACCAAGCAAATTTTTAAATATATTGAAAAAAAACAAGCTAAAACTCTATACAAAATTATGACTAAAGAAATTATATTCGCTTAATTTATATTTTAATTACATCAATATGGCAAATACCAATTTCATTTTAATAACATTTGGTAATTGACTGTTCGTTCATTCTTTTTGGATAATTGTAACTCTATCAAGCCACTATGGCTGAACTAACGTAAGTTTTCCTAAAATACCAAATTTAAAATTTGGTATAGAAATGGACGAATGGTTTTAACGGTAGTCTAATTAAATAGATATTCAAAAATCATTCTTTTCCCCAAATTTATTTTTAAAATCTCAAAATAATTGATTCAATAGAAAATAACAAATTGTGTAAGTATACTGAAGATATAAAAGTTAACAAATTATGCGATCGCCGTTTATCTACATCGTGACTATTCTTTGCTATTTTCCAACTCTTCTTTTATAAAGTGTGTAGATTGATTGTTACGTTTAATGTATCAGCTAAGAGTGGCTTCCAATTCAATTTCGTGGTTTCATGCGCAAAATGTCCAATATTCTAAGTGTGGTTCTTCTCGTAATGCGTTTACAAATTTGATAAGAATGGCCAGCTCTAACTAAAGAAATTATGCGCTTCCGCAAAAGAGTTTTGACAAACAAATCAATCATATACTTCGAACAGTTATGTTGGGAACATCCGCCATATATCGATAAATTGAGCGACTATATCTGGGCTGCTAGTAATTACAAGCTTTCGGTAAACAACCAGGCTCAGTACAAAAAATGTACAACAGGTTCAGAATATTAGTGCTCATAGCAAAGAAAAGGCCCTAAATGCCTCGAATTTTTAACAGGACAAATCAGCTCTTCAACCAACCGTTTTAATAGCTATTAAACTAATCTGTAATCAAGAGTAAAGAATTAATAGGCCCCGCTTAGGAAGTTATACCTACTCTTCTGAATGTTGACCTTTCTTGTGAATGTTGACTTCTAAGTTTCTGAATGTTGACCTTTTCTGGAACTTGTGCTTTCCTTTCCGTTCCACCGAACTCAGAATTTCATCATTTGTCCACTGCTGCCATTTTTTATTGAAACAATGATGCAATGTTGATTTGCTTCCAATAATCTTTAATATTACCATGATTTTTGTTCTTAGTTGGGCGCTCTTGGCAGAGTGGTCATCATTTTAGAGATAATAGAGGTAGATGGAGACCTCTGTTTTTGACATTGTGAGAACACATTGATGGCGGAGTGCTGGATTGATTTTACAAGATCAGTACGTCGTGTGGAATAGTGTCTTCGTAAGATAGTATCCCTCTTTTGCCCTCTACATTTACTTACTAGATTATGAAAGCATATATTTAAATATTTAATCTTTCGCCCTCCACTTTCACCTGGCTTGGCTCTTTCTGATATAATTTATATCCAGTTTTTTTGGAGGACTGCCGTTGTTTTATTCATATAAATTTTAGTTTTAAGTCACCAAAAAACAGACTGTGATCAGAGGAGACGTCGGCTTCGAGAAAACTGCAAATATAAGAGCACTTTTGTAACGTTCGCCGATAGTTACGAAGTAGGTTTAGTTTTTTACGACTTTATTAATTTGATCTATTGGTGATTTTTACGTGTATAATCTCTGCTGATTGTATAAACAAGGTATTACTTATAAATAGATAATTTTTTTTGCAGAAATTTGTGAATCAATATTATCTTTTGTTCATTGCGTTTAGTTCAAAATTTCTGACAAAACCATATTATCTGCTTTTTCCTATCTTATTTTTAAGATCTCCTATTAGAATGTTATGACCAATGTTTTCAAGTTATAAATACAAGTTTACAATATATTAAACAATGACGGATTGTTTTTATATCTACGTAGAAATATTTAAATTCACACATGTTATTTTCTGCTGTCGGTGCATCTACTTGTATCAAATTCTGGGATTTTGAATTCGGCTGAATCATTATAACCCTATCCAGTATTTGTCACATAGCTTTCATACTTTTGTTAAGTTTTCAGGGATCTGAGAATGGTTCACCATTTCAGTGGTGTATTTTCTTTAGGAATAGATGGCCTGGAATAAATATTCCACAGGTATTTTCTTCATAATAAATAACCAGTATGACCATCCTCAATGATCGTCATCCTTACATATCTTCATATAATATCAGCGGTGAGGGTATAAATCATCAAGATTTTATACATTCGAACAGAAAAAGGAAATTTGATTTTTTTTTGTAAATATATTTAAACTGTGCAACCTTCAAAATAACACGAATATCATGATTTATCAGCGTAACATTCTAAATATTAGAAAAAAAAATAGATCTTATCATTTAGGTAATAGGTATTAATATCCTAATCTCCACTTAAAGGAAATTCTATATTTTTCATAAGAATAAATATTTTTAATTTTGCTTCTTTTATTTAAACTTAGGGTTTTTGTAATAATCATACAACAATTTGTTACTCTTATAAGCATTCATTCTTGCCAATTTTTTTTTCTTAGAAACAACCAAGATTATTATTAAATAATAGTTCTGCCGTACAACATAGTGTTAAAAAATAACATTACTTTGTCTGCAAAACACGTTTAAACTTGATAACTAGGCTATTCAATTTCAATATTCTGTCTTAATTATTATAATTTAACACATTGTCTTTTCGTGAAATGAAGCTTATTTTAATTTTCGAAAATAACCTTTAAATTTTGAGTATTTATTTCATCACCGTAATATTGTAAGCATTTATTTTTCTTCAATAGTCTCGGTATTTATTTGACTTTGGGAATATCTAATATTATTCATATAAAGACTTAGCTGAAGATTTATATGTGTGTGCTGTAAATTTAAATAATAATGATGAAAGTGAATAAAAATGGAGAAATAACATATTACGGCAATTTCATGTTACAGATATTAAATCGGCATAACTTAATGTAAACATGCAGTTTTCAAAATTTATTGTGACTTCATGAGATAGTTCGAACATACGGACGTCAGAAAACCGGATGTATCTATATACCACTATATAAAAAGTGCAAGGGCGGCCAACCTGTATTAAAGTATGTATTTAACCTTGACAACTAATGCGATTATTTAATATCGTATTTGAGTTGAAAAATTTAGAAAAGCCAGGAATTTCAAAACTGCATTTTGAGAACTTACAACTAATTATTTGAAACAGTTGTAGTGACTACATTCTACGAGAGAAGCGCGTAAAGGTTATTTATGATTTAGTATCGTAGAAGTGTTAACATATTACATTACTTCACTGGAAATTACAAGTAATATTCAAAGTGTCGTTAGAGAGAAAAAGTAAAGAGAAGTCCAATATTTGGCAAATTGGATCGATAATGCAAAACAGAAAGGACATAAAAAAGATTAAATGTGGAGTGTAGTGAAAGCTACGGGGATGCGTCTTGATGAAAAATAAAAATGAATATGAAAGTACTTTATCCAAGCAAACTGTTAAGAAACAGTATACGATTAAAATATATTATATTATGTTCAATTATATAATATATTTTAATCGTATACTCGATGTATTATATTCGATATAACAGAATATTATATAAATAACTATATAATATTCTGTTATATCTTGGCAACTAAAACAAGACAGCCATTTAAGTGGCTATTTACGTTTTTGTGAAGCGAATAGCATGACACCAATAATTTAAAATTCCTAAACAAACTTGCTGTAACTCTTATTTCCTTTATTATCATCCAACAAACATCGCAACACAGTTATGTGAAGTTACGCACGTCCGCTCAGCAACTTATTCCCTCATGGTGTGTGCCCGTTTGTGATAATAACATCGTAAAACATCGGGTAACATTGGTTAAATATATTTAACACGTTGGCTCTCGGACAAAAAAGATTAACTCCAGCTGTGGGACGCGGTAACAAGTGTCAAAACATATTTTACTCTCGGGAGATCATTTTATTTAAGCAGTAAACGTATATGTTAACACGTGTGGAAGTAGTTTCACGACAATAGTTTTATAATGATAATTTGGCTTTACCGTTTATTCGCTACGATATTGGAATAAAGCTATGTATGTACTTTCTTATCTGATTATTATATTGTGTGCATAAATGTTGTTTAATATAAAAGTTAGTTTCACCAAACTTAAACAAGTAGTCTACTATAAATTTGTACGGAGCCAATTACGAGAAATAATTTGATTAACTTTTCAGTTTAAAGTTAACCAATACAATTTATCATTTTAGTGGTTATAAAATGCTGCTTCTGTAACTTTTTTTTCAAATAAATAGTTAAAAAGTTATAAGGGATAAAGTCCGATATCATCAGTATTTGATATTTTGGAAAGTTATATCTCACGAAGGAGACTCCATAAAAAAATTCGGGTGGAATATCCGTTGAGATTCATGAATAACAAATTGAATTCCCAAATAAGGACATGTCAATTAAAAGACTATAAATTGAGCTCTATTTTACGTATTGGCGTAATTTAATCTAAGCCGTCCCACAATATTCCATTCTTTGACTTAAATTAAAAGAGCTGTGATGATGTGGCAGGGACGGACAAACAGGCATTTATAAAATGAACTTTTGTACGTATTGCATGCTATGAAGGAATGTTTTTAATATTTGTAAATAATAATTACAGGTAAGTAGAAAAACAAATTTAATGTATCGATTATGAACGATGTGAACCATGAGATAAATATATTTACTTTCAAAATTTAATTAAAAAGATTAAGCTGCATGATTATTTTTGCAAATTTGCTTCGATGTACTAAAGGCTGAATAAATCAAATGATGAAAACAGGTTGTCGGTGATAGCAATTTGTATAGTAAGTAAATAAAAAATATTTTTGCAAATCCTTCGAAGTTGTAGTACAAGTTTGTGTTAAGATTCATAAAAAAAAATTACACGAAATTAGTATTTTACCATAATTACTTTTGTGAGCTTTGACAAAAATTCAAATATAACTATTTTTTCAATTTACCTGAACGCTTTTAAAAACTACTCGTACTTCGAAAAACCACTCTAGACAAAATGAAAATACGTAGCAATAAGTGGCGTGCAATAAGTGGAATTTCAGGTTATTATAATGCAAAATTAATTATAATATCCTTATACATTTTTGACCTATAGTTCTTTTAAATAAATATCGTTAATTAAGAATATTAAATTACCGTATTTTTCTTTGACTATAACTTGCGTATTATAAGTCTGACAATTCCCAAAATAATTTTACGTCCGTGCACCGGCATAATTTCCATTACATTATTCAACTCGGAAGCATATTTTTGAACGGATTCTTTTTTCATAACTTCTTTTATATATATATCGGGTCTTTCGCCAATATATAGTTATTCATTATATTCTTTACACCTAATAATTATCTAACTCGATTTTAATTAATACTCCACCTCTTATCGTAATTATTTGCGCTTTGTTCTTCTTGACCGTTTTTATGTTTATTTTATTTGTACGTCTAAAATGTAACCCTTAAATTTTAGAACTTCAATTTTCAAAGCACATTTCCTTTGAAAATCTTATTCCACTTATAATTTCATTGTTAATTCTTTTGAATGTTGACCTTTTCTGGATCTTGTGCTTTTCTCTCCATTCTACCGAAATCAGGATTTCATTATTTGTAAAATGTTGCCTTTTTCCATTGAAGCCATGATATAATGTTTTCAATTAGCTTCCAATAATCCTTAATATTATCATGATTTTAACAGAGCTCTTGACAGGTGGTCATGTTTGGGCGACTTTTCACCATTCTCGAGATAAGTCCCCATCTACCTCTGTTTTTGACACTGTGAGAACACACAGTGATGGCAGAGTGTGAGATTGATTTTATAAGGTTAGTAGGTCATGTGGAATAGTGTTTTCGTAGGATAGTATCCCTCTTTTGCCCTCTATGTTTGCTCACTGGATTATGAAAGCATATATTTAAATTGCCTCCATGATCTTTTGCTCTCCACTTCCATCTTGCATGACTGCTGTTTCTAATATAATTTACATCCAGTTTTTTGGAGGACTATTGTTGTTTTATTCACCAAACAACAGACTATGATCAGAGAAGACGTCGGCTTCGAGAAAAGTGTTTGCCAATTTCAGAGTACTTTTGTAATATTCGCCGATAGTTATGAAGTAGGATTGGTTTTTACGATTAATTTAACCTACTGGCTATTTTTACGTGTGTAATCTCAGTTTTGATTGTATAAAAAAGTTATATTACTTATACGCAGATCATTTTTTTTGCAGAAATCTGTGGAACAATCTTATCTTTCGTTCATCGCGGTTAGTTCAAATTTTCCGACAAAATCGTTTTATCTGCTTTTTCCTATCTTAACTTTAAAATCTATTATTAGAATGTTAAGACCTATGTTTTTACGTTTTTATATCTACGTAGAACTATTCAAATGCATATATGTTATTTTCTGCTATCGGTACGTCTACTTGTGTCAAATTCTTAGATGTTGAGTTCGACTGAATCATTATAATCTTATCCAATACTTGACACGCAGCTCTCATACTTTTGTTAAGTTTTCAGCAACCTGAGAATGCATCACTATTTGAGTGGCGTATTTTCATCAGGAATAGATAGCCTGAAATAAATATTTCACAGTATTTCACAAATATTCATTAATTTTCACAGTATTTCACAAATAAACATTTTCTTCAGAAAAGATAGCCAGTATAATCGTCCGCAAAGATCGTCATCCTTACGTATCTTGATATTATAATATCAGCGATAAAGGTCTAAATCATGAAGATTTTATACATTCGAGCAGAAAAAGGAAATTTTAATTTTTTTAGTAAATATATTTAAACGGTGCAACCTTCAAAATAACACGAATATCATGATTTATTGGAGTAACATTCTAAAATTGGAATAAAAAATAGATGTTATATTTTAGGTATTGATATCCCAATCTCTATTTAAAAGAAATTCATAATTTCCTATTTTTGTTAGAAATAAACGTTTTGAATTTTGCAGATTTTATTTAAACTTAGGGTTTTAGTAATAATCATATAAGAATTGTTGTTGTTATACTCATTTATTCCTTGCTAATTGTTTCCTTCTGAACTTTATTAAATAATAGTTCAGCTCTGCAATACGATATGAAAAAATAACATTACCATGTTTCTGCAAAACACGTTTAAACTTGATAAATCAGCTATTCAAGTTCTATATTCTATGGTCTTACTTATTACAATTTAACACATTGCCTTTTCGTGAAATGAAGCTTGTTTTAATTTTCGAAAATCACTTCTAAATATAACCTGTATTAAAGTATGTAATCAACCTTGGCACCTAACGCAATTATTTAATATCGTATTTGAGTTGAAAAATATATAAAAACCAGGAATTTCAAAACTACACTCTGAGAACTTTCAACTAATTATTTGAAATAGGTGTAATGACTACATTCTCTGAGAGAAGCACGTAAAAGTTAGTTATGATTTAGTGTCTTAGAAGTGTCAACATATTATATTTCTCCACTTGAAATTACCATAAGTAACTATTAAAGTTTTTCTCAAGAAAAAAAGTAAAGAAAAGTAATAAAATTGGTAAATTGAATCGATAATGCAAAACAGAAAGGACGTAAAAAAGATTAAATGTAGGGTGAAGCGAATGCTACAATCTTGATGAAAAGTAAAAATGAATATGAAAGTACATTATCTAAAGAAACGGTCACGAAATAGTGTACGCTTAAAATTATTCAAATAAACCTTGGCAGACGAATAGCATGGCACCAATAATTTAAATTTCCTAAGCAAACTTGCTGTAACTCTATTTCCTTTATTATCATCCAACAAACATCGCAACACAGTTATTTGAAATTATACATGTCCGCTCAGCAACTTATTCCCTCATGGTGTGTGCCCGTTCGTGATAATAACGTCGTAAAACATCGGGTAACATTGGTTAAATATATTTAACACGTTAGCTCTCAGACCAAAAGTATTAACTCCAGTTGTGGGTCGCAGTAATTCGTGTCAGAAACATATTTTATTCGCGGGAGATAATTTTATTTAAGCACTAAACGTACATGTTGACACGTGTGAAAGTAGTTTCACGACAGTAGTTTTATAATAATAATTCGGCTTTACCATTTATTCACTATGATATTGGGATAAAACTATGTATGTACTCACGTATCTGATTAGCAAAATGTGTGTAGAAATGTCGTTTAATATAAAAGTTATTTTCATCAAACTTATATAAGTCGTCTACTATGAAATTTGTACAATTACGAGAAATAATTTGGTTAACCTGATAGTTTAAAGCCAACTAATACAATTTATCATTTTAGTGGTTACAAAATGCCACTGCTGTTTGTCTTTTTTTTCAAATGCATAGTTAAAATGTAATAAGGGATAGGGTCTGATATGGTCAGTATTTGATATTTTGGAAACTTACATCTCACGATGAAGACACCATAAAAAATGCATTCCAATCGATGTGATTCCCAAAATAAAGACCGGTCAATTAAAAAAATAGAGACTGAGCTTTATTTTACGTATTGACGTAATTTAATTTACGCCTTCCCACAACTCAAACTAAAAGAGTTGTGATACTGTGACAGGGATGGACAGACATTTATAAAATGACCATCTTTTACGTATTGTGTGCTATAAATGGATATTTTTGATATTTATAAATAATAATTATAGGTAAATAGAAAAATTATTTCTATTTATCGATTAAGAACGGTGGGAAACGTGAGATAAATATATTTACTTTCAACATTTAATTTTAAAAATTCAGCTGCATGATTATTTTTGGAAATTTACTTCCACGTACTAAAGGCTGAATAAATCAAAGGACGAAAACAGGTTGTCAAAAATTCAAATATAAATATTTTTTCAATTTACCTGTACGCTTTCAAAAACTATTTGTTTATCGCTGTAAATAAAATGAAAATACGAAGCCATAAGTGGCGATCATAAATAATCCTTCCTTTAATATTTGAAGTTTCGTCGAATTGTAAAATATTTCTAAAATATACTTACGACTTTAACCAATGTGCCATATTTCTTTATTAACATTTATCGGTCGTCAGAATAATCAGAATTGGTTTAAAATTTTAAAATGTTCTTCAAAGGAAATAGGAAATACATACTTATAATTTCATCATATCGCATTATCCATTATTAATAATATCGTCGTATTATTATTAGCATTATTATCGTCTATATGAAAGACATACTGCATCTACATATTTCATATCTTAATTAACCTGTAGCAAAATAATAAATCTTGTGTAGTATATATGTATGTATATATATATATATATATATATATATATATATATATATATATATATATATATATATATATATACATATATATATATGCATATATATACATCTTCCAGAAGAGTATCATTATATAGATCTTTTAAACTATTTCATATATTCAAGACCGGTTTACATAGTTTCAAAATGACGTGCAATATTTCCGTAATTTATTTTTTTTTTATTTTTAAACATGTCTTCACAGAAACTGAGCAAGGTATATATACTGGCTTTGAAACAAAATTATTTTAATTAACTTGCACCAACAATTTCCATAGACATATAAACAACTACAAAATCCCACTTTTAATGTGTTCCAACACGTACTCGTACTTGCTCAGTCTGTTACATTATATTCTACTCTGAATTTTGGTTCTCTAAAATAATGTGTGGGTTTAACTTTTTTATCAATATTGGAATGAAATGGGAAGGAAATTAAAAAAAACGGATCTTTTGGCTTTTAACACGGATGCTGAAACATTTTTGTGATTTTTTAAGAATTATATAATTCGTCGCAGATTGAAAAATTTTAAAGATTACTTAAATTCAAAAAAACTCCAATTCCATTAAATACAGTTGTAAACTTTTACATATCAAATATTTTATATTTACATAATTGTTATATTTATAGAAACATTGTTATTTATTTATAGAGATAAACAAAATGTTTCTTTAAATTAAATAAAACACTTTGACCAATTCATGTTATATTTAGATGGCTTTCTCAAACATCTTGCAAATAATTGAATTACGTGTAATTAATATATTCCTTTAAAAAATATGCTAAAACATTTTATAAGTAATATTTTTTGAATAGTCGATGCCGAAAGTTGCATGAATTAAAATATTATACTTGTTTATTGCTTCCATAATTAATTACTTTCTGAGTAAGATAAATTTAAAAATTCCCACATGACCTTTAACTATTATCCACACTATTATTGTTTTAAAACTCGCTTCAATTCACACTTTCGTTGAAGTTTTTTTCATTTAATTTTTTCATATAAAAAAAAAACTTTAAACTAGATATTGTATTCACCACGATCATCATTTACACTAGTTTATAAACGTTTGTTAACATTAATATTTGAAAGTGTTTTCCACCGACACTGTCTTGAGTCTGATGGCTCAACGAAACATACAAGTTTGGAACTTAAAATTATTCAAAAACTTTGTGAAAGTAAGTTCTATTAAGACGTTTCACAGTGTCAAACATTCAAGTTTATTTATAAGCATCGCGGTCTGCTTCCGCAATTTAATTGTATTCGGGGATAATCTTTAAAGAATGTTAGGGAGCGAGGTTTTGCAATCTTCTGGTAATACTCTTCGAAGTTTTAGCCATAAAATACCATAAAGTAAATATTGTTTTAGATTTCCTAGTATTTAAACTTTGTGGTCAAATTGTATTTATTTAGATTTCGTTTACCCAAAAATTAAGTCGGTTTGTTTTGTCTTTAAAAATTATGTGTCGGATTGCATACTCGCCCAATTTAGATTGGTTTAAATGATTGTGCTTTCGCTTTAAAATTTGCGCAAAAAAGCGTCATAGTACATTGAGATTATAAATTCAAAGAATTTTTGGTAATGGATTATTTCATTCGTCTTTTCTTTTTCTTTAATTGATCATGAAATATCAAGTTTTATTGGAAAAAAAATTGTGTGTGTAAATTTACTAAAAAATTAATTCCATGGTGTTAATTCCATCAATGAAAAATTAGTTCTTCTAGGTGCTTCTAATGGTGTTATTAAACATTTAAATTGAAGAAAAAAACAGAAGACAGTGTAATCCTTAAATAATGAAAAGAGTCTGGTTGTCCATATTCTTAGTTCAGCAATTATATGCATAAGATGGAAACAGTGTATAAGAAAGAGATGTATATTAAATTTAAGAACACTCTTAGTCTTAATCTGAGCGCTACATTGAAAATTTTAGTGACAGCAGCAAACTATGAAAATAGAAACTTTTCCACGTGCAGTTTCAAATTGTAGTTTTAATTGTGCCTATAAATCGCGAAAAACTTCTGAAATAATGCACGGATTATATAGAAAGGCTTTTTGAAAATTAATATATTTTTAAAAAGTCCTCATTTTTTTGACAACACTTTATTTGATCACAGAGTATATAGACAAATTGTAATACGACCTCCCCCTCGTGATTCAGTTGTTCGTCAAATATTTGACTGAATATTAATGTAGGATTGAGTGCTTAGCATTGGTTAAATACACAAACAGAACTGGGTTCGTATATAGATTGAAATGAAAAACATAATCCATATTTTATGCCATTCGAGTTTGTTAATTGCCAGGAAAAGCCTTTTACAAACTTAACCAGAATTTTTCTGCCTGAAATAGCGAGAAGTCGCTTCATTTAACACTCGTCTTTTTTCTGATTTGCATAAAGGTATTTGCAACTACTGACTGTTCTACTAAATGTTTCTCAATATATTTATCAATTTTATACATAATTTTGGCGTGGCACATGGAAAGCATTGTTAAAATTTAAATTGTAAAAAGGAACAGCCTGTTTTTATGGTAATAACAAATGCTAGCGACAAGGGAAATAAAAGCGGAATTGTGAACGGATTTTAATATACATTTTATGAAGAAAATATTACAAATTAAATTAAGTTTTCCAGTATCAGAACATACCATTCAGCATCAAATATAAATAATTTACATACATTTTTGTTGTGAATGAAGAATTTGCTCTGAGGGTAGATTTACAATCTCAAACAAAGGAGATTTGATTACAAGAAACCAAGAACAATTACCAATATCAAGATGAAAAACAGTATCTTAGAATTTATTTGGTATTTTGGTTAACTTTTCACAATTTTTTAAAACCCAATTAAATAAACAAATCTGCAAAAAACATAACCTAAATTACAACGCGGAACACGAAAAAAAGTGATAAAATTGAAAAAGTACTTTGAATTATTAATGAGAATCAAGAAAATATTGGAAAAATTTTCTAGATATTTAAATTGCATACCTTTGTGTCATAGAATTTGAGTTCAAACGTATTATAATTTGTTCTGATATAAAATTTAGTAATTCGAAGGACAATAAATACGGAACATAAAAATCCTTTCCTTTGCTACTTAATTATTCCTTACTTTGAGGAAACTTATTCAGCTCCATTCCAAAAGCAGTTTGCTACGAATGTGCAAAAGCTTCTCCATCTAAATCGCCTTTAATTAACACAATTTTTTTTAAATTATAGCCTTTGTTTCGCATTATAGTCACCGTATTTCTTTATTCTTAATTTAAAACCTTTCCTGTTTAGAAGTCATTGGAAAACAATGTATATTATTTTCTATTTTGATAAATAAATGAAAAAGAAAATTAATCCTATCTGTGTCATTAGTCATCACAACCATACTTACACCACTCACAATCACACGTCTATGTCGATTTTCATTTATTAAACTGGCTTGTGCGTATAAAAAAAGCGTATAAACGATAAATAATTTTAGGTCGGGTTTACAAAATGCGACTTGAGGCAATTCGTATATCCGCCGATTTCAAAACAAAACAACGCGCTTTCTCAACACTTACTTTATACACGAACGGCACAGGATTACACCTACGTCAATTGTATCGCTTCACACATGACCAAATTATTTAGAAACAAGGTGGACCCATTCATGCAAACGCGATAGCAATATGCAAAATATTCACAATTTTAATCAAACAAAACTTTTTGGCTTAGACAAGTTTCATGCTTATATTTACCTACAAAAATGTACTTGTGTAGACAGGGATACAAAATTTAATTTGCATAAATTATTTGTTCGTTTAAACTAACATGTACACAGAATGATCGGATATTATTTACACACACGTTATTTCTTCCACGCATCCACGATAGACACGTGAAAACATCCACAGGAAATTTGAAGGAGCAATTCGACAATCATATATTATTTCACTTGATATTAACATGCATGCAACAGAATTTCAGTAACTGCTATAAATGTAATTAATGACGATTGATGTTACTCGTTTTCAAAAGGTATTTAATTTGAATATATTTTATAAATGATTTAAACCTTACCCACTTGATAAAGTACGTTATGCCTGCTGTATCGGCAGTATCTGAATAAATTTCGATAGGGGATGACGACAAAGAAAGTTTAAGGTTTGTATCAACAAACCTTAAACAGAAAACAAAAAGAGTTAAACGTTTATTTTGATAATCTTCACACCTAATGTCACTTTTATTAATAATTACATTATTAATAAACATTATTAATAAATTACTTTAAAATTCAAGAAGTAAAAATAATTAGGCATTGATAAATGCATTACGCCTTCTCTTTTATTATTAAACATGCAACAATACTCATATGTATATTTGAATCCCCTGAAGTAATAATTTCAGAATAGTTTATTTAAGTCAAGACTTAATAATAGTATGCTAAAATTATGTGACATACTTTTCATACGAAATAATTTAGCAAATTTATTCACCATTTAGTCGGAAACACTGCAATACACACACACATACACACATATATATATATATATATATATATATATATATATATATATATATATATGTATACATATCCTAAAATTGCGATTCATTTAACCCATAAATTTTCAATTCACTTTGTACGAATTCATATTAAAACGATATTCAATATTTGTTGGTCCTTAGTTCACAGGTCTATATTTATAACCTTAAGAAAGGAAAAGAAAGTAAGAAAACTCAGCAAATTAATATCTGGGGAACTATAAAGCAACACTACAATGATATGTTGCATTAATGCGTATCGCAATGTTATACTGGAAATTCCCCAAGTTAACATAAGGTGACGCGCGTTTTTCAGTTTGAGCAATAGAATTCGCATTTCTAAAATATTCAGTCATTTTATATTTAACACTAGACCTATTAAACCCACATAATCTCGCTGATACTAAATACTCATGAAACACATATTTATTAAAAAAGCTAATTACATTTCACGTCGATTTTTTAAACCACTTCACAGAACAATCTTCGATACATTTAAAAAAAATTAGAGACCAATGGGTATTTAATATTCATGAAAAACTCATCTCGATCTATGAACTTCCAGATCTAGTGGAAATAAACAGATTCTCAAACTTTTTACTTTTACATGAAAGGTTTTAAAGTTACAGTTATTCATCCTTGGGATGAAACTGTTTTAATGAGCAAAACTTTGGTTTGGCATATATGTCATGCCGGCCTGAGCAAGTTACGTGGATGAAATAATGCAATTAAGTCACTATTTTTACCAGGAACAGCCTTTCTAATTATCACTGAATAACTCAAAGACAAGTTCTGGGCAATGCTGTTTGGCGAATTTTTAAACATTTTGTTTTAGTAAACTTGGAATGTATTTGTATGACACTTTATTTGCATACTAAGATCTGCTCAGCAATATTATTTTATTTTACGTCCATTTTAAGATATTTTTGAGTTTTTTTATTTTTTACATTGGACAAAGTGAATAAGTTCCGCCACCATATTGCATGAATGGCGGCTTGACCTTGGTAGCTCACGCGACGGCTTTATAGACATGCCTGGCGAATTTGATTAGAAATTTGATGCTGTGTTGAGGTTTTTGGAATTAATAATTAGGTTCATGCTTGGTTTAAATGCTATACCTATATTGTTATGTACATAGTTCCATTTTTATGAATTTTCACTATCTGTCAGCCTCTTTTATCCTATGATATTGTAACAAACATGAAATACATATTGATAACACGCATTCAGTAAATAGTAACCTTCTGTTGCCATTAACGCACTCACCGCTTACTATGTGCACTGATTAAGAATAAACCAACATGATATATTTACTGCTTTGTTTCCACGTGTGTGCGTGTGGATGGCGTGTTCATGATATTTGGCTCTTGCACGAATATTTGGCAAAATATAGTAAATACGCTACGAGTACATGCAGTACCAAGTAAAGTGCCAGCATGAGGATATGGTATACACCCATACTATACCCGTACCAATTTTATCAATTTTAACAAAATGTTTGTAAGGGAACAGACTCAGGTGAACACACACTTCACTTCTAGTTATATTTTAACGTGAGTTGTGCAGAAATAAAACGCTTTGTTTTTGAAAAATATATTAATTTACGTAAAATTAATGTCAGAAATTAATGTCACATATAAAAAACATAATCCCTTATTTAATTTTTGTAATATTTATTATTAGTAAATATTTAACCACCATTTCAAATTAATAAAACTTTAACTGATATAAACTATATAAAAAATTTAAAATTAAAATATATTAGTTTAGTACACTGAATGAAACGTGTCGATAATATAATTTATCTGTTATATTAATTTTCAGCTAATAACTTCTTTGGTACATACAAACGTTGTATAAATGAAAATTTTGACATTGTATTTTATTCAACGTACTGAATATTTTTTCTTAATTATATTAATTTGATTACGGAAAACCACTCAATTTAATTCCGATAAAACATTTTAAAGGACCTTCATCAATAAAATGTAACGTCGATGTGACGCCCCTACGAAGAAAATTAGGAAATCAATGGAGGTGGATAAAATATCTGAAAGAAAAAGCAAAAAAATTAAAAGCTAATGTCGATATGAAAATTGCATAAAAGATTTATTGGGTCGTCAAGAGATAAATTTTGTTTAAAACGAACGTGAAACAGGAATTTTAAAATGAATTGACATCAATTCATTTGATTTATTGAAATGTATATTACTCGTTACAAAAGTAAGCTATATTTCAAAAGGATGTTAAACTCAAAAATAAAGGACAATCGCATTGACTTCGAACTTTTATTCACCTAAAGCCTAAAGGTAACAGATAATCATTTAATTCCTACCACACCCATGAATTTTACCACACTGATACGAATGTCTTGATGGAAATCCTGGCTTTACAAAAGAATTATTTACAGCTTTGAAACTAGTAACAGAAAAAAATAAGCACAAACTTGTTTACAGTCTTGTGTAGAATGTGACAAAATGAAGTCGTCAAATGAAATGGTCAAAAATATCATGGATATTGCGACATAGGAACAAGTTTATTGCTTAATCGTTACTAAAGAAGCTCTTGTTTATATGCGTTAAACGTATCAATTTTAATTCAAAACTTCCAATAGCATGTTTTTTAGTAAATAGTGTAACTGGTAAACAAAGATCTTTCTCAACATCCTCCCCCTCCCCCTCAAGTAAGGTTACAATATCTGAACACTGATATAACAACATTGCGACATGCGTATTCTAGGGGTTACAGCATTTAGAAATTTGTTATAATTCTATAATTATTGATATTGTTTAACTTACCTTAGACGGGGGTCCAGTAAACATATTTGTGACATAATTAGGTTGTTCGTAGAAATTACATGAATTTAAAACAAAATTTGTATATCCTATTACATCAAGGCAAGACTGTTTTTTCAATGTCGCATTGAATAGCGGATATATACATATATATATATATATATATATATATATATATATATATATATATATATATATATATATATATATACATATAATATATATATATATATATATATATACATATATATATATATATATATATATATATATATATATGTATATATTAGTTCTATTCAAATAAAAACGACTTAATGGACAAACACGCTTACTATAATTAATATTATAAATTATGCATAATCCTAGTTGACCAACTTAAAATGCTCGTAAATAAATATGTAGTAATAAATTTGGATTCTTCAAAAGTATTTTATGTCCAAAGTTGGTAAAACATGTTTCAAAATCTAATATAAAATGATCAAATTTCAAATTATATACCTGTTATAAAATTAGACAGAACAACTTACAATTACTTTTTTCCAACAGTCGATCACACGGAGTTACTAATAACAATCCGCTAAGTTAAATCACACTGAACTGCGAGGGATATAGAGTGCTAATTTTAAATGGTTTGAAAATACGTACACTTTTTTTAAGTAGACTTTCCACGTTGACGGGATAAATTTAAAATGAAAGAAATCAGAGGAAAATCAATTTTTTTCAAAAAGTCTTCCCAAAAATAATGAATGAAATTATAAAACTAGGTGTAGAACTCAACAAATCCAATCAGAATATCACAATGTACATCGCAAGTTACACTTTCCATAAGCTATCAATAAATACAAATTATGGTACTTATTTCTGTGCGCTTATTAGATATACAATTAACATGAATTTCGATTATATAGTTGCAATTGTTCAAGAAAAATGTATTTGTCCATCCCAATATGTAACAGATATTTGTAGCAAATGTGATAAACTTAAAAAATTAAGTTATATTAGAAATTATATAACTTAATTTAAAATATATATAACTTAATGAAACCATATAATATATATATATAACATAATGAAAGCTTTTAAATTATCAGAATATTTGTATCAAATATGATAAACTTAGAAAACTAAGAAATCCCAAATTTACTATGAATAAAATCATAATGAAAGGAAAATATTAATACGATTGATGGTGAACCATTTCAATTATCACGAAGTGAGAAATAACACACTTTTAAAAATAAAACGTTTGTGATACACACGCCCACACCCACACACACACACACACACACACATATATATATATATATATATATATATATATATACAAAAAAACGGGCACTTATAGTAAAAAAGTATATAAATAAGTATATAAACCATATCAGAGTTATTTTATTATTATTTGATGCATTTATATATAGCGATATGATGAGAATATTGTTATTTATTATTGAGATATCGTTTTTACCTACTTAAGTCATTCAAAATGCGAATAAATAAAAAAAAGCGATGTAAAGTCCACAAACGAGTGTTTTCATACTGATACGTTAAAAATGGCTAAAGTTTATTTTTGAATATTTTTTATTTATTTAACATAAAATTTGAAAATTGAGTAACGAGTATAGCCTCCTATAGCTAAAATCAATGCGCTTAATCTGCTAGGCATGCTTTCGACCACGTTTTTTATCATTTCCTAAGGAATACGTTCCCATTCAGCAACGATGACATTTTTAAGAGCCTGAATGTTTTCTGGTGCTGGTTTTACGGCTCTGACAAGTCGTATGAGATAAGCCCATATGTGTTCTATTGGATTGAGGTCGGGACTTCTAGCTGGCTAGTCTAAATGACAAATTACGGCCTCCTACATATACGCATCAACGTCTCTAGAGCGGTGGGCGCGAGCATTGTCGTCCATAAAAATGGACTCGCCTCCAACTGCTGTTAATGCGGGTTGGTCATGAAGAATAAGAACCTCTGTTATGTACCTTTACGTATTAAGTGTGCCAGTTTCAATAAAAACTAACTCGGTACGGTCATCTGAGTTAATACCAGCCCAAAACATTAGGGAGCCTCCACCGTAAGGGGTGATTTCCCCAAAAGACACTTCTGCGAAGCATTCTCCAGGTCTTCGTAAGACTTGCCGACGTCGATCCTCACCACTAATCTATATACGAGCTTCATCGGAAATTAAAATACTATTACAATCTTGTTGAGTCCATGACGAAACATTTTGAGCGAATCTCAATTTGGCAACTCGATGCTCACGGAGCAATGTAGGGCCCCAAGCTGGGCGATAACTACGTATATTGACGGCATGAAGTCTCCTTCTGACTGTCCATAGGCTTACTGGTGTACCTCTTACGTCCTCGAGGTTCTATTTCAGATCCACGTACGTATCTTGACGATTTCGTAGCGCTTGACTGACTATGAAGTGGTCGTCCCGTGGCTCAGTATCGCATCTGCATCATTTTCTTCCAGAACCGGGCCTTCTACTAATTGAGCTCGTTACTTGGTATCGTTATCAGGTCCTTTGGACGATGGAACGGCTCATACAATACTGCTGAGACACACAACATTGGCTACAGCCTTCTTCAAGCAGCGCAATAATTTTACTAGCTCTTATCGTTTTTTTCAACCCTACTGAGAACAGCAAACAGAAGTAAACTATGCATTAGCAAACAGCAGAAATTTAATTAAAATTTATTCATTAAAATAAAAAACGTAACAAATGACAAAGAACTTAAAAAGAGTTGGATTTTATTTACCGCAAAAAATACATTTTTGTCAGTGAAAGAGAATTTTCATTCAAAAAGAATAAATTTCAAATTCAGAACGTTCGTTTTTAAGTGCCAGAATACATCATACCTGCTAATAAAAATTACAATTGATTCAACCTCTTAATAAATAATATTTTGTTAATAATATGACAAAATCAAAACCGCCCGTTTTATATGCAAAAGAATGTACAAATATATACATACATATATATATATATATATATATATATATAATATATATATATATATATATATATATATATATATATGTATATATATATATATATATATATATATATATATATATAGCCTTTGTGCTGGGATTATATATGCCGTATTAAATATTTGAACATATATTAAGTTATATAAGGAAAATTTACGCATTACCACAAAAAGTTTTACCAATGTTATGAAAGCAATGACCATAACTAAATCCGCTAAATTAAATTTTTTCCAAACGAAATAAATACTTTTGCATTCTAAAGTTAAGTGTCTTTTGAGTTTCTCATTTCCTAACTAACATTTTCATAACATTGGTTTCAGTTATTTTTGCTCCTAAATTTTCTTTTTTTTCTCCATAACAATGGTACGCCAGATTATCGAAATTTCGGGTAATTATATCTATTAAAATAGTCTGCAACGTCAGACATGCAGTCACAACGCTAAATAGAAGAAAACTAAATACGAATTGACCAACTCTACTGATATTAAAAATTTATTAAATCAAACCGAATTAAAAATATACAAGTCATATATTTGTATTTTAGGATGGAAAGTATAGGTGTCATCTTGCTATATTATTGTTCAAGACTTAATTTAAGGTTATGTTTTGCTCATAATTTTTGCGTCGAAACGTTATCATACATCATGAAAATGAGATAATAATTATAAACAAATATAAAACGCGGAAATTTTTTCTAAAAAAGTCAAAGAAATTAAGTACAACCTTGTTTCCAAGACAGCTGAACAACGAAATCCCTGGTTACAAAAAAATCAAGTTTATGCTCACGGTCGGCCTTCTTACGAAACTAAAGAAGTCACTGCCTACCCAAGATGCACAACCTTATTTCTCTGCAATGCGTATAGCCTAGTTTAAAAATTATATTTATTAAATTAATTATTATTAATAATAATTGTTATTTAGAGAATAGTTTCTTTAACATGATTATGAGCTAGTTAAATATAGTTTTCGCTGTTGTATTGGTTAGCCTATTGAATATATTTATTATAAATATCTATATATTCCACTTGTCAATTTTTTTACGTAGAAATTTGAGAAGTAAAATAAATGTATATTTATATCTGTCAACTGACAAAAATTTAAGTGATTAAAATCCTTAATCGTATCCACGTAATGTATAATATTTTTAATGTGAAAAGTGATAAATTGTGTGCTTATTTTAGATCTTTTACTCTGGTAACTTGAAATATCATCCGCATTGTCTCTTTTTACTTCTATAGCTCAGTCAAAGTCGGAGCAAACAAAACTACTTAATCATTCTATTCACTTGACACAATCCAGAGAACGATGTTGTAGATACAAATTATAAAGAATATTTTTTAAATCGTCTACTTTTTAAATTGTCTAAATCGCCATTGTCAAAACCAAGAAAGATTGCTCAGAAGTGTAAAAAATGGCTCTGGAGTAGTAACGACTCAATGCACTTCGCTTTCCCGTAAGCAATCGTTTATTGTTTCATAATATGAACTATTCCAAATTCTTATTTTAGTTATACCTGTAAAATATTTAAAAAAAATAAAAATAGTTATGACCCAGTGGTTGTAGGTTTTAAATTAGATGGCTAGAAGTAATGTCGGCTAGAAAATAAAACGGCATTATTTTCTTGTTAAAAATATCATATTTTTGGTATTTGTATAAGAAAAACGGTCATTCAGAAGCAAAATAACTTTTCTTTGGAGATTTTACGTATAAAATAATCGTCACAAATATTCGAACAGTCTGGGAAATAACTGTGCGTCAAATAATCTGTTCTGAAATTTTGCTTTCAGGTTCAGTCCTTTGATAATAGTTGTTGCTGGGAGGACATTTTCTTCATAATAGCAGAATACTATTGGAGGCTATGTTTTAAATCTTCAACTGAAATACCATACCGGTTCTATCTCATTTCCATAATTTTTCAGTAGTCTTTCAATTGAACATCAGTTTCCTTTACGTTATTGGTTTTACATGGCATATTCAATAATTAATATTTTTTCTCTTTTCTTAAAATATTAATACCAGCACATTTGTGATTTTATTTCCATTTAGTCCCCGTGCCCTAGTAGCAAATAACCATTTACCCAGGAAAAATGAAAAATTAATAAAATACTAAGCCTAAAAAAACCGGTTAAATTAGTTCAAAAAGAAAAACCATATTATTTTCGATTACGTCAAAAAATAAAACTTCTTAACACCTTTGTGAGTCTAACCATCGACGTTTGCGAAAGCTATCACTGACTTTTATTTCTCTCGTGCGAGAAATTTATTTTCAACTGGGTTGTATCGCTTGTATAGGCGAGATGGTGTAAGAAATAATAGCTATCATACTTTATTTGCAAATATGAAAACTACAGACCGTAGAACTAAAGACACATGTAATTAAAAATAGCGACTTCAGGGCAAAGCATGATCTAAATATCGATCATTATTCATACGAACGCACACACTTACACACATACGCACGCGCACTTGCACGCGCACCTGCATATATATATATATATATATATATATATATATATATATATACCACAGGTGCGTATATATATATATTTATATATATATATATTTATATATATATATATATATATATATATATATATATATATATATATATATATGCAGGTGCTTGTGCAAGCGCGCGTGCGTATGTGTGTAAGTGTGTGCGTTCGTATGAATAATGATAACGAAGAGGACTGAGGTTTAATTTGTTTTAAAGATATATTATTATTTTATTTGTTTAATTTCATGTTTTATCATACGTCATTTTGTATATATGACCCCGTTAATTCAATTCATTGAGTATGGACAAAATGTTTTTGGCTTTGATTTACACAAAAATATTTTCGTGTTCTTTTTAATATTGTAGAAAGTATTTAATTATATAAGAAAAGTTACTAAAATTATGCAAAAAACTAAAGAGATACTACACAGATCTACTTCGAATCCAATATAAGTACTGGAATATGATCTGTTTTGCTAAGCATCATTTTTATTAAACGCCAATAATATGACTAAAAAGGCAAAGTGACCTTACGACTAACGCATATCAATATTTTATAAATTTATAAAATACTTATTACATTACATTAGAAACCAGAAGTAATAATTACCAGTATGAATATTTCTCCCAAAAATTGCAAAAAAATTCCACTTCTTATTCAAAATGGCATTGTCTTCCATTAAAAATTTATTACTTTTTGAAAAGGCAAGACTTTGACGTAACTAGTCATACATTTTAGTTTACTTTTGATACGTTTGTTTCTTTATAGATAAGCCCTACTCTAGAATATGCAGATTAAGCTATATTTAACACTTAACTGACATTTCGTTCCCAATTGTCTTATCTTTTGTTAATTTGTGCGTAGGATTAAGTCAATTCACAAAAATTTATCAGTTTCTATTCCATTTAGTCTAACATTTTAAACTGTGGATTAAGAGAAAAATTATGTTGTTCTCTGAATATAGAAAATGAATCGCTAGATGGTTTAAGATAATAAGTATTTCATAGTTATAATATTTATTTTTTGACGTTCTTTAGTGCCTGAAATTCTCAGAAGTCACAAAAATTACTTAATATAAAAAAAAATGTAAGTAAAATGGTTAACCAAACCAAAGAATCAATCTTTACATTTCTGGTTTTTCTAAATGACAATATTAAGAAATTACAATGTTGTCGTTAACATAAATCGTTTAATGTCAAATAGCCTCTGGCATATTGTGACACAACATGTAATACAGCAAGATGGACGCGTGCTCTAATAAAACTCACAATAGAGCTGCTCAAAGATTACACAACCAATAATATCGTCTGTGGAGCTACAGCAGCGTAGGTAAGAGCAGTTTTTCGGCCTACCTTTGACAAGTAACTCAATATCCGAAGAAAATATTTGATTCGTTTGTTAAAGAAATATTTTTACCAAAACTAATTTATAATAAAAACAGGACGTTTCCAGGTGTTGCTTTTTAATAACTCGATTATCTAAACTCTATATTTTTCACAATTAAATGAAACTACGTGATGTAGTATTATTTCTACTTCCTTTAATTTCTTTACCACGACCTAGGTTTCGTTGTATTACAACGTAAAGAAAGGTAAAGAAATTAAAGAAAGTAGAAATATAAATACATCACGTAGTTTCATTTAATTGTGAATAATGAATTTCTGTAAAATTAACGCCAAATATATTCCATATCTATATTTTTCATTGATTCTGAGATCATACGGGTCTGGATCCATACACGTAAGTATTAAAAAAAATAATAATATATTCATGGACTTGAATTCAGTATAAGATTAAATATTTTATTCACATATATATATATATATATATATATATATATATATATATATATATATATATAAATATACATACACACACACATAAATAACATGTATTATTTACGCTGTTAAATATTTATTCCATTAACATTTTAGAATGTGCTACAAATTCTCCCATGTCCTGATGAAATTTCTAAGCTTGGTTTTATTTGTGTTATATCAGTGTCTTCAGAATTATCATATTAGTTCATTGTGAAGTGTATTACTATTATGGACTATCATTAGAATTGTTACATTGCTTATGTTATGAAATTAAAGAAACATTAAAAAGTCCCGCCTACAAAAAAAATACATTGTTACGTACTCAAAACTCAAATCATTATTGCTTGGAATCCTCTTGTGAAAGAAAAACATTTTATACTTGTATACCAAAGTTCTTAGAAATAACAAATCTGACATTGGAAACAATATCTCTAGTGATTAGTCAATTATAAACGGACTAATACACGAGTATTCAGATAGATATTTTACTAGTATTTTATAAATATAGGCGTGATTTTTTAAATTTTTCGTCAAAAGAACGTTTTTGAAAATTGAAAACAGTTCTTAAATTTTTACATTTCTATTCCAGATAATTATAATTTGTACGTATTCAAAAATTGTCCTTTTGATTTGAAACTCTTAATTCTTTAAGTTGTGATCTGAAAGAGGTTAATTTTGTTCTTGTTTAATAAAAAACATATTTATTTGCATACTTTCCATAGATCTTTTCTAGATAGATAGATAGATCTGGGATAGATTATCATCTATTCCCAGAATTCCATAGATCTTCTCTGTTAATAGATGATAATCTATTGAATAAGAATGTTTTTTACGTTTGGCAACGTGTAGATAACTTATATTTAATTGCTTGAAATACTTACACTGAATAAATTAATATTCTTTGTTATCCATCTAATGTTCTCCAATATTGCAGAATTTTTATTTCTTAATATTTTTTATCCTTTCAAAAAAAATATCTTCGGAAAATGACGTACCATAGAGTGAGAGTATTTCAATTATTGAAATGATGTCTGATGGATAGACAGTCTGATGATTAACTAATCCTACAAAGGTTCTTTTTTAATTCTGGGTTGTGAGGTTCTAAAAATTATTTCCTATTAAAACATATATTTGTGATATAAAGATTAAAGGACAGATAGTTTTTACTTTAATTTAATATAAATAAAAAATTCAAAAAACTCTTTTGAAAACAAACTGAAGTTTGCAAGCAATCATAATGAAATTTAAAAAAATTCATCCTTTTCTGTTATTACAGCGGCTACTATATTCGAAATATTAGTATTCAAACGAGATTAGTTTTTAAGTCCATTCTTTTGATATCAACAAATATTTTGTGAAGTATTGGCTAACCTGAGACGTATAAATTTTGTATCTAAAGTAAAAAAATCCGTCTATTTGACAAAATTAAATATTGTATTTATCTAATTCCGTCTTAATACGGTAAGAAATGTTTTTCTAGAAACCTTCGAAATTTGCTTTTTCCACCGTCTCATAAAATAAGAGAGTTGCATGGCCTTGAAATATTTTCTGCTTAAAATATTTGTGAATAAAATATTATAAATAAATAAATATTTTCTGAATAAAATATTTTCAAAAAGAGTGAGAAAAAGAGTGACCAAATGTTGTTGTCGTCTTTCAAGAATTTATTTATTTGAATCATTCGATACATGATTATCGGTTTTAAGTTTATTTTACGTCTGTTGTGTTGTGGCATCTTAATGTATAATATAAATGCAGCTGACGAAGTATAAATTTAAACGAAATGATTGGGAAAAAAATACGTAATCTGGTTGTAAAATATTTAAAATTGGTCACAATATGCATGTCGTCTAAAATAGAACTTACATAATTACTATCGTACATTATGCGGTTGAGCTTCAAAGATATTCACGAGAGAGAAATATCTTCAAACTTATAAATCAATATTACTAAACTGCATAATGCAGCATAGTAGCAAAAATGCTTATTTAACAATTTTAATCTATTGCTAATGATAAGTTGTAACAGTAGTAACGTCATAGGTCCGGTGAAAGCTATCTCAGAAAGTTCACATTGTTTCAGTTTAGACTAAGACTTAAGGGCATAAGCAAAAGAACATTGAGATCTACTAAACTAGATCATAACTGATGATTCATTGCGATATTAATGAGTGTATTTTATGTCATTAAGTTACCACGTAGTGTAATATAGGTCCATGACTGAATTGAGAAGTTTCTGAACTTCTTAACATAATTTACTACAACTTCTTAACAGAATTTATAAGTTGAGAAAGACACTTCCTTGTTCCTTGGTTATTAAATGCAAGTTCACGTTGACATTTATTTTTTTAATTTTGAAATATTAAGAAATATATCTAAACTTAAAATATGTCGCGATTTCGAGTCAAAACTTCATTTCAAATTACAATTAAATGCAAAAATTCGTGTTTGTAAGTCATTAATTAATTGTGTAAAAATATGGCAGTGTTTCATTGCTGATCGAGAATTTAAATGTCAATAAAGCTTGGTGTACATAATAAAAAGATTGATCGAACTTTTGCAACAGATCACCGGTCTGTGTAATAACATGTAGTATTCTGTGTAATGTTATATTATTAAATTAATTTTTGTCTTGAAATTGGGTATTAGTTAAAAGTTTAAGTTGTTGTTGAAGTTACATATTCACAATAAAATAAGAATTAGTCACTTATTGATGCTTGAGAGTCAAATTATCTTTAAAGCAAGATTAATTTTAAGAAGGTTAATTAGAAACAAGTAAATTTTCTCACTTAATCGACCCTAGTAAAAGTGCTGTGCTGTAAGAGTATCTAGATATATATAAATTTACTTCAACCATAAGAAATCGGTGAGTGCTGGTAAGCGGCTTATATGTATAGCCATAAGATTGGCGCTAATAATTAAAGATATTTTGTTTATCCAAATATCGTTACGAATAATACGATGTGTGAATTGGTTTTTCTTTTTAATTCGAAGTACATAAAATACTTGACAAAGATCTTTACCGCGACCTAGGTTTCATTGTATTACAACATCTTCAGGTGGGATATTAGCAAAGATTTAACAATCTTTGCTAAAAATCTGTGGTAAAGAAATTATAGAAAGTAGAAATAATACTACATCACGTAGTTTAATTTAATTGTGAATAATGAATTTCTACAAAATTAACGCCAAATATATTCAATACTTGACAAAGACAAAAACTATATTGTCTAAAGATATATATAGTTTTTGTCTGAAATTCCAATCCGTTTAATTTATTACAAGTACTATTTTCAAAAAGTACTTGTAAGAAATTAAACGGATTGGAATTTCAGACAAAAACCATATATATATCTTTAGACAATATAGTTTTTGTTTTGTCAAGTATTTTTATCTGCGTTTGCATCATCAGGGTGATTCTCGTAAAACAATCATACCTCATTTTGCTATATAATACTAAGTTAAAATTTTATTAGAATTAGGTTTTTGAATATTATTATCCGAGAAATTGCATCAAATATTAAAATCTTGAGCCCAGGAATTAAATGTAGAGACCCTCTGCTCTGGGCAAAATAAAGATATTTTTAACACTCAATGCCCATAGTGGCAATTATATTCTACAAAAACGTTATCGTTATATTTTTTTCATCGACATAAAACATACGGCTGTAATAATAACTATCTTAATCCACAGACAAAATTATTATCTAACTAAGGGTAAGAGATTAAATGTTTGGCAGCGATAAACACGGGCTAGCTGTGGTATTCTTTTATGAAATTTATAACATTATTTTCGTTGCTCACATAGTAAGTTTGATTTTGTCTATGCATTAAAAATAAAAATATAGTATTTTGTACTCTTATTATTAGTATTTTAATTTGGCGATTGTTGTTAAGTTGTTGAATGTAATGTCTATTAATAATATTAGCAAGAGTTTATTAGTTTAGCCCATTAAAAATGTTAAATCAAGAGGCAAAGAAAAGATATTTACGAGTTTAATTCGAGAGTAATTTAAAGTTTTACTCACTATTATTATTTTGTACTGAAATGTATTGGACAATTTAATAATTACGAAAAATATTGCTCATAAAAATTATTGCTATAATAAATTCTAAATCCCAAATTTTGCGTTAGGCTGATCGGAATTACATAGAATAAAAATACTGGTGACAGTACAAATAAAAAAATGTAGCCGAGTGAGAATCAAACTTTGAATGGTAATTAGCCTGTACTTGGGATTATATATATATATATATATATATATATATATATATAATATTTGTGTACGTAATTTTTTCATTTGTTTATTTGTATATTTGTGTCGGTTCTATTCCCATACGAAGTAAACGCAGAAAACCTAAAAAATACTTCACATATTGATTTAAATTGAAGTTAATGACGAGTCACTATTTCTCATACCAGCATTTAAATATTTAAGCCCATTTTTAATTAAGAGGAAACGTAGGAGTAGTATAAATTGAACATAGCTTTTCTTTCAACTACATATAAAAAGTTTCCGTGAGGAAAACAGTTCTTGCTCTATTTCTCCTTTTTTCATTGAAAACCAGTAATGATCTTTCATTTGTTTTCATCGTTTCCCGGGTGGGTTCGTCCGCAGTCGTCGTTCGTAGTCGTCGTTACTTTTCGTCTATACTTAGCTATGTTTAAAAGCAAATTTGAAAATCCAAAATTATAACTGAATCCAAACGGAAAGTAAAAATTGCATTCCAATAGAAAATAAAAGGTAGACTTTTTTCATTATAATGGTAAATCGATACCATGAAATATTTTCATACTATCTAATCATTACTTTACAATAATTTTTTAGAAATAAGTAATTGATAATCACTCGTTTTTGTATTATTACTCGTTAGGAATTGGGATTTCTTGGTCAAAGTTTAAATGACATTTTAATGATGAAACCACTGAAGTAGTACTGAATACGTAATGTTTTATTTTCTAATGTAATTTTGCAAATGTTAGAAATAGTTTTGAAAATATTGCACCTTGTGTTCTGAGTATATTTGTGTTCAAATGAGTTTCCGTAAATTTTCTAATATAACGGAAGTCACTGATATAAACTATTATTCTATTTTATTGATAATTCATAGCCTCAATATTTAAAAAAAATTGTACCTCTGTGATATAAATTTTTGCATAAATACTTATCGTATCTAGCATATTTCATGAACTCCGTCCAGTGTGATTTTGGGTTGTAAGAAGAACATATTCAGTGCATGGAAATTTGCTGTAATTTACTTTTGACGCTTGAAATCACTGAGTTTGAAGTGATATTATTAAGCGCTATCCCTATTTTGCCTCTAATGCTACGAACATTTAAAGATTATTTTATCTGAAAATTGGATTGAACCTTCAATTTCAAAACAATTTTGCATTGATCGGTTGGTTAAGGTAAAGTTCTATCTCATTCCATAATGGATCTATAATTGTTAGCTATCGTATAATATGTCCTAATTAAAGCAAGTTTAATCGAAATTTAATTGCACGAAATTAATAAAAATAGGTAGTAAGGTTACTTAATTTTTGCTATTAAATTAAAATGACCCGTACTCACTTTATCCGGGTTATTTTTTCCTTGTTGGGATATACCTTTAATCATTAAGTCCTCTTTATTTTTTCCTTAGTAGGATATACCTTTAAACCTATTATCAAAATTGTAGTTCTTAGAATTACCCACAAAGATATTTCACATTTTTTGCAAAATACAGCATTGAAGGGAATCTAATGCCTATGGAAAATAAGTTAGAATCCATTCCTTTCCTCTTTTTTTTACATTTGTATCATTATCGAGACATTTTTCTACTCTCAGAATAACTATATATTTATTTTTGCATTAATTTTAATTTTTAATAGATATTATTACAGAAACGACAAGATGTTGAAAAAAAATCCAAAATTTTTTATAGCAAATTTCAAAAGCGTCGTTCTCTTCTCTTGTAGGAAAAAAATCGACAGTTTTTGATAAAATCATTTTGCCTCCCTTTCCAACCTAGAAAAATATGCATCTAAAAGAGTTTAGTAGCCCGAAAACTAACGCCATACGAAAATACGTACCAATAAATTTAAACGACTAAAACAAAATTAAAGGACGTTTGTAAGTTATTGAATTCTTATTTGGTTTGTTTAAAATTATGTTTTTAAATTAGAGTTGCCATCTTATGTGATGTCCTCGTGGGTTGAAGTGTTATCAAAAATGGATATGGTAATATTAAATATCGGTTGAAATACCTTACATGAGCAAGTCTAATTTTAATTTTATCTTAAAATCGATATGGGAACTGAATCAAACACCAACAAAAACAATATTCCAATATATTCAAAAAAAGGGAAAGAAAAGAAAGATCTTTAGTTAAGAGTGCTTTGTTTTACTAAAAGAGGAGTGTGCCCTCATGTATATTGCAAAAGACTATAATTTACTTGTAAGAGAAACGTTTTGGAAGTTATTGTCAATGTATGGATTAAATGAAAATCCACGCAGACATTAATTTCATTTCATGTAAAATTTTAGTAAAACGTTTAATAAAATTAGCATCAACCCGCTAATTTTATTAAACGTTTTAATATAATTACTACAATTACTTTATAATTAGTACAATTAATTTGCCAAAATTAATTGTTAAAGGGCGTAATCAAAACCGGGCTTAAGACCATTGCTTTAAGCAGCTTTAAGTTTAGTCTCCTTATTGACGATAAAAAAAGTATTTAAAACCAGAAGCATAGCCAAAAGGTTGAGAGTAGCTGTATACAGTGATGAGTTTTGAATATAAAGCACTTAGATGAAATAAGAGAGAGTCATTACGAACATAAAGGAAGGAATATTACGATGATTGGTGATATTGAAAGTGCGGATGGAAAAGACCCACAAAACAGATATAGAAGTGCGTATACGAAACGTTGTGTATACGAAACGTGTGTGTGAAACAAGGGAAGCCAAGTATAATGCAAATATAACGAAGTGAGTTATGTCTAAAATATCGAAATACTAAAATTTATAAAAACATGAGAGTCTTTTTTAAGCATATATGAGAATATATCATATCCTGCATATGATAGGTTATATTTGAGGTGAATGGCGTTTTATTATTGTTGATGATTATACGTAGGTAAAAGGTGGCGAAAAGTTATGATATAAAATAAATTCGGTGTTTATTTGTGATCTTATCACTTATTAATATATATATATATATATATATATATATATATTTATCAATTATCAATTAACTTTTCTTTCTCCTTTATTTGTTTTAATAACTAATACCCAAAAATATCGGTTTGCCTAAGAATAATTTAGTACACTTTTTTGGTTACTAATGCAATGAATTATTGGTTTCATTAAAGCTTGTACATAAAGAATTTTAGTTTTAGCATAACTCAACGTTTCTTTCCAACGATTGTGGAAAGAAACGTTTATTTATTCGAATAATGTCCAAGGCACAGCTTTATTACCGTATGTATATGGTTCCCGACACAATAACTAATAAATAAATTTAATTAAGACTATATAAAGTATATATTACATATAAACGTACACTTAGCGGAGGACCAAATGAAACGAGATTAATAAAAAAATTATAAGCAGAAAGAGGTATTGATATGATAGCTAAATATATACAAAAAACCAATACAACGGTTGGGGAAAACTTAGAATAAATAGTAAAAGAAATAATAAAAATAACCATAAAAACAATTTGTAAGTAATTTAAATAGAAGGCATTTACTCACTTCTGTTCCACTTACCCGAGTCTCCATTTTCTCTATAATTAATATTAAAATATATCTCCCTTTAATTTCATTTAATACTGAATAATGGACACTAAAGAAAGCTAAAATATCATTTATCGAATCCATGAAGGTAACGAAGACATAAAAATACTTCAAAGATGAAAATAATGTGCAAAGCTAAAATTCCATTTTATTTAAAAGAATAGGCACGACAGATATAAATAGATCTAACGCTTTAAGGCGGGGAAGCCTTCAAGCTTTAGAATTTTAAGATAAGAAAGGTATTAAAATAGTGGGGCCTCGTTACAAAGCAAATATCCGATCATCGTTTTACAATGTATGTAAACTTGAAAATAAAAAATTGGATTCAAATAAATTTAGAATACTCTTAGAAATTTTGCACCTTTCACATTTTTGAAAAAAAACCTAAAATTCATATATATATATATATATATATATATATTAGGTAGATAATTAAAAGGCAATTAAGATCAAATACACATGACAACAAAGAATACTATTCAATTGTAACCCTGTATGGGTTACATTAATACTACTTTTTTAAAGCGGCTATTCAAAAAGCGGTGTTCTAATAAATATTTGTACAGTACTAAATGGATAAATATAATGGGCGAATAATTTATGGAACCACAACCATCCATTTTTAATTTTTTTTTTAATTATATGTAAAAGGAAAAAATAAACTCAGACAATTTGAAATATCCTATGAAAACAGAAAATCACCTTGTGTTCTAACATTTCCACAAAGAACAAAGAAAAATATAACTGAATTTATACAAAATCTAATTAAATGCAATTATAAATTTGATATTGTTAAATTAAATAAGCGAAATAATATTTTGGTTAAAGGAGATATCAAATTAATACGGAAAACGGACGAAATTAACTTATCGATTAAATTAAAAAGTAATTATGGATTATAAGTTGTCTAGTTAAGGCGCTTTAGTTAACTATTTCAGACAAACAATAAATAAAATAAAACGAAAAGTAAAATTACTAATCTGTCCGTGGCCAATGAATTGGAACAGAACCTGTTCTTCACATCTGATCGAAGCGGGAGGTGTGAACTTGCAAGGATGTCAAGACACAACATCTCTTTATTTTAGAAGTCGTGCAACCGCCGTAGTAGTGCTCTGACTCCGACGTTCATTCGTGCGTTATCCACATAAAGTAGGGGACGGCTACGACCTGTATTTGACTTAATAAAGATGGAAAGTCATAATTACCTTGACAGATATCGAACATAATCATCAACCCTAATAACAAAAGTATAGGACATCACATTTCTCTTCATTAATTCATAATTTATGTCTTAAATTATACCCAACAACATATATTGAAAGGCTTCCAAAAATTGTTTTTGTCTCTTCCCAATACTGTCAGAATTAGTAGTATATAGCGGATTACAGAAAACAACAACGCATTCAAGTTGACATCTTACAAAAGCATTATTTAAGATTAAGTACGTGTCAATATTTTTAAAGGCTTTGGCCGTTCTTAATACGAAGCCAAGCACTCCATAGACCTTAGGTGCAGGTGCAGGTTAGGTTTGATCAATGTGCAAACCAAAAATAGGATCGAAAATTATATGGAAGTCGACTCATGGAATTGAAAAGTTACTTACTTTTTTCTTTGTGAAGTGAGTTGTTTTCACTTCGAGTAAGTTAAATACAATTTGTTCTCTTAAACACAGTAAACGTGCAATCTGTGAAGACAAACTTGTATATTCGAAAAGTCACAAAAGTAATTCGTTTTAGATCACAAAAATAATTGGTTTTCGCATACGTGGGGAAATAAAAAAAACGTTTAATTCTGAAACAAGTACTAATATCCTTAAGAAATGAAATAAATAAAAAAAGGCCTAATAGATACCCCTGTGGTATACCAGAAGTCACCTGGATGCATGGTGATAAAAACCCCTTTACTTTGTTTGCCTATGCCTACTAGTTAAATATGAAATAAACCACCTGGGCAGGTTACCCCTGATACTATTGAATGCTAGTTTTCGTAGCAATATTAAGTGATCAACCTGGAGAAACACTTTCGTGAAATTCTTTTACTAATATATATATGTATATATATATATATATATATATATATATATATTGTGTATGGAAATTTTGAAGAAATTTTTAGTGTCAGGTCAAACGTACTGCAAAATATAGTAGTTGGAATGAACTTCAGGTATAGAACTTGACCGCATTCCTTTGTGGATATTAATATATATTCTTGCGTCTCCGAACTATGTTATATGATAGAAATTAAATAATGAACTGTTTTCTCTTTGCGCAATTTTGATTGCTAATGCGATGATAGTCTTAAAACTGTCCACCGCGACCACATTGAATCTGATGATAGATATAAAATACATAAAGTTTAAATGCAAATCTTTAACTCAGCCATCTAAATTTCTCTATCAAAGCTCTGCAACAATTTGGTCGCTTTTATCTTAATATTTTACAGCTTACTTTTCAAAGAGGAGCTTGGAGAACAGTTTTCACGATGTCTGATAAAGTTTGCTGCAAAGTGTTTTTCCACGCCTAGAGCAGTCTTTGTTCCAACAAAACTGATTTCCGAACCTAATATCTGGAAAGGAGGACAAAAATCGACTTCTTAATGATATAAAAAAATAACATTTACAGGTTCTTACCATGTGTTCTTACTATGCACATATATTAAATAAATCTGAAATATAATTATACCATGAGTATTTATACATCGTTTTCAAATAAATGGCAGGCTGAATACGTCGAATACAAATAGTCGCCAAATACCTATTCGCTGCAACTCTTGTAATTATTAATGTACATACAAAAAAAATTAATAAAAGCAATAGTTCTATAGAATATACGCTGCCATGTAAATAAATTAAAGAGAGCAACACAATGAAATACGTGACATAAAATCGAATGCTATTTTAATTTATTTCGCAAAAGCCCCTAGGTTGTTCTTTACCTCCTTTGATAAAATGTTAAGCTGTGTAAATGTTAAGTTCGGGCTTGGAATGGACCGTCTGTATACATGATCATTATATCAAGAGCATTTTTACTTTCTTAATCTACTTAATTACACTTAAACCAAAATATGGTTACCTTCTCATCTTTTTTGAAGCAACGTATGCCCTCAAGCTGGAGAATAAAATTTAAAAAAATATTTTTAAATTCTGAAATTTATTTTCCATTTTATAAGAAACCCGTAAGTTTTTTAATATCGACGAGTGTTACTTTTGATCGTGCATGTATTTCAAATCAACTAATTATATAATATTACATATACTAAAACCAAGTCATGGTTTCACCTTCCTAAAGAATGTATGTATATCATATTTTGTCTATCTTTCATGAGCATACATACCTATATTGATTTAAGCGGTGTTGACATACGCACGAAAGACTCCTATTATTTCTATGTTCTACAAGAGTTGACTCAAAAATGATAACGTATTTAAATTATATTAGTTCATTAAATGTTTTAAGTGTTACGATTTATTTGGGTTGTTCGGCATCCAAATGTTAGTTGCCCTTATATAGAATTCCGCATGTTTTACATGGGGCTCTTGGCAAAGTTTGACTCTTAATATTTTAATTCTTTACATAGGGTATACAAAGCTATTATCAGTCGAAATATTGAGAGTTCATTAAAAATTTTAATAGGATATCACGACGTATTCATTAATGTTCCTGTTTGGTTTAAAATAAGTTGATAAGTCGATTTAGTGAAGTTAAAAATGTAGAAAATTCATATACATATAATAAAAGGTACGCATATAATCAAGTGTAAAAGTTTTCTGTGTAAGTATTATCTTTGTAATCGTTTATAGCTTTAGATTTTATTACTTCATAAATTCCATATTTATATATACTCGTAATATCGATATAATATATCGTAATTATTCAAACACTTTATAATATATTGAGGCGCGTTCAAGATTCAGTCATGATACTTTTAACGCAAATTTATATTATGTTACGTACATCACGTTTAAATAATACATCATTTTCGTAACAGGGACGATTGTATTTTGAAACTGTTATTATATTTATTATTTTTATAAAAAAAATTAAAGTCCTAAACATTTATTGATATATCCTCTCAATGGTATCATGGGTTAGCCTTATGGAATATTTTATATAAATTATGTAAAAAGTTCTAAAATAATTTATTCAATCACTACACTCGTGAAGTGATTTGTGAATAAGTCCCTAATTGAGACAAGTTAAAATAAACTTTCCTGTTTCTTAAATTTTTAAAAAAAATTTTGTCAATTAAAATATGTTTTACTTATTTCATTTATACATGTTTTAATTCCAAAAGTCAATGAATTTTGCAAAACAGCTTTGAATTTAATTAATTTTAATGATGTTCCCAAATTAAATAATATTTTGACATATTATAAACTATCATAATATTTATCCTTGTTTTGTTTCTTAATTGAGTTAAGCTCTTTAGTCTATTTCAATTTACTATACAGGGATAGCGTTATATTGAAACCCTCTTAATTTGGAAATGCTTTATGCTCCAGATAAGAGGAGAGTCATAATATGTTTCATCTGCCCAGAGCGCGCGCGAATATCCTACAACCATCACCGGTTTTCATCACTTCCGTTAATCAACTTAATATTGCTAGATGAACCCAATCTTTCAACTCTGCTAACCGTTTAGTAATGCGATTAAGAGTTGCTTGATAGTTCGCGGTTGACAGTTAGTTTTATTTTTTATTTTAATTAATATATATTTCTATTATTTTATTTATTATCATTTGTATTGTATTGTGAATTGTTTTATTTTGGCAAATGCCACGTTCGATGCTTTGGTGTAACCTAAAAATTTGAAATTGAGTATCTTAATAAATAAATGCATAATAACTTTGTAAGGCGATACATTTTTAAAAGATTGTTTGTCGATAGTTTGGCCCCTAGAATAAATTCTAAATTAAAATGAAAAGGGGACTAATTTATTGCTATGTATTTAAAAACAAATTATTCTTAGTATTCAGAGCCACAAAAAGAAAAACGACATCAGCCACATATTTATTCGTACGTTCATTTTTCTCAGAAATTGTTTAACGTAGAAACTGAATATTTAACAGGGAAATTAAGCATATTATATGTCTAAATAGCTAAAATATTTAAAATTATTCATTTGGCAATTTTTAGGGGCAAATTAAATACTCGAAAATTTTTATTCCCCTTATAATGCGGGAAAAGGCTAGTTATAGGGGTTTCAAAAATATAGAGATATCGTGGAAAATATGGAAAAAAAAATTGGATACCTCCACTTATTTTCCAAACTATTCAACCTAAAGTTATGAAAACTTGTAACTGTTAGAAGCCCGCGCAAAAGTTGTAAGAAAACTAAAGGGTTGACTCCAGATGTTTTATCTTTTTGAATAAGCATCATGTTTTAATGCCGATGAAAGATATAGGAGGCAATACATTAACGTTTTTTTTATTCACAACCGAATATTTTAGACACCAAACGATGCGGAAATTTTAAATTTGGCGTTATAATATACCTTATTAATTAATATATTTTTCACTTATTAACTTTTTAAGACGTACAAAAAACTAAATTGTGTAAATAAAGTCATTACTTTATATGTCACATGGGGAAAAGGAATTTAAGTGGGTTTATATTAAGCAATACAACGATATTTTTTCATAATTTTAAATAGTGTTTTTTAAAAAGATATTCCAAAAAATATGCGAAAGTAGAGCATTCCTCCCCCACCCCTATTTTCGTAGTTGTTATTCGAATTCTACGCCTGATTTATAAATTATTTTGAAAAGCGTATAACAACTTGTATTTCCTATACCACAATTCTTTCTAAATAAAATTATAAATAAAGTAATGAAAGAGAAAAACAATATTTAACCGCAAGGGCACTTAGTTGATATAATACCCAAAGGTTTCCATACCCTGTTTTGGTGGTCGTTAGTTTAAAAAAATTATTTGATAACAAGAACATACGTGGATAATTCTGTACTTGTCAACTAATATCAGAAATAACTTAAGTGAGATGATTCGACAGAATATGAATTATTACTATTGAAAACAATATAAGTGCGTAGTCGCTTTGAATTGTTCGATCTTTTATTTCAATTGTAGCGCTCTCATTCTTCTTACGCACGATTCAGCGGCGGTTGACGCGCATATTAGAGCCACATTCTACCATTATTATTTAACAATTATAGAAAAACGATTTTTTATAAGTAATTAGCATATCGTATGTTTAATTTTTATTAGATTAGATGAAGATTTAAACTTTAAATAACTTAATTAAAACAAAAAAATGCGTTATCTATATTAAAATATAAAAGCTGAAAAGTTGGTTTGGTTTGTTTTCGGCAATTTAACACAAACCTGATTTTAAAAATTGGTTTTGTGTTACAGAGCACACACTTTTAGGAAATATACAATCATGCTAATTTTAGGCTATATGTATTCACGCTTCGATTCATAAAAGCTGAGTATTGATAAAAAATATAATAAAATTCGGAGAACGCTGTACAAAGATAGATGGGGAACGGCTGGTTTATTGACTGACCATTCTGAGTATTTCCACCGATATACCTCCGACCAATGTCGTTTACATTTGAAATAAATTTACAAAACAAGTTCCTATTTTGAATAAAAATTTAATAATTGTTAGTAAATAGTTAACAGTAAGAGCGGGAATATTTTATAAAAAATGTTCCTTCAACTCTTCTGTATACATATTATAATGAAATTTATAATGAAATTCTAAATGAATAAATTTATATTTCTTGAAATTTATAATGAATACAATTTATAATGAAATTCTCTTTCCAAGACAATAAATTTTCTTTCAACTCGTCAATTTAAAGGAACTACTAACAATCAGCGTCGTGTTTCGTATCTATAAAATTGTTCAATTTCAAATTATATTGTTTAAATGGCAATTGACCCGAACATTAGAAAAGTCGATGAAAAAGTAGAATCTTGTTGTGTATCCTCATGAAAATTATATATTATAAAGATCATTTCGATGTAAGTTTTATTCATAGAAATTATATATAAAAATCATCGTTAATACATTTAAATTATTTGTCATTTTTTCTAACTTTACGTTTTGGAAACTTGTGGAAATGTAAATTTGTGTATTCCGATTTTTCTTTAATAATGCAGTTGACTCTCACGTTTTTAAACGTCAGAAAACAAGGAAATCGACAAATCCTAGATCTGTGGTTATAAAATTTAAGAGGCAATAAATAGTAAGAACCATTGTAAACGTAGAAAATAAAATAATTTTTGAATTAAGGATTTAAAACGATAAGTAGTAAACATATCATAAAACATTAAAATGTAACCTAAATCACAGGGTAAGTTTTTCAAAAAACCCAAAATCCAGATAGGAAGAAACGGACATCCATTTATGAGTTAGTCTTCAGCAACTTATTACTTATATATTTTAATGGAAGTGTTTCTATTCTAATTCAGTAATTCAAGAAAATACAAAAGTGCACATTATAATATGACAGACTCCTATGAAACCCTATGTTATTGACATCATGTGATTTTGAAAACATGAAATTGACATCATGTAATATTTTATTTCGTTTTCCGCAAATGTGTCTTTTTTCGTAAATATAATCTTAAATTTTTGTATGACAAATAAAGTGGGAAATCGAAAGAAATTTATTTTAATACTATAAAATAAGTTTTTATACAATTTTCCCATTGTCTGGTAAAGTAAGCATTATGTGTAAATCTAAATGCCAACGATGACATTTGTTAAATTAAGCACATAATATATTTTTGAAAAAAATATCCATTATCCTAAATATAACTTGAAAAAGTTAAAAAATTGTATGTACAAAGACAAAATTTTTAATGAAAGTGAAAAGAACACGGCAGAATTAATTGAATAAGTACATTTTGGATTAGTTACGAAAATCGATGCTGATATTCTAGATTTCAAATCCATACTAAAATATTATCTTAATTAAGGATTTATTAGAAACAAAAGTGTTAAAATCGTTAGTTTATTTTGTAAAGAAAGTGGAATGAATTCTCATCCTAACGAATCTAATTACGAGACCGCGTTTTAAATATTCTTGAGCAGACCCGAATATGTTTGTGTGTACGTTGCTTGGTGAAATAAGTTTCCAATTTCTTCTTCATAATTTTTACGGGCTTATAGCCATCATAATGACCATGTTATTAATTTTATGTTGAAATCAGGATCTTCATTAAAGTGTATTTAAAAACAGGAATCAATATACTTTTGTAATTAAAAATACATATTCTCATCCTTAATGGAGTTTTAATAACTGTTGAAAGTAGCGTCCATTTTGCTCAATACAAAAAATTGCAAGTTTTTTTAAATTAGTTTCTCAAAAAAAATCAACATAACTTTATTCCATTTTAGTATAAAACGCGTTGAGATTATTTTGCTTTGAAGGTTTTTCTAACTTGGTTTTTCTTTAACACAAACATGTCATTTCGCCTCACCACACAAATAAAAATTTAAGGGCGTGTAATCAGGTGGTTTCATAGGTCACGGCCCAGGATCTCCATGCTCGATCTGTATATGCCCATAGCGATTGTTTAGAAAATTTGGTACTTTCCTCACTCTGTACAACAGTGCACTTCTATGTTGGTGAACGTACCCTTACAAATGTTAACGGCACATCGTCAATTATATTTTTAATTACATCTCGCAATATATTCAAGTGTCACAGCCAATTATCAATTATAAATCGCCATTACCTATTAATCCTACCCACACAATTGCACTAAATTTCACTTGATGGTAATTCTCTTCAATTATATGTAGGTTAGTATAAACCCATAAATATTCAATATGGACGTGATGAAATCCACCTCACGTAAACAAAGCTTCATTTATCCATAATATGTTGCTTTCAAAATTTTCTAGTAACCAATTAAAAAATGTACTCGCACCGGACCATCAGCATTATAAAGATTATGTGGGCATAAATAAAATCGGCTTATAACGAAACGTTGAACTGCATAGTTCGTGCTGACACGAGGATCTCGCTTAAAAAAATTGAGCACTGCTTCTTTAATTTCAAAGTTAATCAACATATTACCGTCTCAACCACTTGCGTGTGATTAAGTGATAAACTGACCATATTATACTCTAGTTTGTAGCTAAAATTGGTATATATAAGTTAAATAAAAATACTGAAAATATAATTTTACAATGTAGAAAGATTTTTCAGTAACGTTATGAGTTTGATACATTAACTCCAGGTTTTGACGATGATAATATTTATGACTAACCGTTGTTGAAAATATCATTAGCATTGCACAGAGTATTTAGTAAAACTAACTATAATTTTACAACATTGAACCCAAGATGACGATTTTCTCTTTATACCATTGCTAAAATATTTAGACTATGGTAATGTCACCTGCTCTTGCATAATCCTTATAATCTTTGGCAACGCTTTAAACGGTTACTTACTGCTTTTCACAAATGTCGGTTACTGGTGATCTCACTAAAAATGATTCCTCAAAAGACTTGTGTTTGAATATTGATAACCCAAGTACCATGAAAAACAGAAAATTTTACAAAAAATGTAAACTTATAGATATTATGTATACTTACCTAGACTTATACCTGTATTCATTTCAATAATTCTTAATTTAATAATAGATCTGTCAGTGCACAACCTTATAAAACAATCATATCTTTCGTAAAGTGCATTGTTATCCATCAATTTCAAACTTATCAGTTTTGCATATAGTTTGTTTCCCGATGGGAACTACATCGCTGGGTAGAGCGAGATACTTTCTAACGGTCTAAAAATACGTATTCACTTCCTATACAAGAAGTCGGAAGCATTGAAAAAATTAAAAAAATGTTGAAGTTAAGTACGAAAACAATCTGAACCAAAGCATTAAATATTTCTGCTCAAACAATAAGCTCGTGTACACAAATTTTTTTTTTTTAAATAAGGAATGCTTGAATCATACATCGAATGACCACCTAATGTTAACCCAAGCAAAATGGAGTAATGAAACGAATGATCAAAACACTAGTTGAAAAATCAAAGTGCGCGCTGTTCAACTCAATTTTACAAAGCAATTTTGAGGTGAAGTAGTATATAGGGCCATCTAACACAAAAATAAATTTCAAACACGGATACTAGAATATATAAAACCAGAGGAGGCGTGGTCGGGACAGACAGAAACCAAATATTAATCAGAGGAAAAGACGAGAAAATTGGATTCTAGGACAAGGAAAGTAATATTTATCGAATATTATGAAAATATAAAAGTGCATAGGTTCATAATACCCAATTCAAGAATAATTATAAAACATATAAATGCAGTCATTCTGGAATCCACCTATAAAAGAAATCAAGTTGCAGTAAATCTCACAAAGTTAAAGTACGGATCACGTACTTCTTACACTTCCAAAAGCTTCCGAAATTCATTAACAGTCACAGCCATAGATCACGAGTCCGAGAAGGAAGGTATAGTTCAAAATAAGTCCTAGTCAAGTCAAATTTCATATTCATCAGACATGAGGATGAAGAGTCAGAAGATTCCAACTTGACGCTGAGACTGAGATACAAACCGACACCATTCAATACAATCACGGTAAACAGTAACGGTGTAATCTAATCCAAAAAGTTTCATCACAATATTTGTGTTAGAATACTGATAACAGAAGTGTTATAAGTACTATAAGAATATATTTCTCAAGCATGAGGAAACGAGAACGAATTTAACATCTCCGTGATGATTATAAACAGAGGAGGGGCATGCACCATACTCGTATTATGATTGGCGCGTTTAACATTCAATTCTTTCAAACTGCCATCGCGTGTTTTCACATAGTTCTTCGAATATACCAATTCTATCTTGTTTTTCTTCTTTATATTGTATATTATATCTACCACAACATTTCGCTGCGATACATTCTTATCTCTTTATTACTTTCCACGTGATAAAAGGTGTAAAATTCCTGGAAATTATCCTTTACGTAATTTTTCTTGTAAAATTATCCTTTACGTTAGAAGTATAATGTTCAATAAATATAATCTAATTAGCGTATTGCTAAGACTAAGTCTTTTGCCTCCTACATACAGTCAAAGCATAAACACACATATATTATATTTTATTTAAGGATGTAAGCTCCATTCTTAGCCTAATCGTGCTTATAATGCTAATCGTTCTATATCGTGCTTAGTCTTAAAATATCCCAGTCATACAAGCCCTAGTTGAATTTAATAATAAATTTTTCAGCTTTTATTCTCATCACTGTACTTATTTAACATGCTCCTGTAAATTAACTGGTGCCAGCGCAAAATATCGTAATAACCGCAAACGTCATCATGAATTGGCTGTTTAGCACCAACTCTTATGTACCTCACATTTTGTAATAGTCACGTGTGGTTACATAATAACTACAAAATATAACTATAAAACTTAAACATGATAACAGCAAAATTTTAGCAAATTTGTGCTACTAAGATAATGCTGAGGGCAAGTTGAACTTTTCCCAATAAACTACCCCATGTTTAATCATATCTGATCTGACCCTGTAATGTAATTTTTACTTAAGTCCACAAAATAAAAAATATCTTGAAATAAACATGACCTGTTAACTGGTATGTGAATTATCCTATATATACCGAGCTAACAATCATCAATGTCTAAAAACTCATATCTTTCTCAATAAAACTTCCCGTTACAGGAAAGTACTTTTTATTCGAACAAATTTTGCAGAATATAAAAATAAATTTTCTTCTTTAACTGAACCACAGTTTGTCAGGTGTTTTAAACCAAACCATATAATACCATGAAATCGGATTTTTAAAGCAAAATGTTTAAAATCCAAATGATTAAATGAACTCTATGTTACAGTTATAAAACTTATTTAAAAAGTTGATTACTGGTGTGCGTAAAGAAATTGCCTATATGGAGTAATATACAACAAAACCATCGCAAGTTAATATAGCCATTGAAGTAATAAGAGACTCAATAACCTAAATAGGTAAGTATGGGATTTACTTACCTGAATAATATTTTCTAAAATCATAGCTGTTTTAACAAACACTTTGTATAACACTTCTATTCTCCTAGAAGTTTTCATGCTCAGTGAGTAAGAGTGACAGCTATTGAAATAAAATATCTCGGGAACTTACTATACATACAAGCATGATATTTGGAATATATGATAGTATTGTGTTTCTCGTAGACGTACAATAATTGTTTGAGATTTTTGATTCAATAATAAAAACAAAAAATCAAAATTTAAATTATATTAATAATTTTTTTACTGTCCCTAAAAGTGACAATTCTAAAAGCATAATGTTGATCTTATATACTAACGCAATCAAAAAATTAAAAAAAATGATTCCTGAAATATTCGCTAAATATTTAGTAGCTAATAAAATTTTCGAGAAAGATGAATTTTAAAAACACCTTTATTGAAAACATGTTCAGGGTCAAAGTCATAAAACTTTGTATATAGTCTGATGTAAAACTAAATAAACTCATTCGCTAATTTCAAAATATTGAGATCTAATAAAGTTATAGTGTCGGCATGTGCGATAGACGCATTTTTATTTCGATCTGGTTAATGAAGGAATCAAACATACTTGAACAGTACGTTCATTTCTGTTACGTATTGGATTCCATGTTGCTTTTATTTCTTGAATTATAACAGATTTTTTATCCTGCCTCCCAAATTATATGATATACTCGTACATGTAAATATATATTTATCTGTATAAACGGACATACGAAGTACTGCTATGTTTCTCTCCCAGAAATTGTAAATACTGAGACAGTTTCAGTCATGGATGCCATCGAGACCATAAAGAATATTTTAAAAAGCGGTATATAAGCCCAAGTTTAGCTATTCAAATGCTTTACTCAAAGTCAATCAAACATATTAGCATAAGTATTATAAACTAAACGATCTTTTTCATTAACTCATAGTGGTCAGAGTTAATCAAAGGAATTTTTGGAAATCGAAGCAACTGCTTTCTGACGTTTTGGGATAGCAAAAAACGATTCCAGTATATGATTATCTGGTATAGCACGAGATGATTCCCACTAATTTTCACACTTGTTCAGTTAATAATTAAATTTACATCAACAGCAACAATGTTATATTGTGGAAATTTATTTTTGTTAACGGTAAATGAACTAAACTTCTCGTAGAAGTTGAAGTATTGTGGAGAGAAAAAAGTCATAGACGAACTTTAAGTAGGATACTTTGGTAACATTTTGTACTGTTCAAAATTAGTGTGGAATCAGTTATGAATATAAATTTAGAACTGAAATTTAACTACAAACTAAACATTTATTACGTCGCAGATAATAAATTATTAACTGATTGCTTTCGTATTGAACCTTTAGCTTGTAAATATTAACGAACAAATAATAGCAAGTCACCTTGCCACCTACCGTAGCCGCGACGTCACAAAGATCTGATTTTTATTTTCTCAGTGAATCACCACAGGCACCTCCCTAAAGCACAAATGGGCGACACCGCGATAAGATAGAGCTTTGTTTTTCTTATTAGCTCCAATATTGAAAAGGCATTAATTAAAATATTGAATATCATTTAATTGAGATATTATATTTGTTAAACCAATTGGAAACTTTAAACGAGTGTCTCGTTCTTTATTGAAATCACGCAGGCGAATGTACAGTAATTAATATTTGGTAAAGTACTAATTTAAATTATATTGCTACTGAGATATTGTTTGATATTTTATATTTTTATGGAAAATAAATTGGTATATTATTTATAACTGGTATATTATTTAAAATTTTGGACAACTAGGAATTTATAATTTCCTACTTGAAAGTCGGGTTAAATCATTTTCTTTGGAGCGCAATATGCGAATTTTAAATCGAATGTGGGAGGAGATTTAGGAGATTTTTTAGATTCTCCCACTGATCTTTCGTCACTTGTCTAAATTTCTGGTTCCTTTTTTAGATATTTGATGAAAATGTGCGTGTAACTTTACTTTAAATATTATTTCAATAAAAGTTTAAATTAAAATACTTTATTTTTGACACGATGCTTAGTTCCATTAGTTAAGACCATTCGCTATATTTTGTGTATATGCTTCCAAATTCTGGAACAAAATTAATACTTGTCCGTATTAAGTTTGTTTCAGAGTTGAGTAGTAATATTGACTGAACTCACTCGAAATGAATTATCGGTTAACTTAACAAATAACTTCACTGAAGTTATTTCTATCTAAAGAAACTATCACAAGCCTAGGCCCCTTCTTCATTTCTGTTGTATATTATCTTTTCCCATAACTATAAATATCTTTTAATGCCTTTTGCAATTTTCCACAAAGTTAAATACTCTATATGAAGAGTTTTAATTAAGTGGAAGAGGTTGGTTATTTGATATGTGCTTATTTAAGTAAATGTCTAAATAAATAAAAAAGAAACAAACAGAATAGTGCACAATAATAATTATTTATTAGAGAAACTGTTTATTTTTTATCTAATGCCTGAATGTACTAACAAAGAATGATAAAATAATCTATCCAGATAAAATTACTTCAATTCATTGTTATTATCGATAGGGTTAGAAATAAAATTGTAATTATCTCAACTATCTACAATTATCTACCCTTTCTGTTATAAATGATGATTGTATTGTAAAACCTCTTGAGCACAAAGCGTTCAGAAATCAACTCGTTAATAAAGGAAAGTTTGGAGTGAGTCACTTCAACCTATGTCATATTATTACCGTTAATGATAAATAAACAATTCTAAATGTCCGGGAAATACTCTATACCAAGTAAAAAAAATAAAGTAACTTTATCTGAAATTGAATAATAATACGGGTCATAACATCCTCGAGAAGTTAGCTAGTAAAGATTATTAATATATACTCTTTTATTTCATTGCCAGAAACCTGGATAAATTGCAGCTATAATATAATTTCTAAACTTAACTTTAGAAGAAGTTTCGCAAATGTTAATTTTATAATATTTAGTCATGTAGATAAAGGTAAAATGTGTACACATTTGGCGGCGGTGTTATTAACCTTTTCTGTATCATAACTGAATCCATATTAGATTTCGTAGGTATTTTAAACCTTCTCTTATAATTTATTTCAGTATATTTGAAACAAATAAAACGCTTTTTACGGAAGAGCTAAGGAAGGGGATAAGAATAACCTTGGAGGATGAAGTAGACATCACTATACTAAGGAACGCTTCCGAGGGCGCTTTATAGGCGGACTTCGATTGTGTCTTTATCGAAGAGAAAACAATATTCTTCATATGACTTAGGTGTTGTCACATATATCGTGAAATATATACATATTCTTAAGGAATATGATATCTTTTTTACATAATCACTGTTGATTGCATAAATAATATAGATAAACATATCGGTCCTATGCCAGAAAGAATATGTAATAAATAAATGTTGATGCAATTGCTAATACTATGTACGGAATAATTTTTTGTAGACTTTAAGACGTCAAAAAAAATTTAAATTCGGTTCAAATAGAAAAAAAAAAAAAAAATAATAATTGTTAAAATACGATTTGTAAATATTTGCAATTAATATTAATAGTTTTGCAAAGCCTAAACAGTGAAAAAGTCATTTTTTCTGTTTTGACATTCATATAAGAGGTCAAAATCGAAAAAAAATACAAATCCGAAATAGGCTAATATTAATAATATTGAGGAAATTAAGTATAAAATATGCGTTTATGGAAATGTGAGAAGTCATTAAACATTTCATGCAGCGTAATATTATCATTAAAAATCTAAGTTTCTTAAAGAAAAGCGTGTGACATTAAACGAAATGATAGATAGTAATATATTATAATAGGACTCTACTTCAATAAATAATGAAGAAACAAAAGAAAAATGGAATAAATCCATCAAAAGGGGTAACTGATTCTCGAGAGTAATTTTTAAAGTAGGAATGGAACAATTTACATTTAGTAACACATTGTTGTATTACATCAAGTCGTGTTGCATGGGTTCACCTTGGCACGCTTTCTTAGTTTATAGATATGTAAATAGAAAGTGTAAATATATTTAGTTATTAAGGTTATAATATTTAGTTATTAAGGTTATAATATTTAGTTATTAAGGTTATAATATTTAGTTATTAAGGTTATTAATCATATACTTACTAATATTAGAGAAATAGGTGAATAGATCGTCATCGCCACTGACGCGAATAGCAACTGTGAACGCACTGTGGTCGCTGGTCAGCCTACGCAGCATGGGGGCATATATGTGGTTTACTGTCATATTTTCGTGGTGGATTGATTTATCATGACAAAATTGTCCATGACACTGAACTAATACAAAGACTGTTCTTTTTTGATCAGCTATCCAAAACATGTTTGATGTTTTCTATTATCCACAAAAGTTCAATGTTACTTTTCATTTTGTTTTGCATGAGGTACGCATTGAGTTTATTTAAGAATTTTGATGCACTCATAGTTGTAAAAATATCTTAAAGTAAATTCGACATTTCCTGAACTTTTCGGATTTTAATGGAACAATATTTAATTTAACAGTTTTAATTTAATAACAATATTTAAAATTTTGAGGCACTGATAGTTGTAAAAGTATCTAAAAGTTAATGCGGTACTTCCTGAGTTTTTGCTTTTAATTGAATAATATTTAATTTCACAGTTTTAATTTAATAATACTATTAAAACGCAGGAACTTGTCATGAAGAGTAAATTATCCGTTAGTTTGTGCCTGTATATAAATTAAATCTTTTTCGCACTTTTACTTTGGTTTTATTACTAAATATTTGCTTGAAAAATTAAATTTTCTCATGAATATTATTTTATATATATTTAAATATATGTATATATATATATATATATATATATATATATATATATATGTGTGTGTGTGTGTGTGTGTGTGTGTGGGTATATGTGTGGGTATATGTGTATGTGTGTGTGTGTACACGTATGCATATCATAAATTGAAATAGAAAATAATCAGCTCTCACGTGGTATTTTCGTATTTTGAAAAGAAAATTACATATATTTTCCGACTTGCAAAACATCCCTAAAGAATTTTTTAACATTGTCTAACACGAGCTGCAAAGCCAAGCAGTTTTTCCCTCTAATATACTATATAAAATAGAGACACAAGATACAAATATCGATACATCGACATGGTTTTGTCGACGGTTCATTCCTTGGTGTGCTTTTTATGAAGATTTCAGTTAATATGTTGCAAAATATATAAATAGAATTAGTGTGTTCTCCGTAAATATAAAGCAGGAACGAATTCTTTTTCGCACCTACCATGGATTATTTGGATATTACGGTATAGATTCTTTAAAGTAAAATAGTGGTTTCATTTGTCATTTTCGAACCCCGTTTCCAAAACATTAAACTTAAGAATTAATTTCAAAAGGCGGGAAATAACATCAGCATTTGATAGAACCTTTGAAATAAAATTATTTCAATTAACTGGCCATAATCATTTTGAGATGTGCAGACAACCACCGAACATAACTTCGTGCGTGTTCCGACTCGAACCTGTCCAGATTCATTTTATTCTCTCTAATATATAATGCAGATGACTACAATGATTTATATATATATATATATATATATATATATATATATATATATATATATATATATATATGTATACACATATGTTTTTGCCCAGAAATATTTATTTTTTGTTCCACCTCTGCTCCATACTGTGTAATGTTTGTATAATATTGATATTTTCAATACCTAACTCTTTCATTCGAATATTTATCTTTCATTTATCAGTAGATTTACATTTAATATTAATGATACCATCAGAATATAAATCTCGAACGAGATTTTATCTTGACATCTATTTTATTTCTGTTGATAAATTTATCACCTTTCACTTATTTCAATGTCAGTTTTAATTTCACTCAAATATAAAAAATTAACTACATGAGATATTTAATTCTTAAATGTAAGGTATAACACAATACGTAATTTTGGGATCAACTTCTAATCCCTCCGCTTAAACTCTGGTTTAAATAAATTATTCACAATATGTTAAAATATTGTCGCAATGTTGTCGTATAACAACATAAATTATGAAATTATTGGCAATAAAATGTTGGTTTATCAGAAATTTTAAATAATTTTTCGTTCCAGAAAATTAATACTTCAATTAAGAGCAAAATTACATTTAATAAGGACATATACGCCACAACGCAATCTAGACATAAATTTAGCTTTAAAAAGAAACTTTTTATTTTTCAGTTCTATAAATAACTTTTTCAATAAACCTTGAAAAGTTTAAAATAAACTAAATAGATGTATCTTGTAATGAAGCTCATATCTTCGTGTCTGTATTTTTAATTTCACAATTTGTACGCAGCACACTTCTTGAAGATTTCACCCCTAGTTGAAACATTGTTGACAGTTGTGATCTTCTTAGAAGACACACAAACATGTGTCCTTTTGTGTGTTTCTCTTCTTTTTACTATTTTGCTTGGGAATTACATACAACCTTTGCATAGAAATCGAAACGACGGGACTTGATTCATTTCCCGTTCTTAATTATTTTGCTGAACTAAATTTGTGTTCTTATAATTTTTAGATATTTACAACTTATAAATATTCCGCTTAAAAGTATGTATGATACTATCGTAAATTTTTTTTTATTAAGATTTCAAAAAATTATAATTTATTATAGGATTACTAAAAATATTTAAATGATAAACATTTGAAAGAATATTGGAATCTTGGCTGTTTCATTTAAATTTCAATTCGCTTTATTATTTAAAATTGTTTTCATTTCTGCACTTTATTTTTAGCATTTCTAAGGTATTTTGACTATGCTGTTAGATTTTTCCTATAACTTGACTACTTGTATTTATTTTTGATAAGATTAATTCAAAATGGGAAACAATTAACAAACAAGAAATAATTATTTCATGGAATGCATAGTTTATGGAATATAGAGGTAAGAGTTTATAGAATTATATTTGTAAATTTTCCACTGTGACAATTTTCCTTGTGGTCTAGTAATCATAATTCACAATTCTAACAGAAAAATCAAGTACGAAACAATTTAGGTTAGGTGGACGTCTGCACGTTAGATAAGTGATTGAAAAAAATGTTGTGAATGAGTAAGGAGGGATACATCCAAATTCAGTCAATTCAGTCTACTGGGGTCAACCTTATGGAGGATCTCCAACATCTTCACTTAATGGAATCAGAGAAAGGCTCAAATTTGACAGCATAAAGAAAATTATTTGCACAATTCAAGAAAGGAAAAAAAAATTACTTTGTCCGTTTGCCCATGGAACTTTTCTCTTATTTTTATTATAAGTAAGGTATTAATAATTTCGTACAGAAATTTAACATGTAATAAATACTTTTAATAATAATTTCTTATCGGTGTGTCAATTAAGAGCAAAATTACATTTAATAAGGACATATACGCCACAACGCAATCTAGACATAAATTTAGCTTTAAAAAGAAACTTTTTATTTTTCAGTTCTATAAATAACTTTTTCAATAAACCTTGAAAAGTTTAAAATAAACTAAATAGATGTATCTTGTAATGAAGCTCATATCTTCGTGTCAGTATTTTTAATTTCACAATTTGTACGCAGCACACTTCTTGAAGATTTCACCCCTAGTTGAAACATTGTTGACAGTTGTGATCTTCTTAGAAGACACACAAACATGTGTCCTTTTGTGTGTTTCTCTTCTTTTTACTATTTTGCTTGGGAATTACATACAACCTTTGCATAGAAATCGAAACGACGGGACTTGATTCATTTCCCGTTCTTAATTATTTTGCTGAACTAAATTTGTGTTCTTATAATTTTTAGATATTTACAACTTATAAATATTCCGCTTAAAAGTATGTATGATACTATCGTAAATTTTTTTTTATTAAGATTTCAAAAAATTATAATTTATTATAGGATTACTAAAAATATTTAAATGATAAACATTTGAAAGAATATTGGAATCTTGGCTGTTTCATTTAAATTTCAATTCGCTTTATTATTTAAAATTGTTTTCATTTCTGCACTTTATTTTTAGCATTTCTAAGGTATTTTGACTATGCTGTTAGATTTTTCCTATAACTTGACTACTTGTATTTATTTTTGATAAGATTAATTCAAAATGGGAAACAATTAACAAACAAGAAATAATTATTTCATGGAATGCATAGTTTATGGAATATAGAGGTAAGAGTTTATAGAATTATATTTGTAAATTTTCCACTGTGACAATTTTCCTTGTGGTCTAGTAATCATAATTCACAATTCTAACAGAAAAATCAAGTACGAAACAATTTAGGTTAGGTGGACGTCTGCACGTTAGATAAGTGATTGAAAAAAATGTTGTGAATGAGTAAGGAGGGATACATCCAAATTCAGTCAATTCAGTCTACTGGGGTCAACCTTATGGAGGATCTCCAACATCTTCACTTAATGGAATCAGAGAAAGGCTCAAATTTGACAGCATAAAGAAAATTATTTGCACAATTCAAGAAAGGAAAAAAAAATTACTTTGTCCGTTTGCCCATGGAACTTTTCTCTTATTTTTATTATAAGTAAGGTATTAATAATTTCGTACAGAAATTTAACATGTAATAAATACTTTTAATAATAATTTCTTATCGGTGTGCAAGTTAATGAAGTTATTAATCTTATTTTTCGAGTACATAAGCGTATTACTGTAGATGATAAAAACCTGAAAAGTTGTTTTTAGGTGTTAAAGATAACTAAACCGAAAAAAAAGAAGGATGGTTAGAGCCAGCTATAAAATTATTTCGTTACAAAATAGAGCAATTATAAATTGAATTGAGAAAGATGGATGTGTAGACCTAATTTAGATTGAATTATATATTATTTTGTCCAATATGTGAGCCACTTTTACAGTATAATTATTAGAAATTGAGATAAATATTTTCAACCATTCTGTAAAATAACTTATCACATGGCTTCTCTAGTCTAGTTATTATCACTCTTACGTATGATTGTCAGAAATAAGCCACCGCTCTGAATAAATGACAATAAATTAACCCCGACTGAGCAAGTAACCTTATTACGAATATTTAACATAAACTTAGTGAAAGCTTATTACAAACGTAATAAATTAGGAATACGAAATTCACTCAGCGAACATTCAAAAACTTCATAATAAACGTGTTTATAAACTATTGGACTTCCTTGCGAATCAAAATGAAAAATTTCGGAAACGGCTGAAATTATTCAATATATTACACATAATTTTGTGATGATTACTCATTTTTACCTATATATATATGTACATATATATATATATATATATATATATATATATATATATATATATATATATATATATATATATATATTATATATATATATATATATATATATATATATATATATATATATTTATATATATATATATATATATATATATATATATATATATTTATATATATATATATATATATGTGTGTGTGTGTGTGTGTAGTTTTGTAAAAATTTAATAAACAACTGAGTACACTTTTTATCACCATGGTGTGTTGGATTGATCACAAAGTATACGGCCTTCTCAAGCCGGACTGTACCGGTATTCTGATCAGTTTTAAGAGTTAAGTCTGCAGTATGTATGAATTACAAATAATGAAATAAGTAAATGATGTAGATATAATGTAGATAAATGATGTAATAAATTTTGTAGATGGCATTAAGAGCCATTGAGAAAGCTCTGTCGTGTGGAATCTTGTGCACTAGTATGATCTGGTATCCGTAATTAGAGTAAAAATTTAGCCCTTTAATTTCTAGAAAATTTAATCAAGCCCTAATTGAAATCAATCACATGACAATACCCTGCAATATTGAAAATACCTTTGAAAATAATACATGGGAAATCCTTTTTCTGACGATTTGTTTCCCGCTTCGTCTGGCGGCTAAAAATGAGTACCTTAAAAATGGAGCGTTGTACTAAACAATGTTCAATGTGTATATTCATAATCGTTATTTTTAACTATAAACAATAACCATTTAAAAGTTTTGGAAATATCCTCATGTTTTATTGTTAAAAATTCTCTTACGGCAAATTTGTTGATTGTGCTACAAAATGACATAGTTTTTTACATAAAGGCGTAAATATTGATGTGTCATAATTATTTAATTGGTCGGTGTCTTTTTTATATTATGTCCTAGGCATCTATTATAATATGGTATCAGGAAGTAAATTTAAAGTATATCAGTTTTTCAATAAAATATGCGTGTCTGACTAATGGCAAAATTATTTTTAAATCGTTTTAAATTCTAATATTATTGGTTAAATTAAAGCACAGCAAAATTAAACTAATTTCAAATTGTTTTAATGAATTTCAAATGGAGCGTCAGTATCATATATTACTTGTGCTTTGGAGTTAGTAAAGTTAATAATCTCGTAAAATTTTATAGTAAACTGAACAAAGAATGAGATTTATTTGAAAATGTTTCAGAAATACGCTGTGGAATTGAGATAAATCTTGTCGGACGAAATTTTTGTTTTACACAGACGACAATTCCTCAAGTACTCATTCAAACTCTGCCAAGGATACAAGCCAAAAATAAAGTAATAGGACTTGCGAAATAACTATTGTAATCACCCCATGTATCCTTTATTGAATTTGTATAATATGGATAGAGCAGACGTTCAGATTCTTTTCTTCAGTTTTAACATACTATTGCAGATACTTGCGAAATGGACGAGTAAAATTAGGTGGTGAATATTTTAATAAATAAATCTTTGAAGAAATACCTGAAAAGAGATATGCTTATTTTAAAAAACTCACAGTTTTATTTTTATTGCGGATTTTTTAAATTTATTTTAGAGTTTGATTACTTAATTAAATATCTGAAAAAATGAGATATCAGTTGCGGTGTGTATTATTACTGTCTATTTCTTTTTTGTTTATAATAAAATCCCTTGTTCTTCCTGTGTAAAAAATTCCCATAAAAGTTCTATATTTAAATTATGTTGACATTTTAATGGTTTCTCGTTAATCTTTACGCTATCACGAAAGTCAGCAATTATGATATTTTTTTATTCATGATATAACTGAAGCATATTAATAATCAAATTTAGAATTAAATATATTTTCTATACTTTTTCTTTATTTTCATCATTGAATTACATCATCACCCTTTTCTTCGTTGGTACCACGATGAAAATTATCAATTGAGCCAAAGAATTTCATTTAAATTTATAATTTAATAATAATACTACTACATCAGGGAATATATCATCCGGAATTTGAATGGGCCAAGGTAAATAAGGAATATATATTTCTTTATGAATAAACTTAGTGAGTTAATTTCCTTATGCCTCGTAAATATTTCAAAGTCTGTATCTTATGAATTTCTTGCCAACAAAAAGATGAAATTTTCTATCTTATGACTTTTGATATATTGAAACATCGCTTTTTTCATGATTGGTCAATATTTCATAGTTATTTTGAAATTCACTAATCCAATAAATGTTCTACACTTGAGAAAAAAGCATATATAGCATGTATAGGTACAGGTATTAATACATCTATGCATATATACATAAACGTAATGTGTATGCACCTACGTGTCCACGTATGCACTAATTTACTCGTATTCTCTTATTCAGTAGGCTAACACACTTCTGTCACACTTCTTTCTAATATTATCATATAAATTTCCTCTTGAATATTACCGAGCACAAAGGCATTTATGACTATTTTTAACAAAATTAAATCATTGTGCTAATCGGTCTTTCTATAAGTCCATTACTTTTGTTATAGTCGAAACGTTTAATTTCAACAAAACTTTCTGTCATTAATCTTACTACAAATGTTTTAAATACGTAAATGTTTTAAATTTATAAACTTTCAAAATCTGTAACATTTCTCCCTCAGGCAAAATAACTTATATACAAGTTTTTTTAATGAATTCGATTCATTTTTCACTCTTTCCGAAGTTTTCTTCCTTATCTCTGCATTTAATATGATTATAACGTATTAATACATTTTCAAAATATGATTTATCATTGCAGAGTAGGATTGCATAATGTTACTGAGGGATATTAAGGTTTTCTTTTTGAGAACTTCTTTTTTAAGTAAGATGAACGTACCAGATCCATAAAAAGTTACGGATATTGTTTTTCATTTAGTACTCCTCATTTAAATTATTCCAAGTTCAATATATATATTTTTGCTTGTAATATTAAGAAATAATGAAAAATAGTTTCCTAACAAATATTATTTTAAACATTCTCAAATTTATGGTACTTGAGAAACTACCTTAAAAATATAAATATTTCTTATTTGAGATTAGTTTTGTGATTTCCGGTATGATTTATTTTTTATATAACTTTTACTCCACTAACTTACCACCGAGAAGAAACTAGAAAGGGAGTGAAAACCAATTTTAAATGAGTAGCAAAATCTACTTAATTATAATAATAGATCTATATAGAAATTAGTAGTATCTTTTTTTCTAGAATCAATAAAATGAAATTTATTAATATGTTAAAATAATATAAAATTTTGGGCTTTATGTTTCATACGTACGAAAAATGTTGTTTTTGGCCATTATATTCCCTTTTTATGTATCTCTACTTATTAAAAAAACGCTTATGTGCCAATTCCCCAAAATCAAATTTGGTGATATATAAACTTAATGCCAAGCTCATATTTTAAGATTCTCTTAGGATTTTAAATTATTCCCACAATCTTTTAGACTGTAATTTTTCCTTCAGCACTCTATGCCAATTTCTAATTCTTTGACGTAAATTTTCATATCTCATTCTTATGAAAAAATACTAAAAAACTATTTGTTATCTGGTGCACCTTCTGTAAATGGCTTTTGATGATTTTATTTTTAATGATTTCAGGAGATATTTCGATAGTACTCTTTTTCAATCTAGTTTAGCCATAGTATTTAATATAGTATCTACGCCAATTTCTATTTATTGACTTAAATTTTCATATCTCATTCTTATAAAAAAATATTGAAAAACTTTTTGTTATCAGGTGCACCTTCTTTAAATGGCTTTTGATGATTTTATTTTTAATGATTTCAGGAGATATTTTGACAGTACTCTTTTTCAATCTATTTTAGCCATAGTATTTAATATAGTATCTATGCCAATTTCTAATTCTTTGACTTAAATTTTCATATCTCATTCCTATAAAAAATACTGAAAAACAATTTGCTATCTGGTGCACCTTCTTTAAATGGCTTTTGATGATTTTATTTTTAATGATTTCAGGGGATATTTCCTTAGTACTCTTTTTCAATCTGTTTTAGCCATAGCATTTACTCATTATAAAGAACTAAATGCCCGAGTAGTCAAGGATTTATGCTTCATTTTCCACTAGTATATCCATCCAATCAGATTTTTATATTATTATCTTCAATAATTTATTTATAATTTAAAATCATATTTCTTAGTAAGTAAATTCAATTAGATACGACATCTATTCTGGATATAATAAACTACATATTAATTAGACAATACAATGCAGATCAGTTCCATTTATAGAATTTATCAGCAAACATATACAACTGAATAATGTCATCTGGCCGTTTTAGATCTGATTTGATGATCACGTGTTTTAATTTTTCTACGGATAATGGATTTTGTAGCTAAATTTGAAAATGTAAGTATAGTTTTGCTAATGATTGTAAGCACTAAAAGACAAGTAAATAATTCAAGTGTAAGCACAATTAATTTAAATAAAACTTTTATACTTATAGAAATCCAATTTTTTTATGTACCAATTCATACGTGAATGGTAGATACCTTGAACCATATGTAAGTTAGCAAATAATTATTTCTGGGCCTAGATAGGAATAAATATTGTTGCATTAAATTTAGCAAATATTGGGAATGTGAATAGTTCATCCAAAAATGAAAGAGTAAAAATTTATATCGCTATTATGAGCTGAAAATATTGTGTTTGCATTTTTTTTTAGCGAATAAATAATTCAAGGATAGGGAAAAGCTACACTGTTATGTTTAACATAAAGGAATTTTATCCTAATTTTGATTAATAAATATTAAAGAAAGTATTATATGCGAAATAAGTACTATTTTGTAAATGACTTTAACCATACATATGATCCGTGCCTCCTCCATGGTTACTTTGAAAAATTAAAACCAAACTTTTTTTCAGCTACATAAATAATAATGACAAGATAAAGTGAAAACTTTGTAAGTTTTTAAATTCATGTAGCATGTATATGTTATTTCCTTGAATAACATCATGTTAAATTTATGAGACATATGGCTTTCATATTTATGAAAAATACCTTTAGGAGTTGAACCATGACTGATTTTCATAATTTTATTTAATTATTTTAGAAGTCTCGTACCTATAATGCTCATAGGTTTATAAGAGCTTAGTAATCACTAACATATTACTTGACGATTAAAGTTATTAATGCAAACTATGTCTCTTTTTGTCCAATAATTTAAACCATAATATAGTACACCTGCATACTTTTTACTCTGCGAGTGTTAAATTACTATCACATAATACTTTTAACGCCCCTTCAAGTTACAGACATTTAGATGCCGTAAAATTTCACAAAAATTGGACAATTGTTATCGAAGATCAAATAATTTTTTTTCAAAAACCAATTCACAATATAATTAATGTAAATATTCAATTACATTATTTGCAAATTTAATCAAAAATTATTTAAAATCAGTACCAGAACCACGGTACGACCTCTCCTTAAGTTTTGCTTAGAAAACATTATTTGAGGTACCGGAAAAATCTCTAGTTTTTCTTATCAAAAAAAAAACATATTTCAAAGTATATGAAAACTAGTCCTTGTCGTAGCCGACTTAATTTAAAAAAAACCTTGTTTCGAGAAAACTACATTTAAAGGTTAGTATAGCATAAATTAGTACAGGCTGCTGGTGAATTGTCCTATTTTTTTATCTTATTATAATTAATGCCTTAGTCATAGAATTATTTCTCATCTCCAGACTCTATATTGAATATGTTTTGTTACTACTACTTTCTTTCTTACTCGAACTATGCGCTGCGGTGCTTACAAAACTAATGAGCAAGTTATCTTCTTTGAAGACAAGATCCGCAAACAAATCTATTCAAAGGAATTTGTATAGCTTGTATATTTTTTTATATATTAAATAACCAAATAACCTTAAGAGCAATTTTAAAAGTTATACAACCATAACTTTGTCCATATAATTATATTTTTGATATGCTAGGCAAATTGCTACTGCCAAACATAATACTTTAAATATATTCATCAACACATTTAAACTAGATTATACCTGATAATGGTGCCTTGCTTAGTATGATTTTGATGTTATTTTGCATTCGAGCGTCTACCTTCTCAATTTATTACTTTCTCATTTGTCAATATATTGACCAAAAATTTTGAACCTATAAGATGGTTTTTCGAAAGGAAAGCTTTAATTTTTTTCAGTTTATTCGAAAACATGTAAATGAGGTATCATAAATAAAAGTATCCACAAATTTTAAATCAGTGTCGGTATATCGAGTATATAAAACCGTTCCCAAAAAAATTTGATTATTTGCTTACATCTAAAAGCTTGAAATTGTATTTTAACTTTTAAAAAATATCATTATTTTGTTGAATCATTTATTTCATTAGCTAGTTCAACTTATTTGTAAACTCTTCAAAAAAAAAATCGAAGAAGAAACTTGACATCGATAAAGGGTCAAATCTATACGTGCAAAGATTGTGAGATATGTGCAAAGATGGTATAATGTAATTAAAATTAAAACTTGTTGACATGCCAATTTATCTCCCAATATTGCGGTTATGGATCGTAAATCTATTTCCGTTTGTGCGAAGTAGCTTTTGAAGATCGCAGGACTATAATATTGGCATATAAGTATATCAAAGCATTTTTGCAGCATTATAAGATATAGAACACAATCTGAATTTCAAGAAAGCGCAAAAGGGAACTAGGTATGTAGCAAAATAGTTTTACACATTACAATTTAGTTTCAACAAGCTGAAACAGCTCATTGCAGAATAATTTTCCTATCTATAATTTGCAATATATGCGTGTGGTATATACTACATGCATATATTAATGTCGAGTATAAATTCCTTGTAAATTAATAAATATGTGTTAAATGTTATCAAACTACCAATTATTGATATGGGCTCACATTTTCATTCACAGAATGAAAACGCTACGCCATTCTAATTATCTTTGCCATGTTAATTTTAGAGCATTATGTTTTTTAATTCAATGGTAACACGATTTTGAAATTTTATTTTTAAACACCTGTACAATAACAATACCGCGATGGGAAACACTAAGCAATTTGTTTGTTCTGTCTTTGTAAATGCGTTAAAATAAATTTTTGGTTTGCTAATTTTTGCTAGATATCTATTAATTAAGAATCCAATCTGAAGCAGCTATTTGAAAATTATATATAAATTATAATGCTGCGTGAGACGTAAGAATATATAGGTGGACATAGTAAGATCATGGAAAGTCCTAAAAATAAAATTGTCATTCCTATTACTAATGTTTTTTTACTTATTTTCTAATATCCACGTGTATTTTCCCCTATTAAAGTATACTTTCAGGGTAATTTAATAACATTAACATGTATGAATTCATTGTATGAATATATGTACTCGTGAAAGCTCAAGTATAATTCGCATCCGAATTCAGAACGTCAATTAATTTTGATGCGTATTTTTATAATTGTCATTTTTATTCCATATGAAAATTTTCCTAAAATTTTTGTATTTACCCTAATTAAATTACATATTTTTTAAATAGACCATAATATAAGACGTTAACACAAAAACATTTTTTTCCAAAAAAAGCATGATTGTAATATCTACATAATAATTTAGTTATATTTATTCGAAACTGTTGTTTATGTATCTATAAAGCAACAGTCTAGTATAGTATATTAATTTGACATTACTTAATTAAATTATTTACGGTATTTACTATTATCCTTATATAGTATAAAACAAAGTCGCTTCCCGCGTCTATTTCCCTCTGTAAGCTTAGATCTTTTAAACTACGCAACGGATTTTGATTCGGTTTCCACTATCAGTCAGATAATTTCTTCCAGTAGGTTTATAAATATAATAAGTGCATGTTACATACAGAAAGTATAAAAAAGTCAATATTTCGTAAAAAAGTAAAATTTTGGGCACTTTCGTCGCTAATGACTAAACTTTATGAGATATATCAAAATGTTGTATTATGGAATTGTGTATTTTAAAAATATCTACAAAAAAAATTCGGGATCACATATATCTGTATCCTACGAATAAGCCACAGTGACCATTTTTATTATTTTTTTTTGGGTTTTTTGATTTTCGAAGTTATTTTGATCAATATTATATTAATCTTTATTTAATTAATTAAGTTGGTTTCGTTGAGCATTTAATGTAGATAAAATTTGCTCTGTACAGAAAATCAATATCATTCATATTTTAGAAGATATCACAGTTTTAAAATTACCAAAACTCAGTATTCACGGTGCTGATACCGTGCACGGACGGCAGCGACGGCAGCGCGTGAATGACAGTAATATTATTAATCACTCTACAATTACACAACATTAGTACCTACATCGCACCCTTGCGAAGCCAGGTCGGATTGCTAGTTAAGTGATAAAAATAAGATTTGTGTTGTAGTGGGTGCCCTGGCTTATTAATAATATATAATCTGGTGCTTACTTTACGTTATTGATACGCCCTCCCTATAAAATAAAATAAGCAAAATAGTCGTCGTTTAATGAACTGAGATGATCTCACCACATCTACAATTCTCAATGTAACCTTCAATCTAATTTCGCTATAAACTACATTATAGACACGGTAACACCGAATGTCTAAGGAGAGGGATATCATCTACGATTTTTTCCTTTTATTTAAATAGAAAAAAAATAATATTTTGACAATATCTGCCATTCTATTATATTTTCAAGTTGACAATATGGGCCTTTCACATGCTAATTACTTATAACTAAGGCGTTAAATGCATCAACTACGTGCACTTGTCTACATTAGACAATTACATGTAGCTAAGGTAAATTTAAAATAACCAGAAAATCAAAGTAATTTAAGGCAAAGACGCTATATACACAAGATAAATTTTTTTTAAAATATAATTCATTAGCACATGGCACAAATTTATTTTACGCAAAAAATATGTAATATTAATATTTTTAAAACTATTTACAACTGTAACTATATAAAATTTTAACAATTACAGAAGTCCTTAAATGCGATAGTTTTATTTTTAATATTCTTCCTTGTAAACGAGTATACATTTTTATGGTTGTTAAATAAATGATAACTAATGTAATTTAAAACTAGTAGACATTGTCAAAGAACAATACACCTAAAAGCAGGATGTTAAGAGAGAATTAATATAGGCTTGTTATTTTAGCTACGCCTTAATTAGTACGTAATTATGTCCTTTCAGTGCGCTTTTGTTGAAAACTAGCTGCGACGCGAACGCTAGTAATTTTAGTGAGTATTAATTAAGGTGACAGATCTAAAGGAGTACCATTCGCACTGCCCACTGTAGACAAATTATCCGTCTTCAGAATTGTTTAGATTTATTTTAGTTGAGATAAAGTTTCAATCGAGAGAAAACTTGATTAAGTTTCGTTTAAGTAAAAAGTCAATGTGAATTTTTAACCACTGTTAACCATTGTGTTATTTAAAAACTGCCTAAAATAAGTTTTTCATTCTATCAAGGAATGTTATTCAAACTGATATTTTCATATTAAATTCTATCAAGGAATGATATTCAAACTGATATTTTCATGGCTTTTTAATTATTCACTCTTTGAACACTTGGGATTCAAATATTTAATATATTTTCTATGTATTAAATATTTAAAATAAACACATAAACACGTTTGGGATCTTTTACAACGAAGAAAACGAAACAACAAAACTGGTGTTTTTATGAAAAGCACAAAAATCTTTAATGGTAATTGTTTGTTTTTTCAAAACGTACTACGTTTAAATAAACTAAATAAAAGAAGTATAATAAAATATGATAGTTTTTAAAAAAATTGTATGAAGACGCAAATGGAATGTAAATCAGATTTTAAGCTAGATTAATTGTGTCCCGAAGTAAAATACTACCTTGTGCCCATAACTATAGATGTAGCATATAAGCAGAACTAACTGTATATACATATATATATATATATATATATGTATATATACACACACAGACATATATATATATATATATATATATATATATATATATATATATATATATATATATATTGCTGTTATTTACATTCAGTAATACGTTAAATTACTTCAGTCATATTTTCATTGCTCAAAATCGAGTGGTTGATTATAGTTTTAAAGAAGGGGAAAAATGTGATATTTCCTTTATTGGCTTCGTGCAATACAAAAGTCCCGAATCTGACCTTTTAGAAACATTAACACATACACATTTATGTTTATTATTATACACATATTTTTTATTTAAATTAAGGGGACTACTATAAAGTCTTGCAACTCTCGATATAAATTGTCCAGCGATGAAAACCATGCAAGGAAATATACTCTCAGAAATTTTAAAAACAATGGCAGTTGACCTATATTACATTTTAAGTTTTTGTTTAATGAGCTGATAATAAACAAAGTGCAAATGATTTTTTTCACATTTGTTTTCAAATCCTGCCCACATTAATTGAAATCTACTGTTTCAATTCAAAATGTATGTAAATACGTACGCTGGAAATTTCTACTCACTACAGTGTTAACAAAAAACAAATACAGACCGCAACAGAGATCTCGATCTTTGGAAATTGCGTTCTCATTCATGCTCGAGTCCTCGCGAGGTTAGAAAATGTGGTTTGCCTAATGTCTCCTCACAATGTTATATCGACGCTCACGTACTCAGAGTGTCATTATATACACTCTGAAGACACTTTTTATGGAGATATTTCGTGAAGATGATTTTTAGTATTCCTTATTTTTTTTCACCAGTATAAAATTTCCCTATATTTTTAGCTTTCTTTCGGTATATAAAAATAACGAAAAGAAGTAAATATTTTTCTGCAATAGACTGTAAATGTTAGTTAGTAATTCTGACTTATATATATTCTGACTTGTGTATATATATGCTTACAAAAACAAAAAAAACAAAAATTTTCAAGTAATGTAAATTATAATTTATGTTGGATATATTATTGTTTCAAATGTAATTACAAGCCACATTTTTGCTTCCGATGTTGATAACTCCCACAAAATGATGTGCAATTTAAACAAAGAAAATCAAATGTGAGATATTTATTTAATCAATATTTTATTATTTTAATGTCAAATAAACGTTTTCTTATGCAAATAAATATCTGAACTCAAGTAAAAGAACACTTAAAAGCAAATAAACATTCTACGATAACATTTTTGTATCTATCATTTGTTTAAATATATAATCATCAATTGACTTGACAATCATAAGATACCATATACGGATCCAACACATTTTTCATTTAAGCAATTTTATTTTTCATTTAAAAACTATAAAGTATTCAAAGCCAACAAATTTTGGGCATGGTTGACATCAAGATGAAAGAAATTATATCGTGTTAATTTCATTCAAACTCAGTATCGCATTATAATTTATAAGGGGTAAGTAAAATAAGGAGGTTTGGTGTCTTGTCATAATTAGATGGTTCTTGTAAATTATGTTATTAAATAAAAAAATGGATATATTTGCTGTAGATTTTTAAAAATGGAAAATAGAAATATTTAATAATTTAAACTATTTTCTGCCTCAAATTTAGTCACACTTAAATTACATTACGAAATTATTTTGTGAAATTATAATAACTAAATATGACATGGACACCTATGATTCTCAATTTGAACCCGATCAAAATATTAAGGAAAAATAGCTACACAGAATTGTTAATGGTAAGTATCCCTCATTACAAAGGATATGTGAAAGGTTTTTAACGAAACCTGAACCAATAATACACGAGATACAATTGATAAATTGAGTACGCCTGTGTTGAGGTTAGTGAAGAGAGTAATAAAATTCAGAAGTTAATTTTATAAGAAACTGTTTGAAGTGTTTTCTTACATGTAACCAAAGAAGAGTTCAAGTTATTCACAATTTCTTAGTATTAAAAGACTTCTTAAATGTATTATAAAATAAGAGAACATTTGAACGATTGCAACTTTGAATATTTTTTATCTTAACCTTGAATTTTAAAATTGATGTATACAATCGTGTAATGCAATTAAAAAGATTATAAATCACTATAACGCGATTAAAAATAGAAGTCTCGGTGCGTGAAAAAATATCGGTAAGCGTAGACGTCTTTCAGTTATGTGTGTCCTCACATGGTTGCCCACTTTACTGCGCGCTACTGATGTCAACTGCACAAACACGATCCCATGAAAGTGAACGTCCTGTTAGTTCGGTATGCTGTTAGCGCGTTGTCCAAGTCTTGAACAGTGTGACGTTTGTATTAATGTTTCTTAAAAGTTCACATCAATAAGTAATATTTTCAACTGTGTATTTTTATTTTCTTTGATGTCTATGTCAAAGTGAGCACCGAATGTGATATATTGAATGGGCTTCATTTAACACAGCCTTTGGCATATTAAATTATGGGTGAATTTTATACCCTGTGTCTTTTCTGGGTTTCAAGTTACTCCTCTGCCAGATTTGATTACATTCTGTCGAGTACATTGTTGAGTACATTGAGTAAATTACATAGTTTTATTTTTGACTCGTAAATCCCATAAATTTACAATAAATTCTACAATGTATTAAATAAAAAAAATTGCGCATGCAACTCGGTAAACGTGATGAAAGTGAAACTTCTTTGGAGATTTATATCTCGATTTGTAAGTATAAAGGAACCGGTAAAACGGCAGAGAGAGGGAGACAAAAAGAGGAAAGTAGCAAATATCTTGAATCACGGTTGAGTTATTATAATCCGTTAAGGTTCATTGTTCATCTCCAAAACTCATCATCAGATGCTGACATGGTCGATGGTGAAGTTATTTTACATATTAACAACTACCAGCAACAAGTATCATGGATCACGGTTAATTTACGACCAACCGATTATAACTTACATTGTTCAGTTCAAGAGCTCATCATTATTACCTTGGCTCGGTCGATGGTGCAGTTGTTTTGCAAACTGACAACTATCAGTAGGAACTATCTTGAAAAACGATCGATTTACTACCGTCCGCTAAGGAGTTACATTGTTCATCTTCAGAACCTATCATTAGACTCTGACCTAGTCTGTAGTGTAGTTATTTTGCAATGTTACAACTACCAGTAGCAAATACTTTGAATTACAGTTGACTTAGTGTCATCCGTTAATGAGTTACATTGTTCGTCTCCAGAACTCATCATCAAACCCTGACCTTGTCAAAAGTACAGCTTCTTTGGAAAATAACAACTACCGGTAGCAAATATTTTGAATCACGATTCATTTACTTTCATCGGTTAAGTAGTTACCTTGTTCACGGTCGCTAGTACAGTTACTGTGCAAAACGACAAATACCAAAGGTCAATATCTTAAATCACGGTTGATATACAATCATTCATTAAGGAGTTCCATTTTTCATTTCCGAATCTCATCATCAGATGGTCAGATTATTTTTGAGGGACCGCCTCGCTAGTTATACAGAAATCAAACAAAACAGAGGGAGATATTATAAGATTTTACAAACATTTCTGAAGCCAGAAATATACAACATTCCTCAGATATCATTAAAAAAATTTAAGTAATTCCGGTAATGAAAATTATATATTCATATAATTGAAGCTACCTATTAACGGCGTTAATTAGGTCACTAAAAAAATCAATCAGAAAAATATAATTTAATAGACAAGATTTCGATTGTTTACCTTTGACAGACCTAACTTGTAAAACAGCTGATAGAAGTAGTGATCACAATTTTTGTTTATTTTTGCGCATGCATACTCTTCTTGTCTTATTGTATAGTTACTCATAAACGCTGCATGAAAGACGTTGCGACCCTCACATTTTCCTTCCATCGCTCCCAAAGAAGGCCCACTTCAATTATCACACATTGAATTGATAATAACGTTACATACTTTATTTCCATTTACGAGTTTCAAGTTATTGGTCTGCCAAATTTCATAAAAAATTATTTGATAAGTTATCATAAAAACCCATTTATAATATTAATCTGGGTAACTAAGTTTAATTATTAATGTGGTAACAGTTTTACTGTTACTATCAAGTTTACGCCGTCATGCGGAGGGATAATTAGTATTTAAGGTTAACAACAATACCATATCTACACTGCTTATTTGTTTACATTATGAAAACTTTGTAGCCATAAAAATTTCATATGAATTTACTTCATATAACATATTAGTTAACAAATATAGTTCCATCAAAATTTTCAGTCGTTCAATTACAGTCGACTTAACGAATTAACATTTTGTCGAACTGCAACTTCATAAATTTACTTAGTGGTCAAATAGTACATTTTAACCTCTATCAGAATGGATTTTATTAGCTCCCAAGATTTTGCTAATTCAAAGTCAACAGTAATAATTGTTCACTTTCAGAATTTAGCTATCCCTCAGATCGGCAGAATTGAAATTTTGCTTACTTGAAGGAAACTATTTAGCGCTTTGCCTCACACTGTGTCTAACTTTCCGAAAAGTTTCTTGGTTTTATCTCAGCAATAACGCGAGTACTCTCGCATATTACACATGTGGGTACATTTGAACTTCTCTACCGGACTTCACTAGCAAGAGTTTATGTGTGACTAAATATAGACTAATAACTTTTTATTCTATTGATAATTCAGATTCACTGTTAAATTTTTGTTTATTTAATTAACTAGCTATGCCCCACGGTTTGACTTACGTATAACTACTTTAATTAGCTGCCCTTCCGTCGCGGTCACCTGATGTCCTCGTTCCATTTGCCAAACGGCGTCGGTTTTTTCAGCGTTGTGCGTATATTGGCGGGAATACTCGAGATGATCTGTCAATTAATACGCTGGTTTTTATCCACATTGCACCGATTAAGCAGCATTTCCTGACTTACGTTGCCTTTCTTAAAACTGCTTTATTCCTATAAAGTGTAGTGTGATGTTATTAAACCTGTAGTCTTCCTCAAGTATACTTATATAGAATAACGCGAATCAACAAATAAACAAACAGACGTTTCCTCGTTATACATTAATATAAACATGATAGCATAAAACTTTATCTACTCGTTACTTAATAAAAGAGTTAGATTTTTGTAAATTTTTTGTGAAAAACCAAATTCTGTCGTTAAAAAGCGGCCGATTATAATAATTCCAACGCTATAAAAAACTAGAAAAAACGTGTAGAAATCTGAACAGAATATATTTGTACTAAAGAAGAATTTATATCAGATCAGGATAAGGAAGATACGAAGTTTTTTTACTTGGTTAAATAAAAACAAACCTGTGAAGAACGGATAAAACTTGGACTGCGAGGGTTCCGCACGTTTTCCGCACTATTTATTTTTTGCAACGTAAACATATTGTAACGTTTCACATATTGTATTTTTTGCATGGTGCATATTTAAAAAAAGATATGAAATCCATAATAATCGCAATAATTTTCCTTTAATATTTTATTCAGTATTAACAAACTATTTTTTTAAAGATTTTTGAAACAGTAGTTTCGGAAACAAAGATGGTACGTTATATTTTTGCCTATTTTTAGAATATGTTTAGAATATTTTGTGTATTCCTGATGACAAGCTTTTTCAAATGATTCTCCACATAATATATGTATGAAATGAGAAAAAAAATATTTTTTAAGACCTACATTAACCTCGTCTTTAATTGTAAAGCGATTATTTTAAACAAGTTGGCGGTCAAATTATGTTCAATTATTATGACTTTCAAGTTTCTACGACACATGGTTTCTAAAAAAATTGTCTACTATGTTTGTCGTAGACATGAAACATTATGACATTTAGATTCATTGCTTTAGCTTTTCTTTAAACTTTGTGGCCACTTCTAAAAAACTATGTTCTTTTTAATTTTATATGTTGAGTAATTTGAAAACATGAGCTGGAAACATATTTTTTTGCTTATTTTTCAGTATATCTGTAAAGATACAATACCTAAAATTATGAAAAAATATTTTTCAAACCCATATAATTAAGTCTTTCTAACTACACCTCTCTCTCTATATATAGAAATAAAGAAAAAATTGTCGAGTACTTTATTTGCCCTTCTTTAAGTTTTCAAATGAATTCTTTTGAGTTTTAGTTATTGTACATTTATGGGGTTTAATATGTTTTATTACACTGTCAAACTTCAAGTTCTATGTCAGTTGGTTTCTAAGAAAAACGGCTATGACGGACATACGGACAGACATCTAATTGTGCTTATAATGGTTCCATTTTTTTGTTTCATAGTACTGAACCTTAAAAATATTAAGATAAGGTAACCAAGAAATATTAATTAAAACAAATCCGAAGAATATGTATCATTTAAAATATAAGACAACTAAATTCGCACATATTTTACATGGTGAACCACTTTTATTTTACAGAAAAAAACTTTCAAATAACAGTGGATAATTTTTACACTTTCTTTTTTCAACAATATTCAATAAATAAGAATAAAATACCAAACACTAAAATTTTCAGTTCTCAAGTCTCACATTAAAATTGTACATAGGAAAACAATAAAAAAAAAATATTTAGTTTGATGGTAACACCAACATAAATGTGCGCGCTTTTATGTCTGAGTTACCAGACTCTTCACACCACCCGTAACCATCGCGTACTCCCTGAGAAACTAATTAAAATTTGCCTTTAGTCAAAAGTATATTTCAAAAGTATTTAATTAAATTTGGTAAATTTATTTTCAACAATTTGAAGTGAAATTTTTTATCAAAAATACAAAGCAAGTACACATAGCCACAAAGATTTCAAGTAGACGTAACTCGTGTGTAGAAAGGTAGAAAAGTGCATCCCAGCGCCCGGTTTTACAAACTTGTGCTGCGTTATTTGTTAGCTGATCCAAATTATGGTTATAAGTAGAGTATAATAAGGGTCACCTTAAGAGAGAAATGATATCGTATATCACACAACTCTTTTACTTCCAGCGTGACGTCCATTGAAATCCATCAATCCTTTGAAATAATTCAAAAGTTAAATACTCTTCAAAAGGAGTTAAAAGTATGCAATCTCATATACCGTAATTCTTAAAGCGATTATGGATCGTAAGCATCATCTAGTTGTTTAGTTAATAAAAATGTATTTTTGAGTAAATGTTAATTTTTCAACAAGATGAAAGGTTCCTCATTTTTCAAGTGAATTTTAACGAATAACGAAAGTTGAAAAATAGTTCCAGGTAAGCAACTACAAGTTTATCGCTCTAGCGTATGGGTTAATAGGTATTGATTCTTTTCAGTTACAATTTTGTAAAATAATTTTTCGAAAATTTAATCGAAATCTAAAACGTCATAGACATGGACGTGGAAAATTCACATTTAGTATAAGATGTTTACATGGGAATATCTGTTTGGCTTATAAGTATTCACATACATCAACGAATGGGAATCCATTTTAGAAAAGTAAAGTAGTCAGAGGTCAGTTTTAATATTAAATGTGTACTAGAGAGATGGCAAGCATACTACCAAAGGCCTATAATTTTCAGATTATGTCTTGCTTTAATTCATAATTAATCGGAATTTCAATGAAAAAGAAATCATTTAAATATCCATGTAAAATTACATAAGAATTACAATTTAGAAACTTATTAGGATACCGTGAAAATTTTAAAATATTTTACAATACCGTATCTCATATTACTTTTCCCGAGATTGTGATTATCGACATAGATACTATTTGTTATTCCTGCATGGGATAAGGAGTTCTCAGCTCTTGAATGAGTCAGGTTGAATGCAAGGTAATTAAAATCGTTGATGTCTGAATACCTAAATTAATAAGCCAACTGTCTTGCCGTTTTATTAAAAATAATGTATCCCACTCTTTAAATATGAATATAATATCAGTGATTACGATGTTACGTGAGTTATATAATATCAAAAGAAACGGTTTTCCGTTTCAAACTTACCTGGAAAAAGTGGAAAGTTTATTTTAAATTTTGAAGCCCCGAGGGAGAAAGTTATTCAGTGAAATTAGATTTTAAATTGTGAGTCGATCAGATCTATCAATGAGTGTCATTTAAATTCTAATATGTACTTAGTTTATGAAATATTTTTCGCTAATTAAGAAATCATGAAATTAACATAAGTCAATTGAGTTGTTCATTTTAATAACCGTGTTATGTAAGGCTAAAACGATATTTTATTACAATACATTGGTTACGACTTAATAATTTAATAAAAATCTAATTTTACCGTAATCACGCAATGGAAACATTAAATTTCATAATATTTAAACAGTCATCTTTATCTTAATATTTAGAATCTGTTTTTGATTTCGATTTTGGTTAAAGTTATCCCATACGAAACTTTGGATAGACATTTATTCCTTTATTTAATATTAGTTTCATCAGCGACTTTGCTCACGTATATCTTTTGTGAAATTGTTCTCCCATATTATTTTTTTTTAACATAGACTACCTTTCAGAGAAATAACAATAAAGGTAAAGTGTATGACAATAAAGGTAAGGTATTTGGGAACATCCCATCCAAATTCGTTGAGAGGAATACGGAGGGAACAAAGTGGTTGACCTCTTCGCTCTAATATAACATACCTCGCTACAATTTTTTTTTTATTTCCAGTTAATATATAAATATATTAGGCTCAATATTAATACTGCGCTCAATAATAATATAAACACAACCTCACTCAACTCAGCTTTATGTTAAGCTTACCCACGTGATCTAATCCAAACTAACCTAATCTAACCTAACCCATCTTAACCTAACCTACCCTAATGCATCGTAGACTAATATAATCCAACATAATTTAAACGAATTTAATCGAATGTAATCGAACACAACCTTACATAACCTAACCAAATCCAAAATTACCAACCCAACCTAACATCGTTTAACCCATAGAACTCTTCATAACCAAACCTGAGTTAATCTAATGTAACCTAACTGTACTGTCTGATACCCTAACGTAACCAACTAGGTGTTTTTTTTAATAAAAAAAATAGTTTTCTGTAGTAATGAATGGAAAGGATTTCCATTTCAGGCTTTCTCGACCTTTCACTACCACTTCCCATCAGGTAATAAAATTGTTTTGGGCGTTTTTAGCGAGCACATTATTCTTAATCACGACCTAGGTTTTGTTGTATGACCTAATTTTAGGTGGGCAATTTTTAAAGATTAGAATTTTTAATTTATTTGTGGTTAAAAATTTAAATAAAGCAGAAATAATACCATATCATGTAGTTTAATTTAGTTGAAAATAAAAATTAAAAAATTAATTTTGTTAAAGATTCCGCGAAGAAAAGTGCTACCCTCGGCATGGTGAATGATCTCCTACAATCCATCAAACTGCTAAATTTGACGCAAAATAACTTCAATCTTAGTTGTAATAACGTTTGAATCTTAAAAGTAAGCTTGGGTGGTATAAGAATACGTAACATTTTAGTTCAAGCTTTGAACTTAATCGCTGCAATAGTGTGCAAATAATTGAATTTTAAGATTTTTGGGAAAAATTTCATGAAATAACGATTTTTTAATTTATTCTGTAAATTTCATTAAAAGTTTGCATCACATTAAAAAAGAATTATTCGATTTTCATTCAAAACAAAAAGAACGTCTCACTTAAATAATTTTTTTATGAAAGTGGTGAATGTAATAAAAAAATTGGGGAAAGTCGATATCGACAAAAAAATAATTATATCAATATCTGTATCCTCAGTGAAGTGATAAAATGTTTTGTGACAAAAGTACCATTTCTCGCGTATTTTTGGTATTGACAAATAATAAAAAAGTGGGAAATATGTCACACATGGTGTATACCTGGAGCGTATCGTCTCGGCGCTAATAAATTTCCGCACGGTTTTTCTGCTTTGAATAGATTCCCTTAGCCATGAAAAGCATATTACTTCAATGCTTCCATCGTATTGATGTCTGATGAAATTTCTTTATTAAACATTTTCATTATTAAACTAAATTTTTTTTTACATTTTTAGAAGTGTAATTATTTAAATCATTACTTGCAGTATATTTAAATCGGTAAAAAATATTTCACAGTAACGGGTTTTCATTTAAGGCGCCCTGGGCCTTTTTCGAAAGTTATAGTTATAGTGTCGTAACTTAGTGGCAAAAGTTGCTTACTTAAGATTTTATCAAACTTCTCTTCGGGTATTTAAAGGGTATTTTAAGAATAAAAATATAGCAATAGCAATAAAAAGAAGTTTGTCACTACCGTTCGAGAAGGTATGTCTTTGTTATTTATTACTGCGCCGTGGTTGAAGATATATAATAGTACAGATGATTTAATTCATTACTTTCGATCGTCAAATTGACTCTGATTTCTTTTAATATTGCAAGGCGAAGGTAAAATAAATAAATTTAAATCCATGTTATACTCTAATACTAAGTTAATCTTATCAATTATTTTAAAGTTTCGCACTTCGTAGAAAGGGAAAAGTTTTAACTTTTAATACATTTCCTAGTTTTCAGTCATTTAAGAGCTAGACATGTTTCGCCGTTCATATTTTTTATAGCTTAATTGCAAGTCTTTCTTCATTTCTTTGGTTTCACTTTGCCTTAGCTGAATAGATATCAATATTTAGTCCAAAGTTTTTTAAATAAGAGTAATTTAAAATTAATTCTGAGGCATGTACTGCATATCATATATTGCTTAATATGCGAAACAGATGACATATATACGAGTAATAGAACTGAAAATGTTTAAATGATGTTTCTAAAATTATCCTATTTCAATATACAGTTTCATATTTTTATCAAACTCGAGCCATTATTTACAAAACATTACTTTATTTTTAATGGAGTTGTCGTTTCACAAATTACACCGATCACAGGTTTGTCTTTTCTTCTATAGCATTAAGAAATCTCATATTGGCTCTCTTCATCCATTTAAAACACTTCTCGCATTCCCAATCACTTTAAACTCCGTAACTAGTTATTTTATTGGAAAATAGAGTTAGATCTGAATTATTATTAACATTTGCCTCTCTTGCTCGTTTGTCAACAGTTGTTTGTTTGAAAATAGAGCTGTCTATTTATAAAAGTTGGTTTTAAAGTAGAATTTATTATTGTATAACATTGGTCCGTGAAAAAATGGCTCTAATTAACGAATAATTATTTGTAGGTATTTATTAATAATATATATTTATTTGGTTGGAACTTAATCTGTGTTACATATTGTTAAATAATTTTTTTATGAAAACAATCCATTAGGACTTAATATAGCCATCACAGCCAGCATTCATTTTATCGAAACAATTCTTTATCTCTCATCTATTTGTAGTACATTTGCACGTTTATCAAATATAAAGTATTTCTGTTTTTACTTGTTAAACCTGCAATGGTGCGCCATCCATTGAAAAATATTTGCTACTACGAAAAATATTGTATGATTCGAGTTACTTATCGGATTTAAATAATTGAAGACATACGAAGTCAGAAAATATATTCGTCTTCATTATATTCGAATATTACTGACATTATAGCGTCACAATGAAATAAAATTGCATAATGTAGTATTATTTCTACTTTATTTAAATTAATTACCATGACTTAGGTTTCGTTGTATGACAACATATTCATGTGGGCATTTAGCAAAGATTCAATGAAATTCAATGAATGAACAACGAAACCTAGGTCATGATAAAGAATTTAAATAAAGTAGAAGTAATACTAGATCACTTAATTTCATTTAATTGTTAAAAATGAGTTTTTACAAAATTAACGCCAAATATATTCAATATTAAAGTGTAATTAAAATTTTGTTCTATATTATCCATCCATTATGTGTAATATTTGATTTTATTCTTGTAAATATTATGAAATCCTGAAAAAAATTTTTTTTTTTTAAATATTAATAAGCATGAACAACCCTACTAGTAATTATATCTGAGATTTCATTTACAAACTCGTGTTTTTATTGATTATAACAGAGTAGTCAAATTATTAAATGCAAAATCTGATTACAATAAAAACGGAGCACAATATGTAAATGCATGATAATATTGGTATTTAAACCTAAAAAATTTCATATAATACAAAGTGTTACTTCTTTGTATAAGAATATTATAGTTAATACAAATATAAGTAGTGGTCCTGTTTGACTCCATCTTGTAAGTTTTCTCATATTTAACGATATAATAAATTATGGAGAATTATTGCACTGAGCTCAATTTAGACATAACGCCTACGTAAGTACGCGTAAAGTTTATTATACCAGAGACTCTTAAATTCAAACTTCTTTGGTTCAAAAAGAGGTGTATATTTGTTTACCGTACACAAGTGATATAAAGTAGCGTTTACAGTGTACTCAATAGCTCTTACAGGATATGTACTTTCGAATACGGCGCTCACTCCGTGTATTTATATGTGAAATGCTTATATTGGAAGTTTATATTATGTATATAGTTCCGTATCTATAGTATGTATATACTAACTATATACACCATGGAAATAATTTGTATTTGTATTTACAAGCAAGAAATGCAATAGTCAACAGTTGGTAAGGGAAATTGTTTAGTTTATTTTCATTAAATAACATTACATTTTTATTTGGAAAGCGCAGGAAAGTTTATATCGATTGTGGGATTTAACAAAGCTATTAGTTTTACATTCGAAATAGCTCTGTAAATGCAGCATACATACCTACCAAGATGGCTTCAAATACGGCTACGGCATTTTTTACAATTACTCTTACAGATTCTACTCAGATATTGGATAGAATATTTTCATAAGTATTTTTCCAGGTACTTTTTCAGCATTTTAATTAAAAGATTCAACGTAAAATATTTCCCTCGACCAAAACGGACTATTCTATATTATACGCAATAGAGGAGTGACTGTAGTGTCTTTTTCTGGTTTCCTTTCCCTTGTAAGTTCTCATTATTGAAACGACGCTATCTCTTAACATTTTATGCTTGCTTGACTAGTTTTTTTCTATTTTTCCATGAAATATTTTAGCGAATATCTCACAAAAATGTTACCTTGTAAAAGTATCTTATTCAAAAAATATCCAATATAGAATAATTTCACAACTCCCTGGAATAAATTTCCATTATAACCACCGGGAATTTTTTTAAGTTTAAAAACAATAAAATTACAGCTTTTTTAAATATCTCCATTCCTATTTTCTTACACTATCGGCCAGTTCTTACTTTCTTATATACTTAGTATATAAGTAAGTAAGAACCGAATTTATGGACTAAATAGTCAATTTACAAATGCTTGGTTTTGCAAAAACACTTCAGTCGAATTGTTTGTTTTGTAAAAACACCTTATTTAAATCTTTGATTAAAGATTATCGGGCTTAAATATTATTACGTCTACAATGGAGCATTTGTTATAAGTTACTTTTAATGAAGGTGCCCAAGAATTTTTTCAAGTTTTACAAGAATTTAAGAACATATATATGTAGTATATCCTTCAATGTATGTTAATATGCTAATCATAAAATGTATTTTTAAATTGTCTCTTTCGTTTTGTTATTTAGAATACTGTCATTCACAATAATGTAAGGAATAATACTCGACACAAACACTTTAATTTCAAGTTTTAGATTTCTTCGGTTTTTTTTCACTTTTTTTACATCAGATATTAGTCATAATTGAATACTTAATTCCTTTTTCTTCTAAAGACCTGAATTTATTAAAGAATACATAATAGACCTTTAGGTATATATATACATATATACATATATATATATATATATATATATATATATATATATATGTATGTATACACTCGTTCGCAGTTATAAATGGAATTTATTAACAATTTACCGTAAAGATGTGTGCGATATTATAGAATGGTTACGCAATATTTTACGGCTAATAACAAAGTTGGGTCCAGGTAAAATTTCAATCTCCCGTTTCAGATTCCCTCTTATAAGCATTTATATTTTCATCTTCATGTCGTGTATTACAACTTAATAAAATAGCGCGATGGAATCGGACATTTATTACCCTGGAATCTTAATCGTAATATATTTTTGTTGTGTTTGTGAATCTTAATCGTGATATATTTTTCTTATTTTTTGTGAGCACCACGAAAATTTTATACAGATAACCGAGACTTAATCGGATAAATTAAGTAGACATTATTTATCTTTCTACGTTTTTGCTGCTAGTTGAGCGGATACGAAATAGTAAAATACTTTTGCCTAGGATAATAAATATATTCGTTACTTAGGTTCTGAAAATTATGCTAATCTAGAATTTTAACCGAGCGTGCCGGCAACGCAGTTTTCATTTTATTTTTGAAATCTTGTAAAAAAAATCACAATATGCTTAGAACAATATAAATGTGAAATAAAGTACACACTTATTATATCGCAATGTACGCAAACTGCTATAAAACAAATACAAAAAGTTTCTTAATACTTAACTCGCATCCGTAAGCAATATAATTTGTAGGAAAACCGCATTAGCTCAAAATATTCAAATTATAAAATACTATTTGCTTTAACAAGCAAATAAAGCAATCTTATAGAGTATATGCAAATCAATACAATATGCCAATTCTGAAAATTGTATAGTTCGAATGGAGGTATAATCAAAAGTCTGCGTGAGTCGAAATCAGTATCGCGAAAAATATCGTCGATAAAATCAAAAGTGCCCATCAAAATGTGTAATAATCTCGATTTAAATCAAATCAAAACTAATTAATGTGATGAAGTGATTTTATTTTTCAATTTCTGTGATACTAATAATTTTGGCCTTTATTAACTTATTAGACAATTATAAATAGTACCATATTTTTCGAATTTCAAAAACTCGTTTAGTCAATGCACGTATCAGATAAACCAGCTAAAAATTTGTTTTCGTGTTTAAAAAATTATATCAAGGCATTGTACTGAATTATATATTACATTTCTATCTTACACAATATCTCAGACGAAATAAAAGTTTTATATCTTCAGCGAACAACAAACAAGAAAAGTCAGAAATTATGAGGCAAAGAAAAGAGGTCATCTCTTTGACTTAAGTTGTAGATTTCCAATAGGTCTGAAATGATCCCCATTTGATACGGAAAAACCTTTAAACACAGGATTTGTTATCTCATAGTCAACTTGCTTAAAGAAAATTATGCTTGTTTGTGTATATCGATATGGTTTTATTAATATATATTCTTAAGAAACCAAACCACTTAGATCTTTGGCTTCTGTATAGGTCTAAGGTATTCTAATTGCAATTATTCAAGACTTTTACATAAAGATGCAAAATTCCCTGCATAAAACAAAAGAAAACTATTTCTTTTGTAACTAAAAAATTATTTCGTAAGTATGTGAAATTAATTTAAAAACTTTTATTTCAAACTTAGTTGCTTTCGTGGTTTCATTAAATTGATAATCTGCTATTGAAATCAAAATTAAAGTAATAAATTTAATGTAATAAACCGTGAATGCTTCTGTTTTATTAAGTTATTATTTTGTTTAATATTTACCTAATTTAAGATATACTGAAACACTGTTTTACGACATTGATTGTTTAAATCGGTAAACACAAATTAATTTTGATAAGTGAAATATTTGAATGTGTGTGTATATATATATATATATATATATATATATATATATTCTATCGCGTATCAATATTACAAATGTAACATAAGTAAATAATTATCAAAACCATGTATACATATGTTTCAAAACCTTCTTCTTATTTAAGTCCATTTTCCTTGCGACCACATTTCTTAATTTACAGTTATATAAATGGAAGTCAGCGATAGACAACATCTACATATATTTACATATCTTTATACTCCTTTGCAATCAACAAAATTATTCAGCATATCGTTTAAAGACATTCACTTTCCTCTCTGAGGATTTCTCTTAGTTTTCTATAACTACTTTCCATGAAAATTGTCAGTCCAAACTGAAAAATTTGGAATCAATTAGAAATTAACCATAGGAACTTACCATCACTGCGGGTTTTCAAAGATTATCTGAAAAAGTTTTGCTTCTGGCAATCCATTATCCCTATTCCTCCTTAATTAAATTTTGTTTCGGTTTCTTCGAAAATAGCATGTCAATATTCATATTTTTTGTGTAGAGAACGTTTCGTGCACGTATACAACGTGCGAGAGTGCATGTGTTTCATGTTAAAAATTATTTATTGCGTTATCATACCAAAAAGGCACATTTAAAATTTGAATCTTTGGATTCTTATTTAAAATTAAGACGGATAGTAACTCTTTGATTTTTGTAATGAAAGATAAGTATCCGTTTTCCCTTTTTAATAAAGGTTTTAGTTATTTTTAATAAAGATCCTAAATTTCTCTCAAAGTGCCAGCACGCTATGATAGAAGTAAGGTTGCACTTTTATTTATTAATATATTCATATATGGGTACAAAATTCAAACTTATTTAGACAATAGCAAGTAGGATATTTTACGTGCGAGCCTTCTTAGAGGCCGGGTCTTATTGGATGACAGCACCTATGGACAAATGAAAAACAAAACGAAATTTTGTCTGTTCCAGTACTGATTTGCCATTAAAACTAGAGGATATATTGAATCATAATAAAATACTATGGAAACGTAGAATTAAATACAAAAACGTAGATTATATAATATAATCGCACAGAAACACAATGAAAGATAGTTGAAAGTTGAAGTTTATTAAGGATAAATATGTTATGAACAAATTTTAATTAATCGGATAAAAATAATTTTTATCGTTAAATATGTATCTACCTTATATTACCATAGATTAAGAAGACGCCAATTTCTATGCAAATCACAAAAATTAATTTGCAAATATTTCCACAAAGCTTAATTATTTCAAAGCTGTCCTTAGAGTATTAACCATTGCCCGATATTCCAGATCAAAAATATTCGTCAAATATTAATGTTTTCCGCTTGATCTCTTTTCTGAGTTGCTAAGCGAGCATATTTAAATGCGCTTCAGCGCGTTTCGTATAAAATTAACTAGGCACTTCGACGGAGATTAAACAGAAAATGATCTTGACATGGACGATACTGTACTTCAATAACGTAGAATGAAAACCTTATTGAGAAAATGTGTAGATTTTGGTTAATACTTTTAATTAAATTAAACTTGTTAATACGTTTGGTGGAATTTTTTTGCAAATACTATCACTTTTCTTATTCAATAAAAGTATTAAATGTAAAACTATTATTATTTCGCATTTAAATTTTCTCACGCAAAATCCATACTAAAGCACAGGTTAGTTCTGGATAGAGGTACCGAATATTATCATAAATTGATTGGAGGCTAAAAAAACATATCTGAGATTAAAGGGTTGTGATATTATTCTGTAATGTATTTTGGAAATTGATTTATTTTTGCTCTCTTATGTATCCATTGGAAACATGAAAGAATAGAATTCTACCGTACAAAGAATAAATGGTGAGAAGAAAGAAAAGTCGTAAGAAGTTGGAAAATATAAAAGACTTTCTTTATAAAAAATGTTTTGCTTTCTTTATAAATATTCAAAAACGAAACGAGAAAGTTCAAAGAAGTTTAATGAACAAATACTCAGCTTGTTGTTAATTTCCGACGGTGTCGGACTGTACCTAATTACGAATTAATGCGTTAAATTATTAAGAAATTGTAACCTAAAAATAATATTTTTTATTTAATAAAAAAGCTGTTTTCTTACAGCTGCTACCCAATTTATTAAATAGCAAGCAGCTGGTAGCAGTTGTACGTCAATTTTATTTTGAGGGTGTTCTGATAAATTGTCTTACCATCATTTTGTATACTACTTATCGTTTCTTTATTATAATGACATTATTATTAGACCTTTTCCATATATCCCAACGTGTTAGGATTACACTGACTTTATCACATACAAACAAAGCTTTGTTGTGTAAGAATATGCTTCATTTTTCTTGAAAATAAAAAACCATTTTGTATCCAATTATCTTTTTTATGAGAAAATTTAACTTTGAATTACGTACCGTCTATGGATTATTTGAATGGAACCATCAAAACCTTATATTGTAATAAAGTACTGTTCTATTGCAAATATACATGTGAACCCAATCAAGGAAATTCAAATTGAGGTTAATTATTTTTCCATAATAAAACACAATTATCGATGTAAATTTAATATAAATGGTTTCGTTTTCAAGGTTCAGCTTAATATTTTTCTACTGTATAAAAATGCGAGTCAAAGATTTTTTGGCATTCCTGGGCAAATAGAATAAACCTTGTTATTTATATCACCATTTAAAAATAAACCATTAATGATCAGAAAAAATAATTTAATTTGAAAACAAAACTTTGTGTATTTCTTCTTATAAATATGTTGAATAAAAAAATTTAATATACAAGAAAGCTATACAAGAAAGCTATAAAAAACAACGATAATAAATAGCTCCTACAATAATAGCTTCCTTCATCCCTGTGACAAAAAAGCAATATTATGAAGGGAAGAAAAATAAGGGAAAGGCAAAGAACAACGCTTATTAATAATTTATGTATCATCTACACAGTCTGATAGTACACATGATTGCGTGAAATTTTACCTCCAGTGATATCTCCACAATTCTTGTGTAGATATCTAGCCCCACTTAATAAATAGAATCTGACTGCAATATGTCGCTATAAAGCTAAGTGGAAAAGAAATTCAGACTGATTCAGGCTCTATTCATTTATATTTTGTTACTTTTAGCATTTACATAAATTTTTAAAAGTATGCGATTGTCTGCATTATCTATGTCACGATCAAGCAATAATCGCCCTGAAGACAATTTTCTTTGAATTTTCAATTATCTTTGAACAAAACTGAAAAAAATTTGAGAAAAGTGTTGTATAACTTATTTATTTTCCGTTCTTACAATAATTTCATATTTGGTCAAATTTTTTTTCATTAGGCGTCCATTGCAATATTTTATCTTAAATTCTAAATGGCCAAACTAGGACATAAACTAAAAAACTAATTTTAACTGAATTTACGTCTTGCATTATTTTTATAATTATCATTGTCATAATTAAATAAATATTGATTATTTATTGGCAAGGCGTGTAAATAGCCCAAACCAATGTCGAGTAATTTACGCTAAGAAATATGAATATTTAAATTAACTCCCCCTATATCAGGTACAAACCACGAAATATGCCTATTTATTAAGTAAGACTCATATCTCGCACCAAGAATAAAATATGGCTATTAATTAAGCTAGCATCATTTCTGTACGAAAGACCAAATATGGCTATTAATTAAATTAGCCCCAATCTAGCGCAAATGACCAAATATGGCTATTACGTAAATTAGCACCATTCCAGCACGAAGGACCAAATATGGCTGTTAATTACATTAATTCTAATTCGGTAGAAAGTTCCAGAAAAGTAAAGTCGACTAGGTTTCTAAAATTTATCAGTCCATAAAATTTAATTGCAAAACGATTTATCCATTTAATGTCGGCAGAGCAAGCTTCGGCATTAATTAACCTGCAAAAGGTAGTCCATAGTCCGTAGGTGCCAATATTTCGTATAATAAGAAGGATGCTTTTTATCTTTATTTTTAATACGATGTGTAATCTTACGAGTAACCAGAAAATATATTTTTGTTTGACGGGATTAGTTTTTTTGGAAAATAATGTTGGACCTCTTCTTAAACATTTACAGGCACAAATGCAATATAAGCATCAACATTAGATTGGCGGAAGCTATCATTGTCTCTTAAAGATTGCGCTGCCCTTAGAATGACCTGGTAATTGAAGGGTTATATTGACGGTTATTGAAAGGTTTTAAATTCGTAAAGTAACTTGTGCGTTGAAAGTATATTTCACATACAGCATTATCATATCCAAATATATGGCATTACAAAAAAATACATTCAGCATTTTAACATAGAAACTACTAAAACCGATAAATAAAAACAACAAGAAAAACATTTTATATTTCTTTCTTAACATAAAAATAAAATATTTTCACAACAATAAATGTCGCTTATTAACAAGCGCATTATTTCAAGAGCGAGAAGCGAATTAATAAATTAGATAAGTCATACATAAGTAGGTGTGAATGTAGTAGCTCTACATTCACACCTATTTATTTATGGCTCGTCAAAAAGTGAAATAAATGAGAAAATGTGGAAGTGAGTGCATGGACATTGACATTAAAATTAAAATTCTGTATGTTATTTATCTGCGCTTTGCCACCAGTTACGACTTTTTAAAAGGTATTAAATCATTTGGAATCTAGCGGGAACTGATTATTTACAAAGTGCAAGGAAATCTTCAATGATAGAAAATTAATTCTAACTAAAATATTATCTAATCTCAGTGAATAATAAAAAGTAATTAAAATAATACTTATTTTAAATTTATTTAGTATATGCTTCCTTTGCAAAAATTTATTTATTCTAGTATTAAATACAACGTATCGCTTTTCCTAATTAATTTTCTTTTACTACTTGACGCAATAACGTTAATAACAATTAATTAAATAATTTTGCATACTCCCTGCAGAATAATATTATAATTAGTATATTTTTCGGGTCTTGTCACTTGTTCGTTGGAGTCTCGAAACCTTCATAGCAAGGCACAGCTGCTTTCGTAATAATGTTCTCCCTGATTTTTCCTTTTATTACAAAATCGTGTCCATTTGATTTATGAGTCTATTTGAAGGGTGTTTTGATAAAAAAATGTAATTTTTTTTGTTGAAATTACAATTTTGACAGTGATTTTTTGGGTCACGTTTGACAATTTTCATCCAGTTCCGTAATATTTTCCACTCAGTCTGTTGCACAGAATTACCTGCATAAATAGATAAGTTATTACGTTTTTATATATATTCACTATTTCAAGTATTTTTATTAATATTTTCTATATATTATATTAAGCTACTATTACTTTCTTCCATATGATTTTAATATTTAATGCCTTTAAGGGGGTTTTCATTCTTGCAGACATTTGTACATTTTTTATAATAGGAAGAAAAGTCTCTATAAATACACTGCCCATCGTAATTCAATAGTTTTGCCGGTATTCATTTCACAATTGTTGGTGTTTTTAAGTAAATATTTTTTTAAATTCTAAAATTTGTTAAAATTTTGGAAACATTTCCATACTTTTGAATTACTTCTCTCTATAATAGTTATACTAGTTCCATTAGGAGACATCTTTACAATTATCGCTTTTACAATTTTTAATTCCTTTCCATTAAAAAAAGAAAATAATGGAGAGAACAAATATTATGTCTCCAACTACGTTTTCACATCATTTTGTTACAACTTATATGACATATTCCAACAGAACAGAAACTACCCATTTGAAAAATCGAAGTTGTGATACTTCTTTAACTCTGTAATTTCTTACTTACTAAAGGATACTAGACTATAATTTCTTTATTTTGAGCTATTAGAAAGTTGAAAGTAGTGATAGATCAAAATAATAGTTGATAGGTCCAGCTAAATGAGAACGATGGTCAAATTTCACTGTGGAATAAATTTTCTAAAACAAGTGGCTTTGGAGAATTAATTCTGCAGAAATTGTCATTCATATTCATTCACTTAACCTTACATAAATGGGACGAGCGTGCCAATTCCGCTTTTTTTACCCAGCCCTAAAATTATATAATTACCCTTAAATTCTGATAATGTCATAATTTTGCATAGTAAACAACGCATTGTTTTTGTATTAATCATCAATATACATCTAGCAAAAGTAATTGATCAACATGGTAAGGTTTTTTCGTTTTAAAAATATTAATACTTTAATCAAAGTGGTGAAATTAACAAGCGTCTAAATATCTTATGATCGCAAGAACCCCAAAAAGTTCAATTTCGCTTGTTAAAAATATATAGAATATTAATAAATAATTTTATTTGCGTAAATTGATTTTTACTATATTAAATATGGAGATTCACTCTCTGACTATACAAATTATCATTTGGTAATTGATTCATTTTTATTTTACTCTGTCCTTTAAAAACAACTTCTCAAAAAAAGGCCAAAGATGACAGATAATCTCGGAAAAGATGACATAAATGTGTATCATAAAGTTATTTTTATTATATCCCAACAAAAAAAGGTTAATTCCGAATTATGGTAGTGATTTGTAGCGACATATGGAATACTGTTATTTCTGAGAATTCCCCCCTATTGACAAATGAAACTTTTTAGTTAAATAAAACCATTTCGTGACAGAGATTTCTTGTACTGTTACACAGTTCAGGTATACTGGTATAGTAATGACTGACAATTCAGTCACTAAAGCGTTTGGCTTTAAAAGTCATAGGTGATCGAATTTCGAACATTGTATTTCTATTAAAAAAAGTTTTCCCTATGAGAAGAAAGTCCTTATTACCTGTCTAAATCCCCTGATAGCAATATATTACTTTTTGGTAAAAAAACTACATGAAATTGATAAATTTAGTCGCCTATATAATTTATCCTTACAGATGACTACTTATGTGACAAGAAATATAAAATTATAGTTATTGTATTTTTGGCTTTGCCAAAATTGAGAAGATCTTAACCCCAATAACCTAGAATTACCTAAAACCGTTCTAACCTCTTAATGCACCTGTTTATTGGTTTAATTGATGACTGTAGGATTTTAAAACGTCTGTGCAGTAAAGTAATTGTGATTGAATACTATGATAAAGTAACACAGACAATGGTAATGATATTTGGAAAATACGTAAATTAGTAAAATAGTTATTAATACAACGATAGAGATAACAGAAATAAGTTTTGAAATATCCTTTGGAATGTAAGAAGAGAATAAAAAGAACATTCGATTCTAAAGTAATTAAAATGGCCATTAAAAGCTTTTTAAAATAAAATTCTTTTTTTTTTAAATTTAGCAGCTCTATTTTAAACCCTTAAACAGTAAATATTTTAAGTAAATATTTATGAAAGACGGACATAGAGTAGTATCTAATCGAACAATATATCGAATAGTATCTATCCAATGCGGTAGTATCGAGACTTCATTTTTCTTAAATGTATTGCAACCCATTTATTCCTAATCAAACCTTATAATAGTAATATTAAATATAATGACTCAATTTAATTTTTTTTTTGTAATTATTCTTCTGTATGAACTAGTTCAAAAACTTTAGAAAAATGAATCATGTGGAACAATATATTTTTGTCTAGTTAGTGTAATTATAAAGTTTCTGAATAAAATGATTTTCAAAAATACTCGGTCAGGCGTTTTTTTTATATACGCCAGATGTCAGAAGCTAAAAATATATAAATGGTAATCGTATTACACACCGATGTTATAAGTTATTTTCTAAATATATATCAGGAACGCAGTAAGGTAGGGACCTTATCCCTCTAGACTCTACCGTGCTCTGTACACTAATATAAAGATGTAAATTTAAAAAAAGGAAAAACATGTCAGTAGTCTGGATAAGATTAAAATGTTATTGATTTATAATAAATGAAAAAATAAAAGAATAGAGAAAAAAATTGGCATATCCTTGCAGGAGAACATAGAAGAAAAGTTACCATTTTTTCTTAAAAAGAAACAGCAATGAAATTAAGTATTCATTTAATAAATCGTAAAGAGAATCATTGAAGATAAAGTAAAAATCGTACCACGGTACACTACATGTTTATAGACAGGTTACTACCGGGTGTAAATTTCTAAGACACGATGGATCTTACATGAAATGGGAGATTCGCCTGTACTACACATGTATCACACAGCATACCGTCTAAAGCTGCTAAAGAACTTTTAATTTTTTAAGCGATTTGTGTTTGTCTATATTTAATATTTTAAAAATAATTAAGACACATTTTATTATAGAATGTCACTTTCACAACATAACTTTCCATCCCATTCACTTTAGTACTCTCTTGCATTTAAAGACGTATATACGACAAATATTTTCATCACTTTACAAATTTATTATTAATACTTTTGATATAAGCGTGATTCGAATATAATTGTAAATTCAATAAAGTTCTTGTTTTAAAAACAAATAAAAGTATTACAATATATCTGTATAAAAGTCAGAATCAATTCAAAAGTGATATCAGGATTTTAGATATCTGGCCAGTGTTGATGCCAATAATACAAAGATCGACCATATGTCTAAAATATCAAGCCCAGCCAATTTATATTTTACATAATTCATGTTTCCTCTAAGAAAATGTGACTGCAATCATTTTATAAATTTTATTTCCATATCATTAAATACTTTAAATATTTTCACATTCAGACCTCCTTTTGGTTAGGGTGATAAGAATCAAAATGGAAATTTGAGGCTAAAACTTAGTCCTTGAAGTTTAATTAAGCCGTTATGGCAAGACAATTATCTATTTTTATGCAATTTATTACCTGAAAATCCTATTTAGAGGGAAGGAAACATGAGCGGCGAATGTACCGCAAGAGTCAAGTTGGCCTCAGTCAGTGCGATATTAACACGAAATGACAAGACTCAGACGAAAGTTACTAAAATTTCTGTCAATCATCTGTGACAAGATGCAAGAAATCTCTTCAGGTACATACTCGCTGGTAGCTCTCACAATGAGATAGCTCTCACAACCAACTCCAAGCCCGAAGAATGTAAGATTTATCGTATATATTATTGGGCTATTCAAAACGGTATTAATTATAAAAAATAAAACTTAAAAATATGGTTTGAGAAACGATAACGACGGTAGAAACGATAACGACTATACTCAATTAGTTCTAAACTGACATCATTTCAGATGGAGCAGATGCTTAATAAATGTAATAAATGGCTGAGGAAAGTAAAGTGGGGAATAGTAAAAGAGGGCAACCTCAATCATAGATTAAGTTATTTCTGATCAATCACCGAAAAAAATTATACGATTTTCTCATCGTGAAAAAGTGATATATATTTGACGGCCTTTGGAAATCAATATTGCAAACCAAGCGAAGTGTCATAAAGGAAAATAATGTGTGAACTAATGACATGACTAGAGAATTTGCTTTCTGTGTAAAATATAAAGAAAAATATAATTAAAACATATTTACAAATATACATATTACATTAATTTATTGGATGAACAGAATATTGCAGGGAATGCTCTTTTAAACTAATACATCTGTAAAAATTAAGGGCCGACTGTCGGGTTTTGCATCCATAGAATAAATATTATACGGTATTTGGGACATGCACAATATCTTGACAAGTCTAATAAGCTATTAGAAGAAGAAAAAGGAAAAAGAATATTTATAACTTTTGAGAGTTTTTAATTCTTTTAATGTATTCAGGCAGCTCTCTAATTTATTATATAACTCCACAAAAAGAAAAATCGAAAAAAGGCTGCATATTAAAAAAAAAACTTCATGAATAAATCATTTCTTTAGTTTAGTTCTTACTATGACAGTCTAAGTGCTAGGTATCGTTTTTTTTTGGAATGTCGTTTTGCCATGACATGCATGTCTCCTCACTCTCAGACCTGTCATGAGCTAAACAGCCATCTAGCAGGTAAACAAATGTCAAATAAAGACGGAATATTAGAAAATTATATCAGTTGAATTTTTTGCACGATATTCCTTTTCTATGATTTAATCACTGTCAAATTCCCATATGACTTTAACGCTACTAAATATACTGCCAGATTATATATTGTTTGAAATATTACAATAAATGCTTTCACTTCGCATACCAATTAGAAAGTTTCCTCTCATTCAGAATTCTAAAATGTTTGTAATTAATAATATGAAATGTCTTTAAAAATAATGTCAAGAGGCACAATCCATTGGGTAGTTGCATGCGCTAACGTTCAAATAAACACTCTGTTCTGAACAAGAGTCGTTCGACATTAACTGGTAACGACTAGTACAATAATATCTAAGAGCGAGTAAAAAAATCTGTCGAATAATATAGTATTGTAAGTAAAGAGCCTATTTGTAGAAACACGACTTCTCTATTTCAGAAATGTGCAAAAAAGTTTGATTTATTTCAAAGATATACATCAAAAGCAATGTTGTACAAAACTGCTGTTGTACCAATAGTGTATATACTTAATGGTAACAGTCGTTGAGCAGTCTCTGCTGTGTAATAAATTTGTTTGTAAAAATAATTACAATAATATTGGAAAGAGTATTTCCACTAAAAATTCTTACAAGATTTAAAATTAATTTGTAATATTTTGAACGATGATGTGAACATATTAATTTTTGTTTTAAAAAAACATAACACCTAATTAGCAACCAATCATAATTTGTCAAAACAAACGGACGAAAGTGAATAATCTAAAGTTTTAATATTTTCGTTTGGAACATGGTGAAAAAGGGTTGATAATGAGTTTAAATCTCATGACTGATTTTCCAATATAATTTACCGATTGCTCAATAAGTATTATAGTTTTTTTAAAGCTTTTTATTATGTTTATATCATGAAAGATATAAATTCCTGTTTCAATTATTATTTTTGGAAATAAACATATTGAACACAGAACCAAGATATCTCAACAATTGTTACCTTTCCTTATCTCTTTTGATATGTTGTCTTTTATACAATATAATTGAGCGTAGGTCCGCAGTTAACAAAATAGTTAAATGTTTATTGTCTTAAACGACGATTGACAGAAGGTATTCACTGGGTTGTGCAATGAATGGTTAAATAATTATCAGTTAAATTTCACAATAATTCAATACTATTCAAGCCATTACCAGTATGTATCCTATGTAATGAAATTCAAGCTAATACCAAGCTTTTACTCGAGCGCAAATAGAAAAAAATTTAGATTTAGATTAATTATTTCACAATCTGGCTTTTGGAGAAATATAGCAATATATATTTACGAACATTAGTTTAGTTTATTTCTCTATTCTATATAGATTGAAACTTCCATTGTGGACTGGACTGGACGTCATTTAAGGATTCTTAAAAGCGTGGTATGATTTAATTTAAGGGACCTTATTTGGAGGGAAATTGATTATTTTCCAGTTTTATAATATTAATTATTTTCAAGAAGATTATCCAAAAAAATTCAGTTAAGATAATCAGGAAAATATAAAAATGATTACATCCTTGGAAAAAACTTCAGGCTGTAGTTATAGTACTCTCACAAATGTAATTAAGTTACTAAAATAAACAATCTTTACAAAAAATTAGCTTCATTAAAATTATTATTTTGAATACTTAAATAATTTTTCTGTCATGTGTTTTAAACTATTTGCAATAATAACTATTGACTATACCTATAATTGAAATGGAATTTCATTTACTTTATCCATTTAAATATAAATGGATAAAGTAAAAGAAATTCCTGTTCCATAATTATTTTATATTGAACATGACATTGAAACTCGTTGAAAATTTTTGGCGCTTGAAACCTTTCCAGTTAACTTTTTTATGTTTTGTTCTTACGTCCATAATTTTTTTTCGTTGTTGACATTGTATACACTTTGTTCTTTAGAAACGTTATAAAGTTAATGCCTGCGGGTTTGTTAATTTCAGTTTTGTTTTGTACAATACAGATTAATATTTGATATAACTTACTTATAACTTAAATATGTATTATAGGCGCAGCAAGGACAAAAAAAAGTAATTAATTTGCATTTATTAAATTACCACAATGGAGTAAATTTTCATAGGTTGTCTACTTTCGACGATAGTTTTAGTTTTTAACCTTAGATGTATATATAAATATATTTACAGATATATATATGTATATATATATATATATATATATACACACACACACACATATATATATATATATATATATATATATATATATATATATAATTGTCCGTCAGCATGTCAATGAATTTTCACATACTTCAAGTGCCTTACATATTTTATTTTCAGATTTCTAACCCAAAAATTTAAAGTGGCAGCTAATTTCTACTTTTCACAAAGAAACTGCCAAAGTAAAACCCGATTCCGTGGAACGCATTTGTAAAATTAAATTATCTATTTTTGTTTTAAATGAAACGCCGACAAGCGTCACGAAGAAGCCAACAACAAAATTTTAATGCAATTATAAAGTCGTTTACAAAAAGTTCTAAGTAGTATATTTCTATATTTTTTTCTTTTTCTGTCAGAGCTTGGCCCGAAATAACACATTTTCCTTTTAATTATCCTTTTAATTTCGAAAAAGAATTCTTCCTATTCATGTATTTACTCCATACATCTGCTATGTTATTACATGTGTTTGTTCTGGCTCTTTCGGGTCTGCCCTGTAATTCTTTTTTCGTCTGTTTGTTATGTTTCTCTTTATTCTATTTTAGATTTTATGTTCGTTCTATATTAATTAAATAGGTTTAATGGTATATTTAGCTACTTTACGTTCACGGCTTTTTCGTATAATTCGATAGTCTCAATAAAAATACCATTGAACAGAGTACCTCCACCTTTTCTGAATTAGATAAAAAACCAAGACAGATGAGAGGATTCGAAATGAAATTGAAATTCGTAATTCATTTTATATATACGCTACTAAAAATTGTTTTCTAGTTGATTTCATCTACGAATTTATTTAAAAATAAATTTGACATTACCTGAATGAATACCGAAGTAACTTAGGAAGGTATTTTAACTCGAAGATAAATTTACTTGCAGTTGTCAACAATATTGACATAATATTTCACTTCCAAGACATGAAATTAAATTAGAAAAAGACGCTATTATCACGGTCATGATGGGAAGGCTAAATGTTGCTAAAATTGAGCTGGAGAAGTCAACTTGGGGTGATATAAACCTATTTATAAAATATCATTAGACATGCATTAACTGGCGCATGTGCAGATAAATGAGTGCTTAGCCCGAAAATAAAATTTATTCCACCACACTCCGTTTCTTAATTCAAAATAGAATCTTCAAATTCAAATTTTCAGTCATCCTTGCATTTGTAATGATTATAAATAGGAAGCAGGAGTGATCGCTTAGAAAAGCGCCGTATATCTTCCAAAGCCAGCGTTTTTTCATATACAGCTCTACCTGGTTCCGAGTCGCACACCATACGTATGATAATGTAAAGACCTTTATAGAGCAATTTACAATCAAACAATCCTTATCATCTACATGTTTTTACTGCTTAAAATACAGTTTACCCCGAAGTTTAATTAATTCCTTAATAAGATATTTCTAAGCTTAAGAGATTATATTTTTTCTATGTAATTTATATTTTATGTGTTATTAGTTTTGTCATTAAAACTAATTTAAGTTTATTTTGTAGAAATCAATAATTTTTTTCACAACATGTTTACATTTTGCATTTATCAATGTTCCAACAGCGCCATTGTGAGTGATCAAAATAGCGTGAGAGGAGGTGAAGTCACAAATAAAAATCCTCTAATATTGACAATAAAATTGTATCTGAAGATGAAGGTACACCCATTCAAAACATCTAAATGTACAATGGCAAAAAATCTGTGTCATTTAATATAAAGACATACAAATTGAAGCATTCATTTCGTTTGCATATCGTTTCAATTTACAACGACAATAAGAAAGCCTGAAGCGATATCCTCAATTTGTCGACATGAAACTTCTCAACCCGTTGTAGGGTGTAAATCGGTTCAAGCAACTTTACGAAAATATTTGACGGAAATAATGTGGCGGAAGAGGAGAAAGTGGGCTACATCGCACTCGAGCCATAGTGCGTAAACTTGTTAAGGTGCGGCGTATAACAATTTATTTCTGTAAAATTCAAATCGATAACGCGAAGTTTACCTCTAAATAATATTACCTTTGATAAAAAAGAATTATTTTGACGTGTGCGTTTCCCTGCATGCTTTTAGGGGATTTCCTAATTTCATTTAGTAAAACGAGGTTGTTAGTTATTGCAAAAATCATTTTTGTTGAGCTTTTCTTCATAATTCACTTTTTTCTTATACATTTGTTAATTCGCAAAATATATTTCCAATTAATTAAACAGCTACGGAGACAAGACGGATTTTCATAACAATAAATAGGATGGCTAATTTCAATAGGTATGTGAATATACGACATGTATATATGTGTGCCGCATATACGTGTAATATATAATAATAGTATTAACAATCTGTTTGCAGGCGAAAATCAGCTATAAAATAGATTATTCCAAGAAAAAAACCGAAAAATAATTTTCTACCAACTTTTCCCTCAACTGCCCGGTTGATTTTTCGTAACATGAATATATTGATATGGAAGCCTTTAAAACCTAATATTATTTCTGCGAAGTAACAAAAAGAAAAAGCCAAACGCATATCCGTTTGTATTTGATGGACTTTCTTTCGTTGTCAAATTGGTTTCTTATTGTTTAATCGTTACTTGACGTACATTTGTAGGTATATATAAGAATAGAGTTAAAAGCATAGACTAGTAATAAGTATGTTGGTAATAATACAATATCATGTATAGTTCTCATCCGAAGCGTATTTATTGACTTTACAAGTTATATGAAGTATTTAGGACCTTAATTTTTTCAAGAATATTTTTCGCGATTGCGAGACTTGAAAACAGAAAACCGGACTGCATGGAGTATCACGGCAAGAGTTACACTTGCGCCATCAAATGTGCCACCAGTAATATCATACGAAGCAACGGAAAACAAGTGTGTCCAATAATTTATGTCGATGTGGTTGAATAGGTCGACGGCTAATTGTGCAAAACTAGACATAGATATGTATGCTGCTCTCTTTTCGTACGATGAAACGTAAGAAGAAGTACCGTTTTATAAGTGCAAGAATATTCCTGGGAATATTCTGATATAGGCATTAATTAGTTATTTATATAAGCGATAAATACATGCATGAACTATAGGTCTAATAAAGAGGGCTATGAATTTTGTAATGAATCGCAGTTTATGTTAGGTAAATTGAAAAAAAATTATAATGACGCTAATTGGAAAATTTTATTAGGAAAGCAGTGATTCGATCTTTTTTTGCGGAAAATACTATAGCTGATTATCTTAAAGAAATTCGCCTTAACACTAGAAGGAAAAAACGACAAGAGGCCAGAATTTTCGATCGATGATGCTGGGAAGGGATAGCCTTATAAAGCTACTTGTATAACTAATTTAAACTTCTTTTTTTGTTCTTTCGCAGAATTCGAACTAGGTTTAGAGGTGGTATATTTATCCGGAATACAAATATTAGGTCCCTCTTATGTTTTATGAACTAAGATGTAACTAGATGACGTAAGTTTAAGATACAGCCTTCGACACACCATCCTCAATAGAAATCAGTTTCTTCTATTTAACCTTCTGTTTTGGATATTGTTTTGGCACTTAAATATTTCCATTGAACTGATCTATATTTATTTTTACTATAGAGAATTTATTTTTTATTGCAGTTAATGACTAGATTTAGAAATTTTTCACGTTTTTATTGATTCAGTGAAATCTTGATGCGCACTTTTGGCTGATATTCGTTAAGAACGTGAGGCGACCGTTTTTCAAAAAAATCTTTACTTTCCTTATTTTATAGAAACAAACTTCAATGTTATTTTGATTAAGATATCAAATTTAAGTACTGTTGTTTAAAGACATTCACTTCCGCTATTGCTTTCATTTCATTGTTATTGATTTTTATCTCGAAGCGATACGGGATCCGTTATTGTGATTCATATAAAAACGTATCATTTATTATATTTAGTTCAAAATAATAGAAAAACTCAAATTAAAAATTAAATTTTTATATACTTCCATGAAAAAATAAACAAAAAACTAAACGTATAATTAATTTTTAAAGCTAATATCACTTCTCTGAACAAATTTATTAAATTGAGCATTAGGAAATTGGCAAGTTTACATATAACCTATTACTTGGTCAAATTTATATAGATTTTGTCTAATATTTAATAATATACTTGAAATGTAATATTTTCTGATTTTATAAATTTTCTTGCATATTATATAATATTTTCCTATTCGAAAAACTGTTACGTATTCTTAATATTCTTATGTGACAGAAGACATGCCTATTGATTTTCTACTTATCTAAAATATTAATAAGTACACTAAGTACAAAACTAGTTTTATTTTTATTTTATCTTAGACGTGAGTCATGTTTGAGCATTTATTGAGCAAAATTGTTCAATAATTACATTGCTTACCTAGTAAATTTGCATTAAATTTCTTTATGTTTACTTCTGAACTGAAAACGGTGTTTTATCTTAGAATTTTTAGGTTCGTATTTAAGCAGAGTAGGTTTTGATGATCATTAAATAAATGTTCTTAATTAGTGATTTAAGTAACATTTATGTAGTATTCTATTAATATTTTCATCCTCTTGATCAATTAAAATCTTTAATCTATAGACACAGCACTGTATTATTATGTAAAAGAGCGATATTTGACGTACGCAAATTTATAAGAACCATTTTTGTTCTACTTTCCACATCCTCAAAGTGTAATTCAGCTCCTAGAATTAGGATTATTTTTGTTATTTTATAGTGAGAAAGCAGCCTTCTTTTCTTTTCCTTCTTTTCACACACATGCTATTTATTCATAAATTATGAAGTAAAGACGGAAACTTGCAAAGCAAAAGATTAAATAATGAGCGATCAGTATTTTTTTCGTTTTCAAATAATATCATCATTCTTCAACATTTAACGAATTTCAAAAGAATTTATGGCACGTTCTGTTCTATGACAAGTGCCATTTTAATATTAATTCTTTTATCGACGATCCCAACTAATCACTTTGTTCATATCACCCACCTTAGCCACTTTTTCACATTCATATTTTTGTTGAATAAACTATAAATGCAGCACTTAATAAACTAATGACTTTGCAACTTTTAAAGTCTTTTTGAAAAAATGTCCTCCTATTGTAAAATTTTGTAACATTACGATTTCAACCTTCCATTTTGGTACCCGCCTTTCATTATAATCAACGCTTGTTATATAAGTGGAATATGAAGATGGGCTACATTTAATTATTATGCCGTCCTCGTCAGCATAATTTTATTTCTGTATCAAATTCGTTGATATTATTTTATTAAAATGTTGTTATTTGATATTGCATCCAGTTATCATACGTCTAAAAAATATTCATATGTATCTAACTTTCATCTTTATTTACTAACATTAATCTTTCTTTTTCAGCATTTCTTTTCACACCCTCATACATACAAAAATTCTAGGATCTTCCAGATATTCCTAAAATATATTATCAATACTCTATATGGTCTTTCAATTTATTCTTTATCTTCTTGTTCTTTTTTTCCATTTAAATTCTTGGAACTTTTTGACGTATTTCTTGAACTTCCCTTGAATGATTACATAATCATTTATTTTATAATCATTCAAGGGAAGTTCAAGAAATTTGTGAAGGAAGTTCAAGAAATATGTTTACGTACTTCAAAAATATTAACTGTGACTTCTTCCTTAGGTAGCGTTCCTCCTTGTGTACAACATACAAATAGGTATAAGTTAAAAGCTAACGACATACGCTCCCGAGTCGTACTTATTGGAGATTTTGACAAAACTTGTACAAAAAAATTTTTCTAAAATCTAGAATAAACTTAAGGTTTTGCTAATTTATGAATGACATCGTAATTTTTTGAATTATATAAACCTAACCTAACCTCTGTATTTTTACAGTTAATATCTTGAGTTTTTCTTTCGCCATGTTAGAAACAAGAGTTTGATATTACAGAATATTTTTCTGTAACATCTATTATATACCTAACCTCTGTATTTTTACAGTTAATATCTTGAGTTTTTCATTCACCATTTTAGAAACAATAGGTTGATATTACCGAATATTTTTCTGTAATATCAACCTGATGTTTCTAAAATGGTGAATGACAAACTCAAGATATTAACTGTAAAAATACAGAGGTTAGGTTAGGTTTATATAATTCGAAAAATTACGATGCCATTCATAAATTTGCATAACCTTAAGTTCCACCGAGCAGTTTCTTTTAAAATATTATGTGAAAATAATAACGAAAAATTTTAAATACTCTTTACATAAACCTTACTTACAAATAAACCTACCGAATGACAGATTTAATATCAATATCATGAAACATGTTCGCGGAGTTAAAATTTTATTAATTTTATTAATTAAATTTTCACTTCCATAATTAATTTATTCAAAAATTAATATTCTTTCTTAACCTAATGTCAAATTTGAAGAACTATTTCAAAATGCATCAGAGATTTTCAATCAGCAAAAATGATGCAAGAATGGCTTTGAGAACATTTTTTTTTATAATTCGGCGGTTTATTTTGACAAATTGTGCCATTCGTTTCTTAACTAATGCAAGAATAATATACTCGTAGTTATTACAATCGAAACTATTAAAAACGTGTTAAATATATTATTATTCTTATTTCATTTGTAATTACTATAACAAAATATCAATAGATTCCAAGGTTGATAATCTAATAAAGAACTAACCAATCTTTTTCATCGACTTCGTAACATATCTGAGTTGTGGTATTTAATTCAAGATTAACAAGAAATAAGTGCGGAATGAAATTCAATATGTGCGGCATGCAGGTAAAAAAGTCACGAAGTCATCAACTCTGCGTTATTACAATGTGTCCCTCTTTTACGCTCAATATTCATTGTTTAGGCAAGCGGAAAAATATTCAGCGAGTGGGCCATCAGTGGAATTGAAAAGAATCTCATACGCAATATTTTCAATATGTTTCGCAGAAAACCCTTTTAAGAAAGGACAATTTGATTCATATTGTGTTATGTTTTTTGCGTTATGGATAAGCTTGCTAGAGGAAAAGGAGTGTTGTTCTGTCCAGGAGGGGTGCTTTGACTATGAAACAAAAAGTGTTATAAGAAATAAGTTAAAGCGAGTAAACGTGATTTTGACTAGAGGCGGGAAAAAATGGTAGGAAGGTAATGGATGTTAAATAACATCCATTTTAAAATTGGTAATAATTTCGACGTTCAGACATGAAGATAAATAGGCAACAAATAAATCATTAAAGTCCAACATTACATTTTGTCTGAATTTTGTATCTTCAACATCTGCATATCATACTTTTAACCTGGTAATAGTTAAATTACGTGAATAAGATTTGTATACAGTGGTTAATATATATAAAGGCGTATCAAACGTTAAACACAATGAGACTCTATTGGTACTGGCAGAGTATTCAAATTTTATTTTGCTCAGCGGCATTTCTTCAGGTAATAAAGTTAAAAACTGTTATGAGTAATATAGATTTTGCATCAATAATTCGACGTTTTTTATCAACTCGCTTTAGACGTTTAGTTGATGTTAATACATTGATTTCAAAAAGATTTCCACACGTAACTATTTTTCATTTAACTACTTTAGCTAGGTAACATTCTTCACTTTACTCAAAAGTTTTATGTATATTTTGCTTGTAAACAGAAATCATGGTGTACAAGAGAGAAACTTCACATTGAAGTCTTATTGTACATAGTTGGGAGTGAGTAAATTTTTGAAACCTTCGTATTCTTCCATATGAATGGCATTGGTAAGCCATTAAGTGCGTTTCAAAATAATTGATTATTTTTATTCGTAGATAAAATTAATGTCTACAATTAATCGGCAACTAGCGGCAACAATAATAAGTAGAATGCACAAATTTACGAATTGGACACCAACTAATCATCAGCACTAAGTTACAGCCGGACACAAGTTCCATAGAGAATGAATATATTTTCAATGGAATTCCCAGTCGATATGAAAGTGATATTAATTTTATAATTAATTATTCCTATGGCAGATATAACAAAGGATACAATCAATAAAATGCATATTTATAACATACCTTTTAAAGTCAAAATTTTACTCATCTTACGTAAAATCAATGGGAGTCTGATAGCTGAATGAATGTAAAAGACATGACTGAATGCATGTGAAGAATGTTTGCTTGTTTCTATCGCCATTTAATTTTTTCCGATATATCCTGCTATAGAGATTTCTTTTATTTACAACTGGAAAATTTCACATAATAATTTAATTGTTCTATTCTTTACTTGGAATATTCTGCGTCATATACTCCATCTGCTTTCTGAACATCCGTAATAAAATTATATTAGATTTTTCTTCTTTCTACGGTGCTCCATAACCTGATTGTTGTCATATCAGGATGTGAGTTTTTAGGCTGAATAAAAATAAATTTATTAAACAGTATCAATATTATTTGTAAAGAATATTAAGAAACATTAAAAAGAGGTAATTGTGTATGTTCTATCTATCTACTCTACATACTTTAATCTTTTCTTCCCAATCTGCACTGTATTCAAAAATATCTATTATTTTTATTCCAATATAAAAACACAATTGTTTACATAAGAAGCGATAAATAAAAACTTCTTAGGTATTCCTAAAAATCTGAATTCTACAAAGAAAAGTCGATATTACATAATTATTTATTAAACCTTTTGCGATTGCAATCTGCAGAATATATATTTATTTTAATTTAAAGCCTTAGATTTGTACTTGTGAACGAGAAGATTAATTTCAAGACGATTTTTAAGTTGGCAAATTCCTAAAAAATTATGAGATTTGGAGAGAAATATAAAGTAATATACACACACACACACACAAATATATATATATATATATATATATATATATATATATATATTTTAATAGCGACAAAAAGGGTCACGTTTTGTCGCTATTAAAAATAAATCTGATAACTGTTTTCAAATATGAGCGATCCCTCCTAATATATATATATATATCTTTTGTAGTAAAAAAGTAAGTGAAAATTTTGTTATTAATTATTCTCCTTCTAGCCGCGCTTTTCTGAAATATTTTACTATTCTTGCATCAATTTTGCATATTTGAAATATTTTGCTATTTGTTTCGATACTTTTTTTTATGATTCGAAAGAAAAAAAAATACAAATTAAAAAAATTTCATAATTTTTAAAATATGAAATACTTATGAAATTATTAAAATGTTTATTCGTGAAATAAAAAAAAATATTTAAATAACATTAAATTATTATTTGCTTTCAAACTGTGGCATTGTTTTCGAGAATGAATTTTATTTTTTATCAAAGCTTCTCTTGAACTTTTACGACAAAGCTGTAATAAAGCCTCAATGACTGTCTATATAGCCCGCTTAACGGCTTGTGTGTGGTATGGCAGACGCAGAAAAAGAATTTCATCATCACCTCCTGACTCAACTAAAGACTGAAGAGTTTCATCTGAAACTTAGCTTATATAGATGACTGATAATATATTTGCTGCCAATCAATCAAATCAAAACAAGACGAAGCATTTAGATTAATCTTTGGCTCGAAGCTGTTTTGAAGCTGTTTAGAGTTCGATGCTGATCTTGCCTTTAGAATGCGCCTGGCAGTTAGTTATCTTACATATGTCTGTTCGTCAGATGGCATGGATGAAAATAAGTTTTCCGGGTGTGCGAAAAAGACGTTGCGTTTAATAACAGGATCGACTAAATTCTTTAATTCTTTTGGAAGATACCTAGAATACAAAACCAATTTTGAGAAATGTCTTGCATGACAGACGTCGTTTAATTTCAAACCAAGCTTGTGCATAAACTTTAATTACAAACTTGGCAAGTTGTTTCAGTTCGTTCATAGGTTTGCTAGTTGAAATATAAAATCGCAAAGTCCTGTTTGCCTTTGTGAACCATCTAGTATGAGAATTTTTTCCTAGGGAAAGATAGATCAAAGCAGAAGGACACTCAACTATAATAAGAGCAGTTGTGATATCATAAAGATAATGTTGGTCAGAACTGAGGTTTTTGGCTTCTGACATATTGGGTAACATGCCCTCTATCTTTTCAAATAACACAACAGAGCGCTTTTCACAGTTATCAATTAATTTTCCGATAGCCCCTGAATAAGTCGAAGGTCGTGTTGTGGTTCCATCAAGTTTCAAAAACAAGTGTCTTAAAGACAATTAATTTAAGTGCAACAGACAACTGATCTACTGAAGAAATCTATTAAATCGGTTTTCTAATAGCCGTATAACACCGCCATGTTTACCAGTGTTCGTTATTGCTCCATCACAATCTATGACTAAAATATTCTCTTCAAATAATATGTTCCGTGTCACATATTGCAAAATCAATCTTTTTTCGGTCCCTTGACTTGGAACAGCATAACCGACATAAATCGAGCCTGGTTCCTTGAGTACAGAAATGTGTTCTTCTACTGATAACCGATATTGTTTTCCCTATTTAGTTATAATTTTCAAAGTTTTATCCTTATGCCTATCAAAATAAAAAGCAGGAATACAATCAACTTGATCTTGAGTCAGAGTTTCTTGTCATCACCTCTGTTGTACCCGTCGCACTCTTGACTTGTCAATTACGTCGTCATTACTTTTATAATCTTTCAAAACCGCACAAGCGACAGCATCAGAAGCTATATCGGATATTTCGTACCGGTCACAAATGCTTGATAAATTCTTTAGAGACTATATTTTTAGCCTTTTTGGTTCTTTTGGCGTTAAGGAACATTGAGGCAAAGTTTCTTCTTCGCTGCTATTAGATTTTACGGAAATATTAAAATTTTCGTGAGAAGGGCCAAGTTCACAACTTGTCATTGAATCATAATAGGTTTTCAATTTGTATTTCTTTCAATATGTTTCTTCTTTCTTTTAGTACTCAATAAATCAATATTTATCAATATTTTTCTGTTTGATCTCTGATCGATTAAGAAAGCTCGTTGTTTTTTGGGAACCGTCTGAAATTTTAAACAAGTACATAATTCAAAATTTTTACACTTACATGAATTCAAATCAAACAGTTTCTCAGAGCTTTTGTGAATTCTTGTATATTTTTTTCTGACAATCTATTTAAAGATTTAATTAGATTCTTGCACTTTGCATGGTAAGATTTAAGTAATTGTAACACCAGATTATGCGACACAATGGTTATAGAAGCTTTTTGCCACAATTTTTCAATATTTTTTTTCTACGATATCAGAAATCTCATTGATAAGCGGATCTTTTTTGAATTGTACTGTACTCTAAGACGATATATTCTTAAATTGTAAAATTTCATTACTTGGTTCTACGTGAGTAATTGATTCTCACTCATTTCATCAGGAGCACTAAAAATAGTAAAATTTGTGGCTTTTTGAGTACTACATGAAATCTCCATACTGAAGAATACTTTCTAAAATTAAATAAATGCTCACGACCTTTCACTTGTAACTCATTAGATATACTGACAATACATGAGTGCACGATCGGTGTTTTCCTCTACCTCTCCCCTGTCACGCTGCATTTCTCGCTAGATTAGCGTGGTACTTTTGTTTACGTGTGATTTGTGGATATATTTCATATAATTTAAGCCATTAAACATCATTTCAGGATGTTTATTTTATGATACAAACATTTGAACAAACGTACGAATTTAGAGCAATTCTTTAAAAAATTCAAAGGCAATGAACGGGTAGGTAGAGATATATAAACATACCAAGATATTTACAGCATAATATAAAAAAAAATATATATATATATAAATATATATAAATATATATATATATATATATATATATATATATATATATATATATATATACATATATATGTTGCTTTGGTGATGTATGTTAGAAAACTTATTTCAAAAGTCGTGGAAATAATTCTTTTCCTTTTACCATGGCCAACATGAAACAATTGCTGGATTTGGTGTGAAATATTTATTTAAAAAAATTATTAAATGCTTAAACAGTTCTGAATAATGTACGTAATTGCAATAAATTACAGTCATTCATTAAGAATAATAAATAGGAATGAAAATTATGGCATAAGATGTAACAATGTGTTAGACACAGTTGCACTAATTCTACGAAAAACAATATATAGTGGGTCGATTTCCAAGTGCGTAGAACGTTAATTACGCCAGAATAGAGAGTACACAGCCAGCCACACTTCAATCAACTTGCTGACATTGTATTGTAAAATTTAATTTAAAAGACAAATTAAAAAGGTTTCAATGTTTTTATTTTAAGATTCAATGCGTATTAATAACCAAAATTCATTAAAAAAAATCTATAACATGAATGATATAATTACGCCTTTTATAAAGCGCGAGTTTTTGCTGAAATTAACTTAACTTTTATTATCCAATATAGTTTTGAGTTATGTTATTGCAAAAATAGAGGTAATAGTATAAATTTAAAATCAAATACACTCTCAATAATTATACCAGCAAACAACGCATAATCAACGATACAGGGCCAGATTTAGACGAGGAAGATTTTACGACTACAAGCCCTACCAAATGTCCCAATAATTAATGATAAAATAGATAAAAATCGTATGTGGTAATGACTTATACAACCTTATATAGATCCATGCGATATTAGTCTAAAATTAGTTAAAGTTCAGATGGAATATACAATTAATGCACTTTATCACTTTGTACTGAGTTTTGGTGACTATATTGAAAATACTGGGACGGTGTTCTACGACAACTGTTAAATCTAAAACATAGTCAATTCATTCGTTGCATTGTTCAAAGAGGTTGCGTTCAACGGAAATAAATTCACAATGAAAAATCAAGGTTCAAGAATCATCCTGGTGACGCGGAATACTCTTAGCAGTACCTCTTCAATTGACACCGTTGAACATCGAGTGTTAATTTATTTTTGTGGCTCGTTGTGCTTGCAGTAATATAATTAGTATTTCGTCTATATTTTTTCATTTGTTAATTATATATTTTGTATATATATGTACACACATATATATAGAGGGTTTTAGATCTGCCAATTATGATAGATAATCATATATATATATAATTTCAGACAGCTTTGAAGCCGTATGAAATTATATTATCTTATACATTATCTTACACAAATATACAAAGTGCGCCCTTATTCTATGTAAATAAGGACGTACTTTATATATTTGTGTGTAGTTTATTACATAATCTAGTAGCATATAGGTTAAAGGGATCTCCATAGAACGTAGTGCGATTCTGAGAGATTAGAATTGTTTATTTGTTTTTAAAACAAAGTTCAAGGTCATGGGATGATGGGAATTATATGTCATAATTGACAGATCGAAAACCTTCTATGAATTATCATTATCTTGTTCCCATCCTAACACATCGTTTTGAATTTATTTTACTTAATCATATTTTAAGTGCATAAATTCAATATCTATACCATATAAATTTATTTTATAAATTTCATTAATTGACATTAATAAATCACTTATAGTCTACTACAGTACTAATCTTTCTACTCAATTCATGAGTAGAAAGATGACGGGTATTGGAATATAGACCAGAGATATGAAGTTGTGATGGAATTATTGAGGATATTACATTTAAAAATTCATAGAAGATAGAAGTTAGGTCGGTCACGAGTACTTAGCCATTTATGACCGATTCTCCGTCCTAGTTTATTAAATAAATATTCATTTGGATAAAAATAACACAAGTCTCTATAATCAAGGATAGGAAGAAGCAGAGTTTGAACATATATATATATATACTTTGGTTTGAAACGGAAGAATATTTTTCAACCATTTTGGAGAATGCATTTCGAAGTAGATCTTAATAATAAAGTTGTTAACTTGAAGAGACTATAATAAATATAATACCCTCAAGTAAACAACTTTAGTATTAAGATTTACTTCGAAATACAGCAATGTACAATAGGTGGAATAGAGTAGTTATACATATTTTCAACTAAAGTTTGTGGTTACCACTATTAAAGGTTTGTGATTTAATTAGGCTAATCCCAAGACATCTATACTAGCCCACTGACTGAAATATAAATCGGCACTCATTATATAAATGCAGGAAGAATTATATTGAAGTGAGGATATATATGAAGATCATCAACATATAAATGATAATGACGACAGTTGGTTAACTACGAAATCAATAGAAGCAGAAAAAATAATCAAGGAATCATTTTCAGAAATTGTCATTGCCTACTTACGGACATGGCGCTTGGAGTTGAACCAATCAGGACATAGTTGTGATAGATTTAATTTTTTATGCTGATGTATTAAAGTATTAAATACACAGAATCGAATGCATTACTAAACTTAAGTAAGAACGGAATATTTAGTTGGATATTGATCGTAACTTTGTGCACATCTCCAATCACTTTTAATACTGCGTTTGAAATACTACATCTTGATTTTAAAGCCAGATTACAGGTCACCATGTCCCGTTTTAAAGCCAGATTTGTTATGTGAATAATATCTATTCATAAGATAACGCAGAAGTTAATCTAGACATATTAAATATAGCAGTGAGCGATTGCTAAAATATCAATAATGGAAGCAAGAGCTTCGATACTTCGACCACCACTGGCAACGGATTTTCATTTAATTTCAGGAAGACTCTCTTTTATTTAATGGACTGAATAAATAAAAGAGAGTCTTCCTGAAATTAATGAATAACTGAATTCGAAACAACTAAGTGAAGCAGATTCTATAGTATACAGAATTTCCAACTTCAGTACAACATCTAAGATGATAGGTGGGGTCGCAAAGAAAATGTTGACATTAATTTCGATTGGGTGCTGCGTTGTTTCAGATTATTCACCGATAAAAGGTATCTAGAAATTTTTAAATATTGGATTAGGTACGCTTGTAAATTTTTTAATAGTATAATAGTTTTTTGCGTTTCTGTTCATCTGCAATACCTTGTTACTTAGAACTTTGTAGGTTTCCCATAGAGGCGTGCAATTTCTGATGTATAGTTTTGGCTTTATCCTGCTTGTCTGCGTGAAATATTTTATGGAATAGTTGAGCTAAGGAATAGCCTTAATTTTATATCCTTTAATAGTGCCAGTTTATTTACCAGGTTACAAATCCGATCCGATGTAATATTATATACAATATCATCCACATTTTCTCACATGAAATGCCACCTCAATCAATTAACTATAGGTTCTGAAATAAAGACGACCTGTCTATTTGGCTAAAATTGCGACTATGTATTTTTAAAAATTTTAAATTCTTAGTAATGAGTAAAATACAAAAAAATCATGATGAGAAAAGGTAGGAGCAATAATTGACATAATAATAGACAGAACAGAGGAGAGAATGACAAAATTCACTGTGGAATGTCGATAAAGAAAGGAGCCAAAAAATACAGTAATGTATTATATTATTAAAGATATTTTATGCATCTGCAATTACACTCAAAAAATTCTTACCTATTATAAACCATTTGTTAAAATTGGGTTGCTGTATGAGTACATTATATTAGTTGATAGATGGGATATAACCATGGATATTTGAGTGAAACTATAGATGAACGATGAAAGAATGACTAGGTAACCAAAAAATAATGAAAATGAAGTCTACTGGAATAGTTGACTAATTATACACCAAGTAGGTCACCAAATTATAAAGATGTCCACTGAAATAGCAGATTAATTATAATTATTTCTAGATGTTAAGACTGATTCCTTTAATGTTATAAGATAAAGATAACCCGCATTCGTGGATGCATGGCTGTTTATATAGATCTAAAGGATTTTTGAAGGAAAATTGTATCTTTGAATATATAGGATTGAAAATATTAGTGTCTCTTTTAGACGATGTGAGGGGTGTTAGTTTCTGATAATAGTGATGTTACTTGCCGGAACGTATGTGTATATTACATTATAGAGTAAAATAAAAATCTATGCAAAAATAAAAGCTCCCGTCATTAATAATACAATAATATAGAAATGTAGATAAAATATTCATGCTCAGTAATCAAAACATATCTTTTCCAAGTTTCGCACGTCTTCGATTTTTAAAGTCACTTTTATAAGTAATTACAAATAGTAATATGAAGTGTTTAAAAAGTGTAAAAATAACAACTAAATTTGACTTGTTTTAATTTTGGTTGAAATCTAGTCAAAATTTAGTAAGTTTTTACATAAAGTATTAAACTATTAAACTACAAACTACTACATAAAGTATTAAACTACAAAGGATACCTTAAATTTTTTAGGACATCTCAACCCGAACGTAATGCAATAACATCATGTAGAAATATATCAAATTGTGTTTTTTTCATATCTGATATCTTTGGATATCCTTGTAATAATTATTCAAGAAAATTATTTTCCTTATTTCAATAAATCACGTGAGCATGACTTGGTCATTTTTATGCAATTTATGGGAAATAAAATATACTAATTTTTTTCTAGTAACAAATTTTACCGTACGGTGTATAGTTAATGAAATATTTAAAAAAACTAATGACATTCAGGAAGAACTACTTTTCTAACACTATATGTATCTCATAAACTGCACAAAAGAAATAAATTTTAAATGAAAGTTTTAAGAAGTTAAGCACTCAATAAAATGAAGGTTTATATTTTTCATCTGTTGAATACGTAACTAGATACTAGGCAAAATATTTTTTTTGCATATTTGGTGTATAGTTTCTCGTGATCTACTAATTTGACTAAATTGAATTTATAATTAATATTATAGAAAAGATAGTGCTCTACTAGATTGCTGTTTGTCTTTTTTAAATTTTATGTGTATTTTGTAAAATTACTTGCAATAAATAATTTTTTGTTGGTTTCACTGTAACTCGTGAACGGTAGGTTGCATGAGAATTGTTCCTTGAAGGAAATTTAGAAAATTTTAGGCTTAACAAAAAATAATTAATTAATGTTTGTTATATAATAAACGTTTCACGAAATATTCAACTTTGTAATTTTGCAAACATATCTAATTTACTAGAACCATTCAGACTGTGCTACTGTGCTACTTTGCTAATTTATTAAGGACGCGAGCTTTAAAAATATCGTCAAAAATTACAATTTTACCGGATATAAATCTTATATGGAATGATAGTGATGCAAGTTTTATTCATGCACAGTTGTAAGCAATGTAAATATACCTTTGACGTTTCCGTATATTTGATTTTATTTAAATTATAGGTTATCATTAAACATTATAAATGCATCCCTACCTAGTTACAGATTTAAAAAAAGAGGCAAAGGGAATATTGAATTACGAATGTTACAACTTTTTGGAAAAATCGTTCAACGTATTTATGACTATTATTAATAAATATAGTTATAGGTAATAATAAAAAAGTCAGAGAAAAAGATAAAAAGCGAGGTAGAAAGAGAGAGAGAGAGAGATAACTATCTGTAATTGTCACAGGATTGCTAATTTCGGTGTATGTCCGAACTTTCTCAGAGCCGTTCAATGACGGCAGCCTAGGTGTGTGATGTGACTGGCGGCCGTATCATGTGCACTTTCTCATGCGAATTTAACTTCTTGTTAATCGAGTAGAACTTGCAATGCGCTGGTACCTTACGCGGTTAAACACTTATAAATAGTTAAGTGTACATAGTTTTTCGATTAGACTATTTAAAAATAACAATATTTCACAATGTCAATATATTGGCTTGACTATCTGTAAAAAGTGTCAAAACATGGTGCATGTTTCCAAAATTATAAGATCTAGAATAATCGTTACACCTTTCCGACAACCTTTGCGTAGGATTGTAAAGATTCCAATTTTTCATAATTTTAGATTGAGACGTTACGTTAATAAATCCCTCCCTCCCCTATTTACAAAGCTTCCCAACTTAAAAATAGGAAACAAAATATTTTTAGACCCTTTTAACTAACCCCTTCAAACAATAGTGGCCGTTTATATAGTCACTGTATCGTGAGTTCTCAGGAGCGTACAGGATTGCATGTGGGAAAAACTGCATGCTCAATCGTGCGCGATTATAATTTTAATGTTTGTTTAAGCTAACGTTCTTCCGCACGCGATTACTCGTGTTGGTTTTTGTCTCCGTATGAAGGCTAATCGCGCAGGATAGACGGCGTGAGACTGGCGCGTGTTGGAGTGTGTGCAGTTCGCACAGTTTTAGTGAAGTGATGCAGGTGTTGTGGTGAAAATTGGATACAAGATATCATGTGGCGCAAATTATCATATTCGTTGGTATTAGTTAACTCAAAGAGAAGAAGAAACGATCAGTGTGGTTTAAAAATATAGAGAGCAGTATTGTCATATGCCTTAGATTGAAGAATTAAGAGAAGAATATCCGGACGATTTCAAGAATTGTTTGCGTGTCGATAATCAATTATTTAATTATTGTTAAATAAAATCAAACATAAAATACAAGCAAGATACAAGCAAGATTATGCGAGAAATCATTAATGCAAAAGCACGTTTAGCAGCAACTCTTCGATACCTCGCTACAGGACGTTCATCCGAAGACTTAAAATTGAATACCGGTATATCTGCTCCATTTAAATATCAGAAACGTGTCGAGCTATTTATAAAAACTTGAGGCTGTATTATTTAAAGATAAATAAGTTATTCGTATAGAAATAAAAGTGTAATATTGTGACTTTCAATACCTGTGCAATAAGGTAATTTTAGTATTTTATTCATCCATTAAATTAGAATGTTCATAATAAGTTCTTAACTGAGTTAAATTTAAATTTTCTTCCGTCTGGTTCTGGTACGTTTGTCCACTAGAGGTAGAAGCAAGTAATTGAGTTAATAAAGACTGTGATTCGTATGAACTTTCGAATGTGAAGAGTGACAGAAGATGGTGTTTAAATGCTCTTGTTACAATAACTATCACATAGAACAGTATCTTCTGTCAGTTTCTTCAGCAACCATTTACGTAGAATATTATTTATTGATTCCACATAAATGGCCTGTACTGGATCCATTTTGGCAAATTCTTTAGCCATATTCATTCCAGCTACGTCAAACGCTTTGATAGTATCTGTACAGTTAAAGAATTCTATCTGGTGGTTGGATGTAGCCTTCATTTTATTCCTTTGAGGTGCCAGGATCGATGCAGTCGGAGTAGCATCAGTCTACAAAGAAAATATTTTGCTATTCGTTATGTCAGATGCCGTCCACGAAGGAACAATAAATCAAGATAGCATAAGAATTTTGAAAAGGAATGACAATTCATCAACTACGCAGGTGCCATGGATGTCAAACATATTCGCATTGAGCCTTTGCCCGATTCCGGAGCTATTAACTATAATTACAAAAACTTTTATAGCATCTTGTTGTTGGCTTTGATTGGTCCTAATTATGAGTTCCCTTCCGTGGGTAAAAATAGAAGAATGTCCTATAGTGGGGTATTAGAAAATACAGAATTTTATCGTAAACTAAAATTAGGTGATCTCAATTATCCAGAAAATAAGGAAACTGTAAATAACTTAAACTTCGTCGTTTTGGGTGACAAAGCGTTCGCACAAGAACCAAATATTCTTAAACCATTTTCCCACAGAGAACTCGATTACAAAAATAGAATTTATAATTACAGACAGTCAAGGGCTCGTAATGTAGTTGAAAATGCCTTTGTAATAGTTTCTTCAAGGTTTAGATTATTACAAACGGCTATAAATATTTAAAAAAACCACTACAATATATGTTACGTCTTTCTTGCTATTTGCACTTTACACAATTTTTCTACATTATACTCCTTGAATTCCTTTCGGAAGGAGCCCCTTAAACTTATTAATTTTTTAAACACTAAATCACGATTGGCGCCGAGAAATCTTTTTTCTTTACAAAAGTCAATATTTTTTTTATAACCTTCGTCTTTAAGATTCTTGTTTTTATATTCTTCGAACCTGATTTTCCAGAGCAAGGAAAAGACTTGAGGAGTGTAATTAAATTCACTATTAATTCTTTACTCCACGTGCGTATATCCGCCATCTTATTTTATGAAAAAAATTACGTATAAAAGCAACCTTTAGAAACACGATTGCGCACACGACTGATAAGCGCGGCGCGTGGTCTTTTCTTTACCCTTCCAACATCCTTTACACGCGCGCTCTTTCGCGCACGATTGCTGTTTCACGCGCGATAAAGTGAATGTGTAAAGGCCGCTAATGCCGCATTATACAAATGGAACTTTTAAAAAAATGTTCGAGAATTAAAATTGCCTCTCAACCCTAAGCATACCCACCCTAAGCATATTAGTGACTTATGGTTACTTCATAATACTGAATATGTTTCTAAAAAACGTATCACATTGAAAATTACACATTTCTTTTCCTGAACATTCTTTTTACGTAGTAATATTAAAAACAATATGTGCACACACATGTTTCAGCTGTATTTTTATTTTCGATCATGTATATATATAAATATATATATATATATATATATATATATATATATATATATATATATATATATATATGAATATATGTGTGTGTCTATGCCCATAGATACAGATAAGGACTAATCTCTGCTACTCTCTACGAGACCTTAAAGTGACATCGAATATTTAACCATCCGACCTCAATCCGGATCTATACCACGAGTCTGTTCCTATTTGCGAAGGGCCATCTCGTCGCTAGACATGCAGGCGGTTGTGTTATCGCACATTGTCTTCTCGGCGGCGGCGGGCGTAGCGCGAATAAAGTGACGATAATGTTACATATATTCCATTATAATTATGGATATTATACACAATCCCATTAATGTGTGAAAGTTTAGATATTTTTTTACTCAATCATACGTAAAAGGCTTAATAGATTTACATCTCGACATGGATGTATAATATTAATTGATCTATTTTTTATGGATAAATATTGTTCATTTTAAAAACATTATGATAATGTCGCCCTGCCTGTAAAATACTTCTAATTTTTAGTAGAGAATATAAAAGCTGATACGTCCCCTTTCTGCTCGTGACAACAAAAAATGGAGCAATTATTTTTCCTTAATCCTCATTAAGAAATGTATCGAGAATCACCCTCATATCTTTCACAAATTAAATGTCAGTTTCATATTTCTTACTAGCATTTTTAACTTCAAAAATTACATGACTACTGTAGGATGAGACTTCATTTTTATTTAATATTAAAACTTCAATACTACGGTGTCTTTAGATGGCACTCATTTTTTTATATTTAAACGGTAAAAGGTTTAATTGTTTTTTCAGATACATAATAATTTTTCTGGTTTTTTCCATGAACATACAGTTCGGCAAAACTTAAGGCTTTATATATTTAAAAGTGCTAAGTTTGTTAGTATATAGTGTAGATCTATTATTTACAGAGTTAAATTAATTAATCAAAATATGTATATATGTATATACACACACACACATATATATATATATATATATATATATATATATATATATATATATATATATATATATATATATATATATATATATATATGTATGTATATATTTTATATATTTATGCTCTAACTTAAAGATTTTGAACCATATTTATAATAACATGTTTAATGTTAAAGTTATAGAAGAATCGTAGCTAGAATCCCATGACTTTGATTGAAAAATAAATTTAATAAGTGAAGTAAGAGTAGATACGAAACCACGAATATATTCGTTTCTTGGATATGTTTGTCTCCACTTCGCTAAAAATGACGCTTAGATTCAGATGCAGACATACGAAAAATGTTTCTTCTGATATTATCAGAGGAAATCGCTATTGCATTGACTTTTTTATTAAATGCGAAGGAATGAAAAAAAACATCTTAATAAATTAAAGCAGTTTTTACTTCTAATGCTTCTTACATCGATACATTAGCCATTTTCTCGTTGAAAAATTCGTATGATGAGATGAAAATTGAAAAACTGTTGGACATTAAAGCATAATGTCAGTAAAATAGACTCGTAGAAAATGCTAGATTATATGAATTAGCTAAGTAATAATTGATTGCATAAATTGAAAATAATTTTGAGAAATTAGAAAAAAACTAAGGAATTAAATCCCAGGTAGTTAACATTTTATTAAAAACCTGATTGCGGGACGTTGTGGAGTTCAAGAAACATAATGTGCTGTTTTAGTTCGTCCTCTACTAAAAATATATTCACATGAAATGTCAAGAAGACTCGATACAGGAACTTTTTGGAACAATCCTCTATCAACGAACTAAATGATCGACAAAAAGTACATGCATTTTCCAGAAGAAAGTTGTAATAAATCAGAGAGGAAAAATCGAAGAAGTTGTAACATGTCAGAATTAACTGTATGGTCTTAGTGCCTGTCACCTGTTTGAAAGCATAAATTAAACTAAATAAAATCTCGTATATTACAGATCATCTTTTTTATAATTCTTGTATTCGTGCGACTGACTCTCTCTCGTTTATTTCTCGTGACTATTGTTGATTACGGAGTTCTTTAACACCTTAAAGGTGGGAATATTTTAACTCAATAGTTTTAAAGTAAATAACTTCAGTGATAACTACATCCACCCAGGCTGCGAATAAATTTATACAGCCACAACATTATTCACGAACAGAGCTAATAAACACTTTTACCCCGGTTCAAAAAGCAGCTCAACTGTTATGATGGAAGATTTGCGTTTTTCAGTTGAAATATTACATTAATAATTAATTCTCTTTTTTAAACATGTCATAGATGTCCGGCAGCATTGTGTATTAAGCTCTTTTAATACATTTATTATGCTTAATACTGTGGTGGACTATTATATTCTTTAAAAAAAAAACCAGAAGAAACTCTTTCGGGACCCTACCTTCAGTTTGAAGAAATATCCCAGCCTTTTTGGATTCCTAATCTCTCCATCTTTCTAATGTATTAACGCTGTCCATAGCATTCCTTTGTTTATTATTTTGGACATTTTTTAATTTTTTACATATTCCTGTAATTCGAAAATTACTATCTAAATAATTAGGTGTTAAGTATTGTATTTTTGTAGTTCCGCATCGTATTTGTTTACATTTAAACTTTTGCAAAATGATTCAAGAATAGGATATTAAAATTAAATGCTCTCGGGGTACATAAAAATTTAATAGAAATAAAAAATATTTCATTGATTTGTGAAAATGTCACAATAAAAAGTTTTATGAGGTTTGGAAATTAAACAAAATTTATACGAAGTTATACTATAGTGAGTTTTTGAAAGTAAAATCTTAAAATGACATAAATGAGCTGTAAAGATATTTCAAGAAACTATGAAGATCTAAAAATATTTCCTGTAAATGTAAAAATTAAGAGGACAAAATTGGACAAAAAAGAAATTAAGAAAGATCTTAATCGATTACAATATAACGGTTAGATACATAGCTAACATGCAAGGAAGAAATTTTTGTTGAAAAACAGAGTTTTCTCTCAAATTCTGTTAAGTATTAAAAACAATAGGCATAGATTATATCAATTAGTTAGGAATATTTTTTTACGGCTAAACCCTTACTCATCAGTACTATATACTATGCTTAAAACATGTACATTGTTTAAAATGCTGAGAGGGACTATGGTGGAAAAATATTCTCATTAAATAAAATTTCTGCCATTGACTTTCCACAGTGTAATCTTGACGATGAGCTACTTTAGAATATGTTAACTGAAAAAACTGAAGAGGAGGACAGCTGATTTCTACCTCGAGAAATATCCGCAACTGTTCGCTACCGTTTTTCTCTCGAAATGTCTACTACTTTTTTGAAGACTCTTACTACATCACAACTGCGCAATAAAATTGGAGTTAAGACATATGTACCGATTTAGGTCCCTTCGATTTTTGTATCTTTAAAACCGTAACAGGTATATCATCCAATCATGGTAGCAAAATTATCAACTTTTATTCCCTGCAAAGAATTGTGCTGGATGCGGCGTATATTTTACAATAAGAAATGTGTACAATAAATTAATGAATGGTCGTTTAACCTAATACATAAACCTTAATTATGAGGAAATCCAAAAGTTTGATTCGCTTATTGATATCCTGAGTTTCTTATTTCTTTCAACGATTTTTTATTACGTATTGCATTAGCCTACAGGAATACTAGATTTTGAAGATTACTATTTAAGGTGTCCTGCGATCTTAGTCATATTTTCTTTTTAATTCACGGCTGTGACTAAAATAATGGAACGTGACCCGCTGACAGACAATTTTTGTAAATGAGTTTAATGTTATCATGCCAAAAGCATACATTCATTTCCTTTTTATATACCATAAGTTTAACTTATAACTTTGATGAACATAATCGGATGGGTGACTACAAATAATTATACTATCCAAAGTAGATAAAAAGCCAAATACCATCACCGATAATAACCGGAAGCATATCTTAGATGTGATAACGTACATTCATTTGTAAACTCTGGTCATTAAACAATTTGGAAACAAGAAGTAATGGGAGCAAGTTCTGAAGGAATTTAGTTAACCCTCTAAGGTTTGGGCGTGTTTTGCAAAGAAATGTAATCATTAAATTTGTTTACCTTCCGTTAGAGAATTATAAATTTATTATTCAATGGTGGGCTCCGTTACTTTCCATCATAATCTTGTCCCAAATATGACGATATGGTATATATAATTTATTATGCGTAGGTGTATAATTATTATATAGAGAAAAAAATTCAATTAAAAAATGTATCAGATTTAAAATGAATTAAATTTTAAAAATATTAAAGTATACTCTGGGCTCCTTATCAATTGTTTTTATATTTTCGGATAATTTTATAAAACAAGTATAAATGAACTAAGTATCAATACGTTTTGTTAAAAAGGATACACGAATTATATGTACACTTTTGAACAAGATTTATGGGAGTACTCTTCACATAGTGAAATTTGGCTAATGAGAAATTTTCCTGTTTATTTATATCGATTATATTCCACTACGCTGCGAAATACAATATCTTTTTAATCATAGTTTGACTTTAATGGGTAGTTATTACTTACCAGTACCTATACATAAATCATGTCTGCATATTCAGTTTCCCAGACACATAACTTACTTTGCCCCCTTGAGAACAAAATCAAGTAGGTATGTGATTAATAGGGAAATCTATTCATTTTGACATAAATTTATTTCTTCATTTCTTAAGCACTACACATTTTCAAATAAAGAAACCACCCTTTTCAAATAAAGGAAACTGCAGCAAATTCACATGTATAAAATTTAAAGACAGACGTCTAAATTACATTTAAATTATCAAAAAATGTGATTTTTAAAATTATAATAATTAAATTCCATAATTTTATGCACACGTAATTTTAATTCTTCACATGTACATTATTCATAAAAATGTAAAAGTTAATATAATAAAAATTATTACTATTTTTGAACACGGCATGACTGTATTGATATATTTTATTTTGTTAAAATCCAAATGTTTAGAGCATGACTAATAAAATATCTTAAAAAACCGACTTCAAAAAAGTAGGTATTAAAAAGTAAATAATAAATAACTAATAATGGATACCTACTTATTCGTAATAAATAACTAAGTTACTAATTTTTGAAGTAGGTACCAGTACTGTTGACCATGTTAGACAAATTTATGATTTAATTTACAATATAAATTTAAAACCTTAAATTCTAATGTACTTACAATACGAAATAGATTCATGAAGGGGGATTTATAATATAAAATTTTACATTTATTTAAGTTGATCTGCGGTGTTGGTACCGTCTTCAAAAATTAGTAACTTAGTTATTCATTGAGAATAAATAAGTACCCATTTTGGGTTAATTACTTTTTAATTTTTAGGCCTACTTGTTTGAAGTCGGTTTTTGAAAAGATATTATATTTTCGAATTTTTAGTTAACAATAATATTGATCGTCACACTATGACTAACATTCAATTATTTTCTTCCTTTAAATATTGTAAAATTATAAAAAATCACAGGCGAAAGCTTGTGTATAGCTAATTTTCTCTTTGTCTAAATTTGCCTATGTGTTGTTAACACACAGAAACGAAGCGATAGTAGCTGCCGGCAGCAATTAGCTGTTAGCCGTTGAGGAGTTTCGTTCTTCATGTCCCAAGTCCAATATGAGATTTGGCAAAGTAACAACTATCAATTGGATATTAGACCCATACTCTATGGAGTCCAAAATCCAATATCAGATTTTTCAAAATAATAACTAAAGTAACAATTAAGCAGTAATAAATATATTCAATCAAGAGTGATTAACTGTCGTCCGTTAAGGAGTTGCATTATTCATCTTCAGAACTCATCATCAGACCTTGACCTGGTTGACGATGCAGTTATTTTGCAAGTAACAACTGCCCGTAGCAAATATCTTGGATCACAGTTGATTTACTATCATTCGTTAAGAAATCATTCAATTCCTAACCTCATTATCATATTTATACTGAAACACTCCTAAAATACCGTCTTTCAAATATTAAAAGAATCATCAAAATCGGTCCGCTTTGTAAATAATTATAGCTGAATACACATAAAAAACAGATTTTGATGAATTGGGAACCTTTTCCTTTTTTTGAAGTCGATTAAAAATTACGGATTAAGAATTACAAATGCTATTCTTTCGAGTTTTTAATTTTTAAGACGTCATTAAACTTGGAAGTATTGAACTTCAATATGGACTAGGAAAATTTTAGCTATTATTCATAGTTTCTTATATATCAAAATTATGAAAATGGGATAATTTTTTGTCAAAATGAAGCAAATTTATAAAAATGGAACGCTTGAACAGCTGGTGATATACCTACTAGTTTTCATGTACGAGTACGACGTGACCAAATCCACTTATACCAGATATGATTAAACTATATGAAGTGCACGATTACAATAATGAAGAAAGAAGAGAATGGTAAAGGGCAAAGTTACTATTTTTAACACATTTTACATTAGCTTTATTTGTATGTAAATGTATTTATGTATGAATATAAGGGAGTGAACGTAACATTTATTTTTGGATAAACTTAAAATAAGGATAAAGTGATTGAAAAAAAAATAGCCTCTAATGTGAAAAAAGCGCAGGGTGCCCCCGATTTACATTTTTATAACAAGCACATCACGATTTTTTTCAAAAAAGTTCATTTTTATTGTCAATCACTTTATTCTTAGTTTAAGTTTACCTGAAAGGGATTAAATTATATCGAGTTTTGAGATATCTTTTCGCTCTTGACCAAAATCTTGATATGTAAAAATTATTTTTTTTATTTTTTACTTCATATTGCTACCAAACGTGTTTTTAGTTTTTTTTTAAAGAATTATTTTTAAATTGTACAATTTTACCATTTACCATTTCCGCTCTAAAATCATTTACAAGTAGTAAAATGCAATATTATTCGATTTCAAATCAATTACTGAATACTCAAATTTTTAGATGTTAGACAATATCAGAAATATTGAATAATAATACTTTTTGATTTTTTTGGAACACATTCAGTATAAATTTCAAAATATTTTATACCAATCAGACTTGAAATTTTACTTTTTTATTTCTTACTAAATGTCATTATATTTGTCTAGACATCAGCAAATTTCGAGAAGCAAAATAGTGTACAGCAGGCGTACGTAATTTTGGTTCGGTTTCGAAATTTTATACAAGGGTTTTTTTGTTAGATTAAAATTGTAATATTAAATTTTTCTAATTATATTACAATTTTAATTTAACAATTTTATTTTTTATTCTAATCTTAATTCTTCTGTATTTTATTTATCTAATGTATGTATCCGGCACTTATGTACCAATTCGAATATTTTTTTTCCTAGAAGATTAAATATCATTATTACTAGTCCTCTTGACTTAATCAAGAATATAAATTTTGAAGTGAGTAGTTTCTTATCCAAAGGATGGACAATGAAACTACTCAACGGATGATAGTAGATCATTGAAAGTTGACATTTATTTCTTCACTCATATTAATGCTCACAAAGCAATCAGAGCGCCAGTTGAACCAAGGTCTTATGATGGTGTATGATCTTTTTTAATGCTATTCCCCAAAACTTGAACAGCGCGTGAAACTTGTTGAATATGTTTAAAGGCTAGATATGTATTTGGGTCTCAAGCTGAGACGATGAACATTATCCTCCACACTTTCATTATTTAAAATAATATTTGCATAAGATCTTAATTTAAAAACAATTTTAATACATTTATCGGATTTCTTTTCCTACATTTTTCTTATATTCAAATGATCGGAACTCGGAATCGGAATTCGGAGAGGAATTCAATGAACCGTTTTTCTCTCATTTCCTTTTAATAGCAAAAAATAGGCCTATTCCCAAGTGTCTCATTGCAGCTTTAGCTTTAACAAGTGTCTCATTGAAGCCTATTCCCAAGTGTCTCATAAACCATTAAAATTATGCACAGAATTGAAATTAAAAATGATATTTTTCATGAAATATATAAAAATTTAAAATAATTTTTATTTACCCTTACTAAGTACTCTAATAACAATTATCACCAATTTAAAGTATGTACTAACCATTTTTAGTCCTTGTAAATCGATGTTAAGATCAAGAATTTGAACTGAAAAAAAATTAATTTCGTCTGTTTTATTATTATACTAGTTCATTTTGTTTTATATATGGTATTGACTAAAAAAAGTTAAAATTTTGAGCGTGTGAATATATAATAATTATTTTTTTTTTTTTTTTAATAATTATTTTAACTTTTCAACAAATCACGTAAATATTTGTTTTCAATCGACTTTTCTCTTATATGTGTATAGTAGGTGATGTAAAATAACTCATTTAACAAGTAATTTTCAAAAATGTTACTTAACAACATATTAATTATAAAAAAAAAAGAGTTTAGAACCTGAAGAGTGGAGAGTCATGAATTTAAGGACTAAAAAATTCGTTCCAAAACACATAAAAACAAGTTACTTAGAAATTACAATTTTTTATTGATCAATCAACCAACTTTAATGTTATACCAATAAAATTTTTTGTTGCATATATTCTAAACTTTTGAATTCCATTTTCACTTTCTAAAACATATTTTTAAGATATACATAGTCAAAAAACATTTATTTTCATCAATTTTATGATAACTTTCCTTTTTTTATAACTGATAAGGGTTGGATATAAAATACTGCTAAAATTTTTGTAAAAAGTTGCTTCGTTTTTATACAAACTAATTTTATCTTTGATACCACATCAATGACTAGAAACTTGGTAAAAAGTGATTTACAAAAATATTTTTTTTCCGAAATACAAAGACTGCTTTTACATGTGCTTCTACTCATGCTAAATAATTCTCCAATGATTAAGTTGAGGAGAAACAGGCATCACAATCCTATTTCTTTGTTTATATTTTTGCTACGAAAGTAATTGCTTCCCACAATTTTCGTAGCATGTAGTGCTACGAAAAAAGAGAAATCATAAAAGCCAAAACCAAAATATTCAATTACGCCATCGGATCAAAAAGCGTTAAAATCAAAGCTCCGCCTTGAATTCCATCATACATGGAATTCAAAGTGGCACTGAATACTGCCGGCACTCACAAAGGCATCGGCTCGCTCAACTATCTTTGAAAACATTCTTGAATCCTTCAGGCTATGAACTTATGTATAATCCTAAGTAAATAACTATGTGTGCGTATGTGTTTATGTGTTTATATAATGGACAATATATTTGTATCATTAGTTGAAATCTAAATGACTTCATTATAGTATTTAAACTACTATGAATTTAATAACTAAATTCGAGAAAGCTACTCAGAGAAATTAAAGGATCACTGAAAATCTCGAAAACTTTTGGATTGTTTTTAAATTTCGTACATTTTAAAGAAATATTCAGAATTTTTGTTCACTATTTCTGTATCAGACAAAAGTATAATAAAACATTGCAAAGCACCCAAAATCAGGACTGAGTTTTTTTACATTTTAATGAGAAAAAATTATTTCATCCCGTGCAATGGTTTGAAATAGAAGAAATATGAATTTTTCATTTCAGTTTATATTCTGTAGGAGTAGCATACAAAAATATCTTAGGAATTTTTTAAAAAGTACAAAATGCTATCTTCAGGGCTGAATTTGTTTTCATTTTAATCATAATAAAGAAGTGAACCCTTTATTGCAAAATTAATACTGAAAAGATATCACCCTAAAACAATAATATTATTCAATTATTTATTTTGATAAAAATTGTTGAAGGACTATTTCAACTGATATCTTTGTAATGATAGTAACCAAATAACGTATTTACAAAATTTCATGAAATTCCCGTACGTGATAAAATGTTATAAATATATTACGTGTCACAAAAAAAAATATTTTAAAGTGTTATAAAACTATACCAATGCTAAATTCCTATATGACAAACGTATAACATTTTCCGAAAGAAAAATAATATTGTTTATTATCAATATTAAGTTGACTATATTTAATTGCAAAAAATCACTTATGTGATACTTACATGACGAAAATAATTTTCATTCTAATATTATGGACGTGAACTAAGAAGAACTATGATGTACCAAATAAACCTAAATATGTGTTTCTTTGGGTCTCTTCGAAAACGTCATTAATATCGCTTTATTGTCCGTTCACCTTATTATAAAAGGTACAAATTATAAAAGTGAAAATTTATATTAAACTTTTACTTTAGCTTTGTGGAAACTAACACTTTATTGGGGGATAAACTCATGATAAACAAATGTGCTACCGCTATCAGATGGTTGAGTAGTTGAATATCGTGGGAAATTGGGGAACTCTGATATCATTCGGTCATAGATGACGATATAACAAACAGTTGATTGCTGAGCGAAGGAAATTGTCGGGTACGAAGTATGAAAATTTACAGGGCATAGAAATTTTCACTTTTATAGCTGGGTGATAAATTTTGTAAGTATGGCGTCTCTTCTGAGTTAGAAAAACGGAAAAGTAGTATATCCAAAGAGGAAATCGATAGAAAATAGAAAGAGGTAATAACCATTCTGTCTAATATAAAAATTTCGGGAGAACATCATTTGCACCCGTGTAATCGTCAAGTTGTACTTGGCTTCATATGGGCTCCATACAATGGAGCCAGATTCAAATCGGCTCTGCACCAATGAAGTAATGACATGAATGGAAAATGTTTTGAATTATACAAGGAATCCAAATTTCCGTAACTATTTCTTTGCTACATCCACCATATCAACTGCGAATCAAATCTGACTCCTCTGAATCTAGTATAATATATATTTATATATATATATATATATATATATATATATATATATATATATATATATTCTCTGCAGGGCGCACACTTTGAGGATTTTTTATTTTTTGCCGAGATAATTATAATAATTTACCTCAACTATATCTAGTAATCATTTTTCCAAGACAGTAAACTTCATAATGAACTTTTTCTGTAATATTTTGGTTTCATTATAATTGTAAATTTTTCTAAAAATGATACCCAATAAACACAAGTAGAACTCACATTACGCGAATTCCGTTCACATATGTGCACATGAAAACATAGCACTGAAACATTAATTGTTTAGAAATATTTTTTTTTTGCTATGTGAAAACGCTTGTCCTAATTTTGGCATTAACCAGGTTTTTCTTTGGTTTTCCATTGTTCTTGTATTATACAACGAAGTATAACTTCTAACGCGCGTACATAAATACACATGACTTTTTTTTCTTTAAATAAATATCCATTTTTTATATGGTATGCAAAACTTCAATTACTTCATCTTGATCTCTTTTAAAATTTCCATTTGATCATTTTTTGAGGGTATCCTATTAAAAAATGTGCGTATTAATATTTTAACTACGACAAATTACAAGTTTTGTACCAAACCATTCCTGAGAAAAAAGGGCTAGGGGGAATAGGTGGATGGTTACGTGATTTTTTTCATATTTCCTTTTGTGATACGGGAACCAAAATATGCATTTCTCATAATATATTATTACGATATAATTTTTTTTTATACCTGGATATTAAATGTATAAATTGAACACTTTTTGGAATTACAATTTATTGCATATATTAGGAATACATTTCTCGAGCGATAGCAACCGAACCACAAATACAATTTAATTTGTGCTTTGAAAAAATAAGTGAAATATGCTAATATTATATTAGTGGAAGTAAATTTATTGCATAATCACATCAGTAAATATCAAAAAGGGGTGTATCCCCTTTTTGATATTTACTGATCCCTAGTGGGCGTTTCCCAAACTCATAGTAAGGAAGCCCTTGTTAATAAGTTTAAAGATGATGTCAATACTTTGTCAACATACCAAAACACAGAATTTTTTCGATACGAGAAAAATATTCAAAACAGGAAATTTTAGAAAAATAAAATAAAAACAACAATGGTTTGTTTCTACTACCTTTCTTGGATTGGATTATGCTATCAGTACTGATTTGACATATTGCTGATTTTTTTTCAAATGAATGTACGTACCAATATTTGTTTTATAATTATTAATAAATTGTATGTCTCTCATATATACTAATCAAATATTACACGAAGTGAAATATACTTATTGAAAAATATAATATTATAAAAATATGTACCTAATACCTACATTACAAAAAAATTAAAGAACAATATAATATTTAATGTGTTGGTTTCATGTACTGAATCATATATGTGTATACCGATATTTCATGACTTTAAAAGACGATTGAGATCAGTGACACGAGCCGCTGTGAACCAATTTTAGTTCTTTTGAAATATTATACTTATTATTACAATTAAATTGGCATGTATTATGCCATTTACGAGCGATAAGTTCGAATTTTGCACACATGCTGATGTTATTTGTTAGAGATGAAAACTTTTATTTTTTGGTAATATTATAATGATTATTCTATTTATTATATTTGAAGTTTAATACTTCCATCTCTATCCTCCCTTTAAAAAAAAAAAATTATTGGAATAAACAATTTAAGCTCTCTTGTAACTATGCGCATGGATGTTTATTAAATCAGTTTTTAGATATGAGTATAAACAAATATATATTTTTTTACTCTTCTTCCTCGTATTTTAGCAATCGTTCCTTGTATTTAAATTTTTGTTCGTGCTTGTCCTAGCTTCAGACTTTTTTATTTTTAATTTCCATTCGTATCAAAAACCAACAAATCAGTATTGCCCGTAACGTTTCAAAGTAATATTATTTATCTCATTTAAGTAGATATCTTTTTGGAGCATCTTTTGTAGAAGTTTTTCCTTTGGTTGGTGATTTGGTTATCTGAAATTACCGGCGTGATGGCAAGTTCATTCGTGGGGAAGACTTCGTGATTTCGTGATGCTTCAATATTCATATTCAAGTTCTAGGGTTTGGTATATTAGTTAAAGTATTAGGACAAATTAGATATAAAGTAGAAATAAAGTAGAAAAATACCATTTTAGCTTCAAACTGCCACGTTAATTAGAAGGTGCAGTTTGTCTACTTTTTTATGCTGCTATTATAATTGATTAACTCAGGCCACGAATGCAAGAACAAAGTTCGTCCAGTGAAATAATATAAGAAAAAATAATTTTTATTGAACGAATCACGATACATTATTTATTTATAGATTTTCTGCAACTCTAAATTCTTTTAGATCGATAAGATTTAGCTACTTGCGTCGAATTCAGTATTGTACTTGGATAATGAAAGAAATTTGTCACATTTTATGGAAGCATATACTGTCCGTAGTTATGTTGACATCAATTACTAGTATGTGGATGAAAATAGCAAACGTTTTTAAAAAAATCAGGTAGTTTCTCAATTGCATCGCACCATTCCATGGAAAGCATGTTGATGTATAGTGTCCCACATATAGTGATTAAAGGTCTTGGAATTACAAGAGAGAGCATACAATTGTGCAATTCGCTTTGGTGTATGCACAATATAAATTTAGGAATGTGGAACGTATGTACATATATGGATAATAGTGATAGTGGTGTATTTGGAAAATGTATTCACAATTTCAATACGCCATTAAAACAGCCACTTATACCATGTTCGTACATCATGTCCTTTATTATTAAACGTAAAGAATTTCCCTTAAATTCATATCTAAAAGAAGAAAGATTAGTTTCTTGGCAAAATGAATTGGTTAGAAGAGGTTAAATACATCGGGATTAATACAATTCACGTATTGAATATATTTGGCGTTAATTTTGTAGAAATTCATAATTCACAATTAAATGAAACTACGTGATGTAGTATTATTTCTACTATATTTAATTTCTTTACCACGACCTAGGTTTCGTTGTATTACAACATCTTCAGGTGGGATATTAGCAAAGATCTTTGCTAATATCTTTGCTAATATCCCACCTGAAGATGTTGTAATACAACGAAACCTAGGTCGTGGTAAAGAAATTAAATATAGTAGAAATAATACTACATCACGTAGTTTCATTTAATTGTGAACAATTCACGTATTTTCTAACTTATTCATAAAAATTGAAAATAGTTTAACATTTTTCTCTTTTTCTTGTTTTGCTTTTTTTATTAATTTTAGAGAGAGAAAATTGACCTATTTTAAGTACACTTAAAATAGATCAAATACGATATGAATTAGTTCTTCCGCTACTTCGTAAACGCGAAATTTATTATTATTTTTTTGTATTCTACTAAATGATTACTTTTACTTTATATCCATATCAAGTACGGATCCACAAATAATGTTATCTATGCCATATTATATTTATCATTAATTTTTTTTCGCATGTCATTCTTCGTATTCTGAAAAAAAATTTGTTAAATTTCAAATCAATAACAAAATATTGGTTAAATTGCAATAAAACCTATTTAGTAGAAAAAACACACACACCAACTTTCGGACGACCTATTTTTTGTAGTTACGGTATATGTGATTCTTGATGATTTAGCGAAACTTATGAGTTTCCAACATTTTTAAATTTCATTTCTATCTTTGAAAAAAAAATACATTTACATTAACTAAGCTATTTAGTTAATAGCTAATTAATGCACAAGTGATTTAGGTGAAAATTGACAAATAAGAGAGTACAGTAGGTGAGAAACTGCAGGACAGTGACAAAAGAAAAAATAGTCGAAAGAAACTTATCGAAAGTTGTTGTCAACTCCACGTCTTCACTCTTATTTCTTTCTCAACATGTTCAGTGTTCAGGTGATTTTGAATGGGGCATCTTAGTAATGACAAACAAATATTTGTTTTAATTTTAATCATTTCTTGAGTCAACATTTTTCTAAGAGAACTCGATATGTAGACTGCGTGGCGGCAGAAAATAAATTATTTAAGTCTATATTAGTACTAAACGTATTAAAAACAGAGTCAGGTTTATGAGACTAATTTTTAAAAACGCCCCTTAACCTTTCTCCCAAAAGTACTTTAATGTAGCTTTTTCAATTTAGGGTTTGGAAGGAATAAGCTTTAAGGTGATTGGCTATCGTCACATAGCAGTAAAATAAAATTTCAAGTAGAACAAATTAAAACACTTTGTTACAAAAAATGTGATAATATTGAAGTCTATGGAAATATTATATCGACACTGAAAGACAATCAATGGATGTACCGTAATAGTAATTTCCTCTCGCGGTACACCGATCGATTATTTTTTTGAGATGTATATTTTTTCCAATAAATAGGAAAACATATTAAAAGGTTTGAAAGGAATAACGGTGAATAGATATAATAATGATTCGGAAATATGGTGTTTCAACAAACAGTATTTTCTACATTTTCAATAAATACTAGATTCTCTTTTTATGAATTCAATCTGCTTTTTGGTTCCGTTGTTCCTATTATTAAATTTGTTGGGATTTTTATTCATCGCTGTTTATATTGGGAGATTCCATTTGAGAGATATTACTCTTTGGAAAAATTACGTTTCTTTTATTTTTTTTCCCATTGTATTATTTAGTTACAGTTTCTTAATTGCTTCCTGAAAATTTGGTTACTCATTAAAATGTAACCCAGTATATATATATATATATATATATATATATATATATATATATATATATATATATATATATATATTATGTACACACGAATATAATTCAGTAGTATTGTTATCTAACTCTATATCCATCTAAAGAATTTTGCATATCGGTAACTATAAAGCTCATGGCGACTCACTCACAATCGTCTTAATTAGATATTAGTGGCTGAAAGTAGGACAGTGAACTCGACCACGAAAATTGCTTTATAATAATGAACTGGATAGAAATATATAATTTAATTTAAAACTAATAATAAAAAAAATAATAATTCATATAAGTCAATCGAGGTGTTAAGCGCATTTTGCATATACAAACAATCATATTTGTGTATACAATTTTTGAATTTTTCCATCTTTTCATCGCCAACATATTTCTCACCGCGAGATAGTCTCTAAAGCGACGCACTTTGCTGATGCGCTCTGATGGGTCAATTCATTCCCTCTGTCCACGTATGTTGCACCAAATCGCTTAAGCGGCGCTTACACGGTGATAGTTCAGACGACAGATACCGTTGTGGCAGAGTTACTACCACTAACTCTCGCCGTGTATATGTTAAGAAAGTTATCACGTCGGTAATTGTTGCACGGACCGTCACCCTGTAAACGCCCCAATACAACAAGGCGGGACAGATACGTGGCATCACGTAACGTGTATCAAATAAGTTTATCATTGCAATACTTTCATACAAAATGTATCGCAATTGCGATCAGATTCACATCCACGTCACGTAAGCCTAGTCTATTTCTGCCTTAAGTGTGCTTAAGCAAAATCGTGCAGGAGCGGGTGGAAACTAGGGGAAACCGGTGCGTCTAGCGATGGACCGTAAACAGAAATATATATGGTTGCACGTGTAAAAGTAGTCCCTTCAACATAAATGTGAAAAAGCATACACGTTAGATCTTTGTGCTAGCTGAAAAAAAGAGTTTAAATCAAAATAATCGTCCAGTTTCAAGTTGTTTTTTTATGTGGAATTGGAATAATTTTCAAATATAAAAGGTACGGAATAAACATTTTTAATGTTCAACATAAACATTTATGCGTACTTAGCAAATTTTCTAAATAAAATAAAACCATTTATTGTAAGAATCTCGTAAGCCAAATAGGTCTCGAGTTAGAGGAATATCAAATGTGGCTTAAATTGCTTCATATAAATAAATATTGACACGGAGCGCGAACGGTCGTCTAGAATTTGCCTGCGTGCTTCTACATGCATGATGTCCTGAACGTAATTTTGCGACACCAGTTTTATACCCCGTGCATGATTTCCTCAAAGGCAATTATGCGATAATAGTTTTATAAATATTCGATTTTATTGCACTATGATTATATAATATTTATTAGTATTTACATAACTGTCAAGAACATTCAGTTCTTAAATATCGTTTAATACCAATTGTAGTTAGGTTGAATCTAATTATAAATCTAATCTAAATATATTTTCAACAAACTTATACTAGTTAACTTTTATTTAATGTGTACGGATCCAGTTATGATTAAAACTAGGTCGCCTACATTTCTTAAATTACAAATAACATTAAATGTGATTCCCCGTGTCCGATTTTGACTTAGACTTCTTTAATTTAATTTTAAAACGGTCGTTTCAAAATAATAACAATTCTTTTTAGAAATTAAACAAGACAAATATTTGAGATTCCTATGCCCGAAGTAAAACTATATGTTTCTACGTAATTTATTAGAATAAAGCAATTTGTAGCATCCACTGTCCACTACACTATTTTCAGTTACAAGTGTCTAATTGCGACGATGGTGAGTGAGTTTCCCCAAACATCTTATAGTTATAAGCATGCAAAGAGCTTTAGTTGAATATAGACAGTTAGACGATAGTACCACTGTATTATATTCGTGTGCGTGAATATACACACGCACATTCACATACATATATATATATATATATATATATATATATATATATATATATATATATATATATATATATATATATACATATATATATATATATATATATATATTGTATAAGAAACTGAAAATAGAACAGAGAGAGAATCTGATATTTATAAAAATTTATAAAATTTTGGTTATAGTACCGTATTCCTGAATTATTTTAGGCTGTATTCTCCGTATATTCCGATTCATTTTTATCTGTATTCTCCGTTACTCGTTTCAAATTTCGAAAAGTAGTCAATCACTATTAATCACATCCATTGACTGAGAAAAGGTCAATTTACTAATATTTACTTTAATATATAATACTTTACTAATAATTTACTTTCTACCACCACGCAGTTTGCATATCAAGCTCTCTTAGAAAAAATGTTGACTTGGAAAATTATTAAAAGTAAAACGAATATATGTTCCTCATTAACAAGGTCCCATTACAAATCACCTGAATGCTGAACATGTTGAGAAAGAGATGAGAGCGAAGACGTGGAGCTGACTACAACTTTCTATAAGTTTCCTTCGATTATTTCTGCTTTTATCATGTACTCTATCTGTACTCTCCTACCTATAAATTTTTCCCCAAAAATTTTACATTAATTAGCTATTAATTAATCTATTCCAGAAATGTAAACGTTTAGCAAATATCATATAAAAGAATGAAATTAAAAAATGGTCGAAACTTAAAAGTTTCGGCAAATCATCAGAAATCTCGCTTACTGCAACTGCAAAAAATAGGAAAAATTAAGAATAAAATAAAAATTAACAATTTTATGCTCTTTTGGCTCTATAATTATATGTACTTATTGATTTTATAAAATTTGAAATTATTTTTATTATCGTATTAAGACTAAGTTTCAGAACGAAATTATTCAATGTCAATGCTTCCATTTTGATTCTAATTACTTAGTAGCTTACTCATAACAACTATTATTTACAAGACAAGATTTATTCGTAAGCATTTAAGCACGGAAACTCAAAAATCCTATATCTCAATAATACTATAAGAATAAAGTTAAATAATTTACGCATTAATGGAATAACATAAGTTAATAAGCAGTATCTTCTTCATCCTGCATACATTTAATCGGTAAACGTCATGTTTCTCAGCGTTCCGAAAATTTATTGCCTACACAATTCTCAATATGACCTGTTCTTTTTGCTTATTTGATTTAAGTAATAAATGGTTGCTAAGATGGAGGCTAGACAACTCGATTTCAACTGTATACCCTTTTTCATTTGGCTTTGTTCGTTTAATCTACGTATTTTTATAGAAATTGTTACTCATCATGACGCTGCGATATCAATATGGGTGTCGACCATTCATTGTTAACCATACGATATTCCGCGTCATCGGATTAAATGATCATCTCTTCTGCTTTGTTCGTGCGATTATTTAGTCCGTCAAGTGGCATATCTTCTAACTACAAAGCAATTCTTCACTATGTACGCATATGAAGAAAGTAATTTACGGCGTCAATTTATTAACCTTATTATCAGCGAGAGTTTATTATAGTGTAATCCGGGGCTTTGTTGTATTCTACCTAATCATCTCACATAATGTGTACAAATTCATTCTAGAGTAGGAAAATTAACCAAATATTTCTCTTGGTTACTTAGGTTTTTCCTTGTTTCAGGCTATGTGCGACATTAATCATCACATATAGTATATATAAATTCATCCTACATTTTGTAAATTCGTCATACAATAATTTCTTCGAAACTCGTCTCCCTTAAGGCCTTGCTTGCAATTTTCAACATATAATAGAGGGCAGTGTCTTGTAGGAAGAAAATTTCTTTAGCAGGGCTTCTCTTCATTTTCTACAACGACTTTGCAGATACATTTTAAGAACCCACGTGATAATTCATGTTCCTTTAAGTTTTTTAAAGTTTGTGATTAATGGAAATAATCTTTTCGAAATCAAAAAAAACTATTCATTTTTGATCCACTGCAGACTCTTTTTTGAGAGCGGATCGTGATGTCGTATCTACAATAACGATTAGGCAAAAAAATTCGTTCAAATTGTCCTTAAGTAGCTGCAACAAAAAACTATGATGGAGTATTTATTCTAACTGCAAGTATCATAGGCTTCAGAAATTTTCAGCCTGCTCTCATATGCATACATCGTTGGAGACAGTCTTTTAAGGTTTTCAGTATTTCAATTGTAATTTTTTTAAAAAAAGTTTTTGGGACCTATCGACATACAAAAATTTAGTACCTCTTTATTTTTTCTTATCGAACCCTTGTGTGTTTTTGTAAACGAAATAACTTATGATTGCTTAACAGTATTATTGCCACAAGGACTATTGTGAAGAGAGTGTTCTGAGTGTTTCAAACCTATTTTATGATTCGGGTGTCTCCTCACTATGGAATCAGAATTGTTTGGATTTATATTTATTATTAAACAAGTCTACGGAATACGCTTTAGTGTTAAATCGAGTTTCAGTTACTTATTTAAAAACATTCTTATATATTTTAATCTACTGCGACTCAACATTTTAACTGCGATTAAATGTTTTAGTCGTTTTTTTTAGAATTTTGATTTCAAATATTACCATTTCTTGGTCTGTATTTTTATTTAATTACATAATCACGATAATAACTTCACACGGAATGTATTTCTAAAGGGGTAATATAGTTTTCAATTTACGAGGTAAATAACTTCTTGCTTAATGAAATATGTTATTGTAAAATATAAATGCATATAAGATGTCTATACTCTGTAAAATTAATGACTTCACTGATTGTTCAATGAAATTATTCGAGCAGAGGCTTACTGTGAACATTATAAGAAATGGCAAAATATGTAAACATGTTAGGTAATCCGAATAAAGTTTTCAAATTAGAAATAGATTAAAAGTAGTAAATTATCAAGTTTTCTTAGAGTTGAGAACATCCATAATACTTTCTCGACTATTGGAACACTGATCGTTTCTAAACCAGATATAGTTTGAGTAGACTTGGAAAAGATATATATTAAAGTTTCAAAATAGGTTCACTGGATGTGTAAACAACACAACGTGTAAATTCACTGAATGTGTGTTTAATATCGATTCTGTTGGGGTAACTATTTGGGTTTTGTTTGTTTCAAGCATGAGTTACCCTGGATGATGAACTTTTGAATATAAAGCAACATGTTCGTTAAATAGTATTTTCCACGCAGAAGGAGTGCCTTATTGTTGTAGTCTATTGTTTATTATTAATAATTACCTTTTAATTTTATCATTATATTTCAATTTATTCTTAACTAAGATTCTATTTGATAGTTAGTGTTTTGTAAATTTTCATCTAATCGAATTTAGAATCGTCATAGTTTCGAAACACGAGTTTATTTATCCATTAATCATAATCGAATTTGGCTTCTTCGTTCTCTTCACAGTCATTTATAAAAAACCAAAGGGTAGTTTTAGTACTGTTCTTTGACCGTCATGTGATTAATTGTACAAATTTTGTTCACTTTTATTCATTTTTCAGCAATATTCGACTAATACGAGAAAAAAAACAACTTTTTAAGTTTAGAACGTAGGATACTGTTCTTATGAATCAATCTATTATGGGTTTAAGAATATTGGTCTATGCTGAAATTTAATTTTTCCTTGAATTGAATTTTGTCAACCGGAAATTCCAATCGTTTTTCTATATATATATATTTAAATGATTAAGTATGAGTCTATAAAAAACACAATTGAATTTATTATATTCTTAGAGAGAGGTGAAAAATATTATTAAAATTGGCTAAACGTGTAATCGCTCGAAAATACAACGTGCATTTATTAGTCGAAAAATCATTGGAAAAAATTAAAAATTATTCTTAGGATCACATAATGACTGTACTGAATGGGAAAAGTAGCTCTTTGGTTTTATTGAGATCCCTATCGATAAACGATATTTATTTTCTTTTACGAATTTTTCTTTTACTTATTACGAATTTATTTTCTTTCTATAAATAATCAAATTGCTTTTATCTTTCAGTTCTATGTTTTTGTGCTTGACTATTTTCAGACAAAAATAGAAATGCAAATTAGATATATATACATACATATATATATATATATATATATATATATATATATATATATATATATATATATATATATATATATGTGTCACTATGTTGATTTAAAAATAATGATTTGAACTCTTTTTAATTGCAGCGTTAAAATTTAAATTAAAGTTAAGTAAAAATTTAGTTTTAGTAAATAGTTATATTTTCGTAGTATGTGGATATCTCTAAAATAATAACGTCATTTTCCATTATCGTGGATAGATTATCGCTGACTCATGGCCATTTTTTCACCGTTTAGTATATCTAATCTACATGTTTCTCAACCAGTAATGTGTAGTCTATGTTTAACGTATATATCTGTTTTTTTCACCGCCTTGTATTCAAAGCATTACCTTAATTTATGACCTTCTTAGGATAAAAGTACATTCTTCCCACAACTTAAGGCGATCTTAATCAATAACTGCGTCTAAGAATCTAATCCCACTTTCTAATTATTTCCAATGCCATATTTTCTTTTTCCCCGTAATAAAATAATTACATTATTTATAGTCAAATACGGTTTTTAAATTGATTAGTTTCGACAATCAGACATTGTTTTCTCTAAAGAGAAACATCATTCTCAGGAGGATTATATGTCTTATATGCCAAGATATAAAACTTCATAGCAATAGAAGATAACAGATACATTTGACACGCGGTACAGAGATAGAAAAATTCGCATTATTGCTGATTTTTAAATACGGAAGTTATTACAAGATGGGTTATTTCTTGGTGCCGCCCTAACGTTTATTTATTTTATCTTAAACATAAATTAATTAGAGGATGTTGGAAAAGCTCAAAAATATATATTTTAAATATTAAATGCAAAAACAACGTAAATTATGACATGAATTACTTCAATTCTTACAGAATAACTGACTGATACCTGTTCACTTTGCCCTCAACTCATTGTTATGGTTCATGCGTTAAACAGCGCCTCGTAAAACAAATCTCGCAGTTATCGCGATTGGTCTTTTTTAACGCGTGTTTTATGTGTAAACAAATTAGTAAATTATCCTATTCAATTTAAAACACAAAAAATGTATATTAGGCATATCATAATAATTTTAATATATATAATAATCACAGAACGTAAAACAAATTGTTCTGTTATAATAATTAATATAGAATCAGTTTTCGATCAATCTAGAATTGTAACCTATTGAATCGCATTAATATAACACAAGAAAATTTTGTTATTTTTTAGATATGGTTAATAATATCAATATAGCCGTAGAAAAAGTCTCTGATCCGGGCGTTTTCGTGACAAAAACTGGCCAGACTATTACAAAGACATTAAAATTATCTACCTTAGATGTCTTAAAGGAGTCTAATGATACACCTCGAGCAGCATTTATTTGTTTTCTGTGGATAAGCCGCGGTAACTTTTGTTAATTCAAGAAAACCGGTGGAACGAAAATGATTAAATTTAAGTAAAATTTTTATACCGTCCTCAAAATAAATGTAGTAGTCATTTTAAAAATGTTCAATGGATATAAATTGAACCTTCGCCCATTATTATTGGGATTTGCAGAAATTAAAGAAGAGAAAATGTGACAAATTTTCTTTTTTAAAGTAACAAAAATAAAAATACGATTTGGATTACTATCGGTGTGATATATTCGCATTTAAAGATAGGAAAGCCAGGATCGAGGAAAAAAGGGTACTTTTGTTACGAAAGTATCCTAAGCGTATAATCTTGCGATACATTATTATACTTTTTTTCATTTAAAAGATAGTGCAGGATTACGTTAACCGAATAAACGTTATATATCAAAAAAAGTAATTTAATTGCACCCGTGCCGATTTGGAGCGGGTCGCTAATGTTTTAGTATACATGAGTTATGCATGATACAAAAAAAAACAAAGAAGGAACGTATAAACGACAGTCTGTGGTGAAGTTTGAACAGGATTTTATGATATGCTCTATACTTTTATGGCCCTGCAAATGTTTTTTCGTTATGGGAAAGGATCGCTTTTATGTTAGCTTATATTTAATGCAGGCATTTAATATTTGAGAAGACCAGTGAAACCTTAAATATATCAACGATTTTTTATGTAATATTTCCATTAAAAGAGAATTGAGTTCATTACATTTCGTTTAGTTTTACCTCATAAATTTTAAAAATGCTAGCATGATTCCAACAAGTCTCTTTGTCAGAAGCTATCGGCTGAAAATCGGGTCGGTATTTTTGTTTTTTCCCTACTAGAAGTAAAAATTAAATAGTTTATTTAATTTTTAATAAAACCTGGGAAATATATAGAAACAAAAACCTTAGAAAAATTACAAAGTATGTTACACTTTCTTAAATGAAGAAAATGTGAAAAGCTCAAAAATCTTCTAATACAGAACTCAGAGAAATGAAACCTTGGAAGGGTTTATATTAAAAATAAATGCTACAGGAAATTAATACATACTTAGGGATTATGAAAATATACCAATATTTATTTGTTTATTTATTTCTTCAAAAACATGTGTCCAACTTGCTTGTGCATTGCACGTGTATGATAAAGAGAAATGGCTTTCTATTATAATAACTACAAAAAAAATAAAATGAAAAAAACCATAGCGATTTAAATTGACATCAAATTAACTAATGGTCAATCATAAATTACTACATAATTCCATAATTACATTCTTGACGTCGTCATTGGAATAGAAAAAATGTCAAGACTGAGCTCGTCTCGCAACTCTACCTTAACACGTTTAGCAATTCAGGTGGTTTCGAATGGGTGACGCCACACCGACACTCATTAGAACGAACCTTTAAATTTAACTAAATATTTTTCTACCCTTTTTCGTTTTACTATTGGCCATTTTTCATGTTAATAATTTTTTTCCAAGAGACGTCGTCGACATTCGCACTGAACGTATTATTCAATGTAAGTGCTCGATGTGATCAAATGAGTACTATGAGATATTTGGCTGATATATGGATGAAAAAGGTATTATTTCGTCCTCACATGCCCCAGTTGAAGTATAAAACACTATCAATTCGAGACTAAGAGATTAATAGGATAATTATTTAGTATTATATTTTAACAAAATACATGATTGATAATAATTCTCTATCAGAATAAAAGGAGTTGCGATATGTCCCACCGCGCCCATTGCAAAATCTAAAAAAGAAAATAAATAAATAAAAATAAGGTTTATAATATAGAGATATATTAAAATGATCTAATATTTAAAAATCAATAGAATTAGACATAGCTATAAACATATATTCATAGATGGTTTATTACTCAGTCCCCAATTAATAAATATGATCAATGTTATTTTGTACAACCAAAAAATGTAAAAGTTCATACTCAAATGAAACGCAATTTTGCAATAGTAACCTGTAAATCATTAATTATCAAAAAAAGCCTGCCAAAACTATCTTCCAAACTTAATTCAGAATTCATTAAACACTTGTTTTCGAAACTTTACTTTTATCTCAAAAATCTGAACAACCAATGGAGAACTTACTTCTAAAACATCATAATATTAAAATTAGGATGTATTTACAATAATTGTTATTTGATAGTAATAAATAAAATAAACATAACTTATATGAGTCGACACCTGCGCAATGAGCAACGAAATGATAAATTTTCCTCATTACGCAACAGCATGATGATTGAGATTTAAAAGCAACTTTGTTTAAAAAATTATTTGAAATAGTTGGAGAAACGTTCTAAAACTGGAATTTCGGTTTGATTAATAATATTGTGTATGATTTATAAAATTCATTTTTGTTGAACTTTCTTTACTTAATAATGAACCCAAATCCATAGATTTGAAATAACTCCTCAAGCCCTAGTAATGGCTTTGTGACAAAAACCGACATTGAAAACTTTTACGTCCTATTTTATTGTCAATGCTGGTTATTAATAAGAATATGTGATAAGTCTTCAAGAGCACACTGGCTTACCAACTTTGTCCTATTACAATGATAATAACAGCGTTTTAAAGATTAACACGCACCACATCTAATTACCCCACCCAGAGTTCCGTCCGTGATGAGCATTAAATATTATGATAACGAAGTTGGAAATAATCGCGTTTTATTAGCATTGCAGTAATTTGAATATTAATTTATAATAATATTTTTTTTTCATATATCATTAATCGTATTTTTTGGACTCTATCACTATATAAATTGTAAATACAATTTAAATAATTGAATTATTTAAAAATGACATAGTAAAATTTAAATAGTTGCCTTTAGTTTTTCATGAATATAATTCTAGATTACACGTCGACAACGATTGTTTTTCATCAATTAATGTATTAGGAGACAGTGGAATTAGAAAAACAATTTTGTGCAATTTTTTTCAACTTCAAACAATTTTTAGTTTTCTTTTTTTATCTCCGTAAAATAATTCTTCATTACTTAATTTTATGCACCGTATTCCAGGAAAAACATATTTATTTCTCATTATATAACTGGGAAGACGTGGATATTTTCATTTTTAAATGCATTTAAACTATTTTTTTAACAGTTACGTACAGTACACAGTTAAGCTTTCAGGAGGCATTGATTGATAATCGCAAATATTTAGATAGATAAACACCAAAGATATACTGAAAATTGAACACACATATAAAGTTAAATAAAGCAATACGAGCCACATATGAAGATTGGAGAATGGACAGGAAGATCAAGTGGGATAAAGTATGGAAGGAATTATCTTAGATAATGAGATTTCGGCTGATTTTCAACAAACACACGAAGGACGCACTTTATAAATTTATATTTATTTCATTTTATAACCTTATGGCGCTTTCAATAAAGGCTCTTCCAGTTTTAGATTAAAAAGCTGTTCTTTTCATATATACTTGACACACATGACATGTCAAGAATGGCTGATAAGGTAAAGATCTAACATTGTCGGTGAGAAAACCGGATCATAGGGTAGAGAGTTGGAGGAAAATGTTACAGGTCACAGGGCAAAATAATAGCTTATAGGAAAATAATAGCTCAACAATTTTATATAGAAATGACAATTAGTAACGATTATATGTACATGTACATATATATGTGTGTATGTATATATATATATATATATATATATATATATATTTATACACACATATAAAAAGTTCCTGAGGTCAAGTGCGCAATTAGCATTCCTAAGAATCAGTTTCGGTGAATCATGAAAAATATATGTGTTAGAATATTATAGTATCGTAAATGCTACAGTGTTTACTGTTGTAATATTGTAAATAATTTGGTGCAGTGTAAAAGTGAAATTATAGAATATGATAACCTCTATTCCATAATGCTTCCAATTATAACTATTTTTTGGGCCGCATTTTTAAAATATGCTTCATGATTTGAATTCCTAATATTTTTTTCAATATTCGTTCTCGTTACCTCGTAAAATTGTAGCAAATCGACTTTATATTAAACACTTTTTTATTAATAACTCATTGATAATTCAAAATTTGTTCTACCATTTATATGAAAGTCTCATCAAACCTAAAACAAAGTTTGCGCAGAACTTTCGTTTTAAGTAGATAAAACGTAGTTAACGTAAACTTCAAAACTTTCTCTCAATTTAAACTTTATCTCCAATATTTTAAAATTTTTAAGTTTTCTTGAGCGACGTAGTGGAGCAACAATGTTATTTAAGTGTATTTTTTTGTAAAAGTGTTTAACGAAATGTATAGGAAAAATTTTATATTTTTGTATTTGTGCTTTGCCGTGCTTTTATTTGATATCCCGGACAGTGATCAAGAATATTTTATTGTTACCTTTGTTTTACTTTTTTTAATCAACCACCAAAATTTAAATTCAAACGTTTTTATTTCATATTTTGATTGGGCAAATACTTTTTAAAATTGTGCGAAATTTCGATATTTTGAGCGAAATAGAGTCTCCCTGGAATAAATACATATTGGCAGACTGACCAACGAACATCGAAATGATTCTATAAGTGTCCTATTTTGCCAATTTTGGTACATAACACTAAAAATGAATCGAAATATCATTTCAGTCAATAGAAAACATTTAAGATTAAAAGTGTTTCCACAACCTTTTAAGAAGTTAATATTCCTTTTTCTAATATTTCTAAGAACGCAAAAAAAATTATGTAGCTTCAACTCAAAAAATAAGGTCTACTGAGGTTCATGTAGTAAAAATGAACTAATTTTAATTTCATTTTTGTGATTTATGTGACGTGATCATAATTTTATTATCATGATCCACTTGTCATGGTAACGTGATAAGTAGTGACCTTATAATTGCTATTCTGGAAATATTGTCTAAAATATTAACAACGTCCTTTTAAAATCATATTTTTAAAAGGGAAAAAATAACAGTAAAAATAATTCAGTTACAGAATTTAAATTAAAGCAATTAACAAATGACCAGTCTTTAAAGCGTTTTCATTTCAAAGCTCTTTAACGTACAAACTAAATTGGCAAAAAGATTATATAATTCCTTTACGGAAATTTTGAGGGTAAAAAGTGAGATTTTTAATTTTATGTGAATAATTGTTTATTTTCTTTACAGATTAATAATTTATTTAATAGTTGATTCTTAATCGTAAATTCTATGGCTTAACATTTTATATATTTATAATTATTGAAAGGTAATATGTTATCAAATTGAAATAATGAAGTTTATTTGAAGAGTAAAATAAAACATTTTAAAGCTGAAAAATACACTTTTCATAGGCGAGTGGAAACATTTTAAATAAATAGTAAATATTACATCATTAATAAAGAGACGCGTGTCTATTTTTGCTGGACGTGTCCGTCTAGCCTCATTAATCGAAAATGGCGAATAATTTATTTCCAATTTCCTACCCTTTGAACCGCAATTAAATTTACTAAATGACGAAATTAGGATAATGTGAAATAATATTTTAAATTATCCTAATTTTTCCTCAGCCATTTTATTAAAAAAATGACAAGAACGCCAATAATCATCAAATTCAATTTGGAATTAAATATAATCATTTAAAATCATCCTTTGCCGTGACAAAAAAAATCACAAGCAATACAGGTTTTGACTAAATATTTTGCTTGTCATTTAAAAAAAAAAATAACAACTTTTATCAGACTAGTAGATTGAAGCAAAACTTGACATGACAATAAAGCTTCTGACGGAAATGTAAATTATCAGAATTCATATCAATAACAAGGAATTCCCGTCTATAACGTGTTTTTTGAATGTAAATATGTATCAAGGCTTGAACAATTTATAAATAATTAAAAAAAAATAAATTGAAAATTTGGCAGCAATTAGTACGTGCAAGCATATCGTATATGCTATATATGATTAATGAAAGTGAAATCCTGTCTTTTTTTTCTTTCAGATATTATTAAACATTGCCTGTATCGCATATGGACCTCTAGAAAATATTAATAAATTAACCTTAAAAATAATACACGCAATACCATCTATTATAATAATTATAAAATGAACTTTTTTAAAGCAATTATATTTTGAGCCTAAACGTCAAGTTGCTGTATATTCTTCTTTAATTCCTGATTGCGATAAAGCATAAAAAAACGATGTTGCCCCAGGCTCCACAAAATTCACTAGTAAAACTTCATGAAAAATTATTTTAGCTGTTTTAGCGCGATGCAAGCAGAAATAGACAGACTCACAAGCAAACGAGGAAATATACAGACAGGTCAAATCTACACAGATACAGGTAATATTCAAATACAGACAAGTCAAATCTATAGTTTTATAATATAAATATATTAAGAGATAATCATTAAATTAATCTTACTAAGAACACTCATTAATTATTAAGTACGGAATGAAAATCTGACGGAAAAAAAATGACGGCTCAGAGCCATTTTTTCTCCTACCGGTAGCATTAGTGTCATTTACAATTGCATGTATTGTCTAACTTATTTGAGGAAATATTTTATATATTATAAAACGAATAAATTATTTTTTTTTAATTCCCACAATTATCATTACTTTTTTATATGTATTAAATAGCATAAAAAAAATATAAATTATTTTTAAAAAGTATCCACTCTTTTCAAGACAATTAAAACCCAAAATAGTGATATATATATTCTTTATACGAATGAGGGTTCACGATAAGCAATGTCAATTCAAAAGTTAAGTATTTCTTCCTTACTTGTAGGTATATTTATATATATATATATATATATATAGAATATTTAAAAAATAAAACTTGCTATTTACTTCTGTACGATTAATAATTCATATTTTTTTTTCCTGTTCCATGTTTTCCTCACTTATAAACATGTATTTGAAATTGAAAAGAAATTTTAATTACTTAATGAATTTTGTTGACAATGACCCACAATTTTTGTTGACAATTAAGGCCTAGCATTGTGCTATATATTCTATATGCTATTGAGAATTCATGTTTATAAAAATGCGTTTCCAGATCTAATTTTTTTTTAATATATGCAAATAAAACAACTATATTTGTTTGCCGTTAGTATATATTAAAGATTATAAACAATTAAGGTATAAACCTATGTCATAAATATTCTGTACGGTTGAGAATTTCTGTTAATGGAAGTAATTTGCATCTCAATTTTTTTTCTTTAAAATTTTTCTAATTATTCAACATCAGTAAATGGTAACACCCATAGCAGTAATTTGTATTTATTTATCACATGGGGAACCAATACACATTTTTTTAATAACTGTAAAAATATATGTTATCTCATATCTACGTGAAATATCAAACATGATCATTATAAAGAGATATTTAAACTCTGCACGCCTGGTGTAATTTTCATTGGAAGGAATTATACAGAAAAATTTATAAACAAATAATTTAACAAAACGAAACTATGTTTATAATTTGTTGCCTATACTTAGATTCATATACATATACGTCTAACTGGGACACTACTTCGTCCTCAAATTTCTATCCATCAGCAATGGAAAACAGAAGGAATTTGCTAAAGGAACATTACAGTTTCCACAGGAACCTTTAATATTTCTTCACTAAAAGCCTATTTCATTCTCTATATGTTTAGAACACAGAGTCTGATTTAATTAAATCCTGTGCAGAAAATGCAATTGTTGAAATTTTTTAAATTTTCCGTGCTAACTCTAGTCGGTACTATAACATTTGTTCCTCGTTTCTGCCTCATCCTTAACTTGCCCCCTTAGCTAAAGAGTTGCTCTCTTAACAACAACTAATAATTAATTATATTTAGGACACGCATTGTTACTTGATCTCGAAAAACAATGCACCTTTAATTCTAAAAATTCGATTGTTCTGTGTCGATCTTGTTGTTGACTTGCCCTGTTACCTGAAAGTTAACTAGCCCTCTTAGCTAAAGAATTGCGCTCTTAACAACGAGTAATAATCCATTTTTTTACTTTATATTGAAAACAAAGCACCTCTTATTCGAAAAATTCGATTGTAAAAAATCGATTACTCCGTTTTGGATCTTGTCGTTTACTAGTTATTATTTGCCGAATCTTTATCATATTTTTTTTAAATTACGTTAATTCTTTTATTACGCATCGCTTTTGCCTGCCTTGTAACCTAAACGTAAATTCGTTTAAGCAAGATACAACAAAATATCCATAGATAATTCTCCTCGAAAATTCTTTTTCTAAGCCTTTCGTCGCGATCACTGCATCACATGATTTCTCCTGACTTTATTTATTAGCCGGTCTTATGATTGTACCACATAAATACTTTCGATATATCAAACAACCACTGTTCGTTACTTCTAACGAATCTATCTTCTTTTCTTAATATTCTTGTCAACCTTTTCGGAATACCAATATAAAGTATCTGACTTTATGACTTAAATCGTAGCAATTTTTTTTAGGTATATAAGGCAATGTAACCGCTGGATATTCTTTCAAATACACGAAGACAACGCCTCGTGTTATATTAACTTTCATAGTTGAAACGAAAAATAAAAAAACTAATACGATAAACCAGTGGAAATTGATAAGAATAATATGTTATATTTAGTTGTATAATATGTAGATACCCTGCATCCCTGAAAAAATACTAACTTCACTGATATTACACTAACACAATATTTTAAGCGTAACTGCAAAGCAGCGGTTTTTAAGGAGCACCAAGAATAAAGAAGTGCACCGTGTACTGTAATCAAATTCCGACTGGTCTTAACGGCCGACACAATTACGTACACTTAAATCTATCTGCCTATGACGTCATAGATGTTAATATAACGAAAATAAGTGTAGCGCCATATATTTACATAGATACATTATACACCTGTCACAATCAACATAATTATGCCGCTAAATATGTTTTCTCGATTTCTAACCAGCTTTCAATATCAAATACTCGCGTGTGTGCCTTGGTACCATTACAAAAATAGCAAAGCTAAACAAAAACGTAATAAATGAGTAGCACACGTAAGTCGACACATATGGTAGCTGCTATATCGCATGAATTATTGTTAATTCTATAAATCACTCGTCCTGATAGAGTTCTTCCGCATGCTTCGATAGCGACGTGGTTGCGCACGGCTTGTAATAGTACCGAGGTGGGAGGGTGGGAGCCCTTGCGCAAGACGCCGAGCAACAGCTGAAGCCCGGTTAAAATCTGAAAATTTATAGTAGCAGTGGTTGTAATAGTTTAAAGGAATATAGGAGAACTTATAACTAAAATTAATTTGGCAATTTAAAACATAATTTAAATTGTTTAATTAAAATAAAACTTAGGCAGTTCGGTATTTACTTCACGCAGTGCAAAGAGTTTACTTTTAAAAGTTGAATGACGTGCAATTATTGTTTTGTTAAAAATTTATAATTACTTATTTCGTTATATAACATTGTTAATATTTATTGCGCAAGGTATAACTTGTACTTGACCGACTTTACCGACCGGAGGAATATTTCGTGTTAAAATAAATAGAAATTTTACAATATAGAAGCCCATAAAATATTGTTACCAAAACAAGTAAGCTAAATACGTGCTATATTTTAGAGTAAAAATAAATAAATAGGCTTTTATTGACAAGATTGCATAAAAAAACTAGATGTTCAGAAATGTTGCTTGATCTTATAATTTATAACTTTCAATTGGCACTGAAGCTTTTGATATAATTAAAAAAAACACTTTTTTGCATTGAGATTATTTCACAATTCTTTATTCAAAAATTACGGAAATGCCTAGAGAATAGTTTTATTTTAATCGAGCAAAAATATATAAATATGTATGTTTTTATGTATGTATGTATAAATACGCAGGGGATTACAAATCTAGAAGCTACCAAAGCGCCATACGCGCAAACCTCAGTCCGCCGTTATATTATCCGTTATCACACTAAACAATACGCAAAAGGTTTAACAACTTGGTAAATATTTCGGCATGCGCACTGGGATCGAACTTGCGTTCTCGTCTAGCCGCCACATAATGACAGTCATCTTTGCGTTCCGAATTGAGAAGCATCTCCGCCTACTGAATCTCGCGCGCTTATCGCCCGATCGAGTACGAACGCGTAGTAGAAGCGCAAACTTCCATCGTTGAAAAAAAAATATATTAATAAAAAAAATATTAAAGTTCAACTCCTTTAAAGTTTAAAAAATGTTAAAGAAACGCTTTAGTATGAATCACAGTATTTAAAAACTTTTCGGTAAAAAGTTATAAAAACGTTCAGCAAAATGTAACTTGTGATTAAAAGCGAAAAAAGATCAAATTTATTAAATTTCAAGTCATTAAATACTTACGGTTAGAAAAATTAAAAATATAGAGCCATAATTGAAACAAATGTGTCATTAAATAATTGAAAAGTTCTTCAGCTAAGCTGTTTAATTGAATAGATAAATAAAAGGTATTTTTTGATATAGTGTAGACATTTATGTGCTAGGTAAGTGTATTTTATTATGCATAATTGATATAATATTGTTTAAAAAATATTCGTGCGCTTGAAAACAAAGTTATATGTTATTTTAATATAATTATATTTATAAATCTGGCTACATGAGATTTGTGTCCTCAAGCTTCTAAACATATGATAAATAAATAATAAAAAGAAGTATTTTAAATTAAAAAAAAAGATTAAATTATAAAGCTGATTAATTTACTATTAACTTCATATTGAAGCTTTTCTTATCAAGACACTTCAAAGTAGAAAAATAACATACCTCTAACAGCTGAGGCACATATCTTGCGGTTTCACTTTATATTTTACTTTTCCATTTTACAATTTATTATATAAAGTATTTAATTCTTTTATTGCCGTGAAAAAATATTGGAATTTAATTTGAAATTTGTAAATTAGTTTGACTGTTAAGATTTTATTTGGCTGCAACAAATCGATATACAATCAATCACGAAATCTTGAAAATTGTTGATCTTAATAACAATATATACGATTATGTCTTATCTGATCATTCATTCGAACGTCAAGGTATCATAACTTTTTAAATGTATATGTCAAACTTGAGGATGTTTATTTTTTCTTGACGGAACCCGTAGTGAGAGATATTATTCAAGAGATATTTTATAATGCAATAAAAATAACTGATATTATTTTTGGATGCAATATCTCCTTCGCAAGATATAGGTCTCCAAAATATGCTTAAGTTTTACAATCCCGAACTAACGTCATAACCGTGTGTACATAAAATGTGAAAAAAATAAGGAAAGTAAAATTTATTATGTCCATCAATACGAAGTTATTTCGGTTAATTTGAACTCAAAAATTAAATCAATATTGACAATACTTACATAGAAAAATATAATTAATACTAATATTTGAAAGAATAATTGTCCCCTGAAATGTACAAATTTAATAAATTAAATACATGCATAAATTTATATAAAAACCTCTAAGCAACCCTCGTGTTTTGAATCCTGCATTAAGATATTTTACAGTCTTTTAATTTATTTATGATTAAAATGGCTATATTATTTTAAAATATCTTAGTAAAATAAATAAATTGACGCGAAACTTGCAGTTTAGTTTTTAACGTTTAACATTTCTTGGCTAGTTAAAGACTATCCTAAAATCGGTATCAAAACCTATTAAAAGCTTTTTTATGGATATTTTGAATCAATACAAGATATAAATTTTGAGTCAATACAAAATATAACTTTCGAAATATTTTTTTCAGCAAAACTACTGCGTTGACTTGGATGAAATCTTCACGCGCGTAATTTTTTCACAGATAATATTTATATCGGGTGCAAACTTCAAATGGCCATCAATTCTTAATTGATAACTGAATTCGACGTTAAAAGATATATAGCCGGTAACCATTTTACAACCAAAACCATTTGGAAAAAAACTGATAGTCTGTGTTTTGATTTAATAATATTAAATCGAAAATAACGCTTAATATAAAAAACTGGAAAAAAGTTTTCGGGTTTATTCTTTATGGATTGAAAAAAAGTATTAATTACTTTAAAAGTTTAATTTCCCTATCCATTATTTATTTATAAATATTGTGATCTCTGGAGATTAGATCGCAAATTGAATTAGCAGCAAATATATGAGGAACTCAAAGTTGATTTATCACTGCTTCTCATTAAATGGTGTTTATTAGTTCTATCCAACATGCATTACCAATATCAAATGGTAAATGAAACTTATTGTCATATCAGAAATATGTCCAGCTAAAATAACTTGGTTTAACAATATATAAGACTATACTAGTATTATCTTTTATAAATAAATCTCAAAAAGGATCAAAAGAAAATTTAAGCAATTTATTTTTTACAACTTTCAAGAAATAACCTCGAAATAAACACGACGTCTGTGTTAGATTCGCAATGTCTGCATTATCTCTCAGTTTACGTTATCATTTCGCGGAGAAAGTAGATGGTTTGGGTTTAACGTACGTCAATTATAAGTGTGTCTATAATCTTTCGTTCTTTCTTTACTTTTTATTACATTTTAAGTTTCTTTTCATCTTATCTCAAGTCTCCAACACCTAGGGTAAAATTTTCCGTGGAAAAAGGGACTAAACTAACTTTGTTTCAAATCGGGTTAGGGATATTGTAAAATAATGCTGCGGTCTTAAAGTATACTTACAGTTTAATCTTGAAAAAAATTCAAAAATATGGTTTCAAGACAGTAATTGTTTTGATCTTCTTGGTTTTGTACTTACAGTCTATGCAAGATTTAATATTAAAACCGATCGGATTTAATGGTATTGGTGTAAAAATTTGTATGATTATTTAAATAACTTGAAGTATTATATATTAATGCGTATTAAGTAAGCTCAATTATTAATACGCACAAGAATGTTACCAATGTATATAGCCGTAAAAATATGGGAGTTTCAATTCAACTTCTAAACATAGTCTTAATTACCGTTTGTTTTAATTACACCAGATTATACTCAAGGCAAAAATATTTATGTTACAGTTTAATGTTGTCCGAGGTCCTGACATTAAAATAGAAAACGACTCATTAAGACCCCATGAAATAGTAAACCGCAAGTTTTAGTAATAAGCATAATGGTTTTATGTCCCAAGGATGAATTGATTATCAAGGTTATCGTAATATTACATCTCACCATAAACTGTTTGTTGTAAATGCTACTTTAGACCTTTTATTATTATCGCACATAAAATTAATGAACTTAAATTGAAATATGGATGCCTACATCATCATCATCTTTCCCTGAGGTGAATAACCGTGGCTAGCACTGATTCAAACCATCGTATTTATTTCAAAATAATGTTATTTATTCTAAACTCGACTTACTAAATTGGTTCTGTGTTCATTTTTTTTCGGTATAAACCATTAATTTTATATGACATTCTGTATGACATTGGATCGTCTTTTTTTCTAATATGTTGTGTTTTAAATATTCCTCTGTCTTCTTTTGTTATTTACTCTGCTTTTTGGCAATTCAAATGGTTCATTCTTTACTGTTCTTTTTTGGATTTACTCCAAACACACCTTCCATCCTTGATTAAATTTCGTGAAAATAACTAAGTTTACTATTATGTGTGTGTATGTATATATGTATGTATATATATATGTATATATACATATATATATATATATATATATATATATATATATATATACATGTATATATATATATATATATACATATATATATATATATATATATATATATATATATATATTTAAATATTCGAACATAAATTATATATTTTAGTTGAAAATTTGCCCTAAAATGAAAAAAATAGATTTGAATCGCGTTTCTCTATGTTTATTGTGTTCTGTAACTTTATTTTATTCTTGAAGATTTCTTTGGTGATAAGAATTAAATTTGCTGAAAAATTATGTGATTAAAGGCATATTTTGGTTATAGTTTTTAAATAATTTGTTTAAATTTTCTCCCGTTAATTTATTATTCTATTTTATATCGTGTTGCATTCTCTTATTTTATAATTCCATGATAGGGAATCTTTAGGAAATAAAATAGTTTTAGTGCAATAAATGAAGCAAATAATAAACATAATGTACGTAAATGCATACATGTACCCATGAGTGCGCGCGCGCGTGTGTGCGTATGTTAAACAAGTATAAAGAATATATAAACAATGTGAGCAGTACAAAAACATATAAATAACAATAGGAAATAGATCAAATTGTTCATAACATAATCTAAATGAAAGACGAGCACCTAGTAATACAAAAATTTCTCTACCAATGAATTTTATTGGCAAAATCAAATACTACTTTAAAAGCGATTTCTAACCAGCCTAATTATATGAGCTGATAAAGCCCATCATGACAGATTACAGGTTAGCCATAAGTTAGTATGTATATATATAAATATGTATATATATATATATATATATACATACATATATATATATATATATATATATATATGTATATATATATATATATATATATATATATATATATATATATATATATATATATCAACCATTTAAAATAAAATCTAGTCTTTACCCGTAGTTGTGCAATAATCTAACAAATTTTCCTACTTCCAATATAATATAAAATATCTGCGAATTACAAAAACATAATTTTTTTAACAGTTTACACAAATTTCGAAAGAAAAGTATTTAATATATGTTGCAATTATTATTTTAATACATGTTGCGATTAGAAGTTGGTAAGCGTGGTTTTAAATATGTCAAAATGATGAAAATAATTATAAAGATTAATAAGAGTTACGAAATAATTGTAACTAAAAAATAGGACAAATAAATTTTACCAATATTATATATAGTAATACACCATATTGAGAAAAAAGCTGTACATAACCTTCTGGTAAAAAATAATGAAAACGAAAAAGATCTCACTTAAAAATATGGGTAACTTACTTCTATTTTAGAGGAGACCCAGTATCTTATCCACTTTTAAAAATGTAGACAATATCAACGTTAATAAGTACATGCCTATTTTATTATTTCTCTAAATAATTGTATTGAGAATCGACAAATCCGAGGCTAATTGAGAGATATAAACAACCTTTACATTAAATATTAATGTGGATTTACAATTATAAGGGAAATAAGCTAGTTAATACCTATTGTGACTGGGAAGATAATATTACATACTCGTAAAGGTGCATGACCTTTTACTGCTTCTTGAACACGGTTTTTGTAAAACTTACGTGATATAGGTATTCAAAATAACATTAAATACTAATTAGATAGACCCCATCGTATAATATCTGGAATATTATACGATGGGGTTTATAGAAAGCGCGGCGTTCGACCTCTTTTTCTGTTAGCAACTGAATATCAATGAGAAATAAAGGGGGAAATTTCCCAAAAGGGACACAAAATATACTTACTTCATGAATTACGTTTAAAGAGAAAAGCGAGCTACGCCAACGGCAAAATGTGGGTAAAAGTTTATTGTTCTAGGATACAGAGAAGCATAGGTTCGACAGATCCAAAAGAAGGAAATTTGGTCTTTTCGATAATTTTTACCTCAGATGAAACAATAATAATACAGGATTAAATTTAGAAAAATTAGAAAGCTTTATTGAAACAGTGTCCGTTTAAGTTTGCGTTTTCCGACATAGCAACTCAGGTTTACTTAAACAGTAATAGAAAAATGATTTCATGTTTTTGAAAAACGTGGAAATATTCTCTTTGGCTTCTACACGATCTATCACTGGTAAAGTAAGGGGGAGAGTTTATTAAATACCAATCGAAAAATAAAATATAATTTCCTGTGGAAAATTTTACTCGAATATTAGTAACAAAAATTCGAATGGGAAATTTTATATTAATCTTTATTATTTTAAAATTATTATTTTCTAACATGAAACATCTATTCGACTTTTGATAGGCGCCTTTTTTAAATATAACATATATTTCGATTTACCATTATTTCAGGATAAACTATTTCTCTTGGTTCTGGTTAGTAATAAAAATTATGTAAGTAAGGAAACGGTCATAAAGAAAGGAACAAGCCTGATAGGAAATTTCTATTTACTCAATTTCTGTGACTTAGCACCATGATCGAGTCTACATGCAAACAAACACAGGCGGCTATTTTGGATTCACAGTCATAATTGGATAGCGTAACTAAAATGTTCAGCAATAAGCAAAAAGTACGATAGTTTCATTTTCAAAAACCAAATATTTTCTTTGAAAAGAATCGATTTTTGCAATATTTTGTGTAAGGTACCTTCCCTTTTTGTTATGCAATATTTACTGGATATGGACAATATTTATCGAATATGAAAACTTTAAAATTTGATACATTTTGCAAGATACGGTTGATAAAGCTAAAACCGCGTTAATAACCACAACATCACAAAAACGTGAAGTTTATTTGATACGCTTAATCTACGTATAATAAATGTGACTCATCTAAGAAACTATGCAAGTTTACACATATTATCTCCAAAGAACTGGAATTTACGTTATCTGGATATTTATTAAGATATATTTAAGAATAATAAGGCTAAAAACCTCCCCCAAGGATTTATGAAAAACCTCCCCCAATTTACATAAAGAACACTCGACCACACAGCGTCTTCTCGCTGTTTTGCCTTTTTCGCTCGCATGTAAATCGTGTTTATTACAAGCTGTGAAACGCTATTTTCAAACGTGACTTTCTTTCAAGATTCGACGATAAGAAAAACACAGCCAAGACTGATTTTAGAAAAATGCATTCTGGTCAAATCGAGTAGTGTCTGAAAAAGAACAGGCAATTTACAGAAAACTTACCATTGGTCGACTTACCACTACGATTTGTATTTACAGTTTTAAGGGACAACTTATCCAATTTTATTTAATTTATGGAGCTTTAAAGAAAAGGAATGAATGAAAGTTTCTTGGACAACACCCCTTATGGCTCTCAAGTTTTGTGTTCAGAAACATGTTGGACCACAAAAATAATTTTAATAACTACTTAAAAATATTTATAATATTATACAAAAAAATAAGATGACGGAAAAGAATATCGTTTATATTTTTCGGGTACCACCACATTACTTCTGATATTTTCTTATACTAAAATGAATTTTTAATTTCTCGTTTTACAAATAAAATAGTCCCTACTCCAAAGTTACTTCTATTATAAACAGACAGAGGAATAAATAGAAGAAATTGGAAATTTTAATCAGTAAATTATATACATATACGGCTGAGGTCAAACTTTAATTAAAAAAAACTAAATCCCAAAAAAATCAGAAGCAGCTCACTTTATACACAAATTTGATAAAACTTTTTAGAATATTTACGGTGAAAAATAATTATTTCCCAAACGAATTTTGGGATGAAATAAATTCACTTACACGATTATGTTTAAATTGTGAGGGAAATATTATAATTTTATATTTGCTTTTCAGTTTTCTCACCTGTAATCTGTTCATCTTTCAAAGGCAATAAATTACAGAGAAACTAATTATAGTTCACACAAATTAATGAAATGTATTAAATAATCTTATAACTATTTATCAGCTTCGCGAATTCATTTATCTACTTATTTTAACGGAGAAAGTATTTTCTTACGATCAGTAGTAAAATCGGTTGCCCATTATCTCGCGTGTGGTTCAAGCTCACGCAACGTAACATGGAATCTTGTCAAATATCTAATTTACGTGAAATGGGTTGCATGTCACTCCGCAATGGTAACTGTTGTCCAGTAGCGAGGATATTTGGAGATACATTTGTATATGCGAATGTGTGTATGTAATGGGTGACGTGTAAATAGAATCTTGCGGAAAACCACCGTAATTAAATAGAAATCCACTTTGAGTGATCTAATTTTTTAGATCACGACATAAGATCACGTTTTGTTATATATTGACATTGAAAATGATTCACGTTTTGTTATATATTGTCATTGAAAATGCTTAAATATTTCCTCTAATTATACCTTTATATCTTTACCACTTCTATACCGCCTTTTCCGAAGCATTACGTGTATTTTGAGTAATTCAGATTTTCGTATTTTGTTAATATAATATTGAAATATTTCAGGAAATAAAATATTATCCTTATATTTTGGCGCTTAAAATACCTGTTTCGCTTCCCTATTAATAATCGCATGTTAATCGTCACTTACGTTTGGATAGTGAGTTTCAATATAAAAGAAGCTTTCCCGAATCTTGCACTTGAATTACTGAATGCACCGAACTGATTGCACATGAATGCACCGAATCATGAATTAAAAAAAAAATTGTTTATATTTTTTTATTTTATAAGGATGTTTTTATGATATTTCATCAAATAATGATGAATTTTTGAAGTAAACATATCGGTCTACTGAAAATCGTTATTTTATTTATTGTCTTGGCAAAGAAGTTAAAGAAAGTAGAAATAATACTACATCACGTAGTTTCATTTAATTATAAATTAATGCTCGTTTCGTTCAAAAGTTAGTGAAATTCGATTAAACTGATTTAAACATAGAAGATATTAAGAGCATACATTTTCTTCATAAGTAAATTTGTATTAATTTTTTTTTTAATTTTATTTATTTAAAAAAATGGCTAACGAATATAATTATATTTCAAAATATTTAATTATAACCTGTACTAAAAACAATGTGAAAAAATTTAAATCGATGAAGTTAATGTCCTAATCAGTTCAATTGTAATACAAAATTATAACAAAAAAAGATGATTTTCAAAATTTTTCACAAAATTCGAAACGAAATAAAAGCAGTTGTGGTGAAAACTTTGATTTTATTAAATTTATTTTATTTTAATATGAAAATACCCAAAATTACATAATTAATAGTCTATTGGCAGCAAATGACAACTATCAAAGTGGGGCGAAAATATTTATCTAAAATCTTCATTCTCGAAAAGAAAGTTACATTGAATGATTGCTATTGGCCTGGAAGTTTTTTTTTAAATGCTTTTATGTACAGAGCAGTAAAGTATTTTTATAATAAAAATAATTGTACGCTTGGTTTAATGCATAAACACATGTATACTACCGAATTCTTGATATGTGATTTTTCTTTCAATAAATATTTACGGAGAAAATTAAATTTATTTTTTTACTTTTTTAGTTTATGGCAAACTTTCTTCTTCTTTTTTTTTCCTTTTTTTATAATAGGTTTTACCTTTATGCCGTATATTAGAAAAGAAAGTTATCAAAAGAGACAGGTTCCATCTTATATGTGGTATAACTTTTAAAGGGTTATAAGGCAAAAAGTTCACATAAGCGCCCGAAATGAAAATTAACATATACGAGTATAACACATAATATTTAATATCTTATACTCAAATACATAGGATTTTGGAAAAAAATACAAACGTATTGAATATGAAAGGGATTTCCCTTAGCAGGATAAAATAAGTTTTGGAAATATTTCATTCCATAAATTTTCAGAAATATTAAAGAAGCACAAACCGTATTATTAAAGGATTTATATTCAACAATTATTTCGAAAAGAAAGCTCCGCAGCATCATTTATAAGAAATAGTCGGTAGATATGTGGGTACTTCTTGAAAACATTTATTAATATTCTGTTGAATAATTATGGAAATACAATATTATCAAATATTTATAAATCAATTATATGGATATTAGCACTTTAACCACAAGTGACACTAATATTCAATGTACGCATAAAAATATAATAATTGGTGATTAATGAATTGATTTTACTCTTTTCTGCAATTTGTAGTTTAAAATTATAAATTATTTCGTAGTGGGAACAATATACACTAGGAAAAGTTTATAGGCCCTCAAAGAATTTCATGGTACTGAATTTCAAAACTATAAGGTAAGTCTCGATGAAAGACTTAGATATTAATGAATCAGAACCTTGTTATTTTATTACATAAGTAGAAATTTTAAATTAATGTCATATGAAATAGGTATGAGAACTATTATAATTAAAATACATTATAACCGACGTGTCAAAAATGCATTTATATGAAGTCAAGATGAGGATAATTTTTTTTCGCTTAATTTTAAAAAATTCAATATATAATCATTATAATGAAAAAAATATCAATCAACAACTTCCCATGTTTTAACTTATAGTTTATCATTAAGAATTCACTTTAAATTATAATTAAACTTAAATTTAGTTGAGAAAATTACTTAAATAGAGTTTTTAGCAAGACAATTGTTTCAAATTAATTAGTTTTATTTTATTTATGCTAATAATATTAAAGTAAGTTGAATACTTTGAATATTTTTCCTTTAACTTTTACTTTTGCAAAAATGACATTTCTTGTCTTTCTGTACCAAAAATTTTGCAGCTAATGGAAAAAACGAGATAATCATGATTAAATTTCGAAATGAAAATGTCGCTACAAGTTTTGTGTCATACAACAACTTTCGACATCACACTTTTATAAATATTGTATGTATTTCATTTCCCTCACGAAGATTTTCTTGATGCATTTTACATTTTAAAGATAGAAGAAACAATATTTCAATGAGAAAATTGACGAATTGTTAGTATAACCTCATCTTTAATAGATTACGATATTTTGAGTTAATTATTTATTTTTGCTGCAGTAATAAATAAAAAAAACTGTAAAATTATTTTAATGTTTAATTAACGAGCAAGCTAGTTTTGTCATCCAGTAACATAATATAATTTATCGAATTTTGCACATGTACAATAATTTACCCAAAAGTTATTCTCCTACATTTTGTTTTCTTTTCCGGGTTATCCAACAATGTTGTGCATCATTTCAAAAAGTAACTACAAAAAAAAACGATCAAATGGTAAATGATTTACTTATTAAAAGGAATACCTATCGCGTACGCTCTTTATTCTCCATTAAACAATAAACATTAACCTTTATATTTAGGAGTCTTAGAAAAACAAAGACGAAAGCTCGCCAAGAAACGCCGCTTATGAAAACTGTAAGCGCTAGTAATAAGCTCCTGTGTGAAGAATTTTAATTTAATAATTTCACACCTGCTATAACTTGCTTACAACTTTTAATATGAAATGGAGTACGATGATTGTTGAAAATAATCGGGTACAAGTTATGAGAATTTGAAAATAAACGCAAAATCCTTGCAGAATGGAGTAATATTTTTTATTTTCGGTGGAAAAATTAAAATTATATATTTACCAACAGAATGGGAATGAAATATTTTTGTTAAAAACTTGTTATAAGATTACCATAATGATAACGTCAAAAAGCCATATATTTATTAATAATACACTTTAGATGAAAGGAATATCATACACAGAATACCGTTTTTTTTGCCAAATTTTATAAGATTTTCTGAAAATTACCACTTATATTTTAGTGTGGAACTGAATTGGCCCGACCTTTACAATAAACTGATTATATAAACAATACCGTATTCATTCTCTTGTTTCTCAAATTTTTACAGCAGTCGTTGCCCATAAGTTTTATTTAAGCGTCCAGCCTTTTAATTAAATATATATAATATCACAATGATGGGCACTGTCCAAGTTCTAAATTGCGTTATATTGAATTCAAATAGTTCACCTCTGAAACATAAAGAATTAATTTAAGATGATAAATTTTTGACATTAGAATAAAACATAAGAATTTCATAAAATATCTTTGTTTTTTTTTATTTGCATTAATATTATTTCTATGTACACTTGTTATTCCTAGCCATTAATTTTTCTTTCGTTATTTTAAATGTAGTGAATTTTGCCGTATTTTAGAACTTGTTTCCTTGTAATATAAATTATTTTCAATTTATTTTCTTTACTTGTGTTACTCCTAATTTAGCGTTAAGCAAGTGTTAGTAAACTTATTTTAATTAGAGGTATATCGAATATGCGAATATGATTTTATTATATGGTAAATTAAAAAATAATCCGGCGGTGATAGTAATTTTTTATCGTGTTTGCTATTAAGCATTATTAAGGCTAACACACAGGTTTGTATATAAGGCCAGTGCATAGTTTAATGGAAAGAGGTTATTTGGCTCAAATGAGATTGTTTTTAATAGTAAAATCTATGCTGATTTTTGACTGAGAGAGAAACTTCGGACATATATTATAAGTTTCTGGTTCAGGCGACGATCTTATAACACTTGTTTTGATTTCCTGTTAGTAGTGATATGTTAATAGCTGCTTTGATTGGAGTAATAGGTAAATTGAAATAAAAAACTACTTTTTCCGAATCCAGGATTCAGACTAGTTTTTTTCCTCCTAAAATTTAATAAAATATAAGAATATCACGACGTTATAAAAATCGTGACTAAATTAAAATGTTTATTGATTGTAAGTACATTTGAAGAATGATTAACTGATGATTTTTTTAATGTAATTAAATTCTACACCAAATTTTCGTTTAGTAATAATGTAGTAGTAATTAAGAAATGTGTTAATAAACAAAAATTTTACTTCTTATATTGCTAAGCCTATCAGAATAAACTTAATATAGCAGATTATATAGTAAATATGAGCAGTTAATTCTTCATTATCTCATTATCTATGTAAAACATATGATTTGTTTTAAAAAATATAAATTTTCTATTGATAATTAATATATGACTTTTCATTGCATTAAAACTCTCCATTCTAATATAATAAAAGTGTTATCAAAATATTTTTCGAAACACGTAAAAATTGTGTAATAATAATAATATTTCTTTTATTATGATGGGAAAGCCAAGTTTTGACAATAAAGTTTAATTGCAATGAACTTGAAACTAAGTTAAAAGTGTTGAAACTAAGGTGAACCTGACAATTTTATAATAAATGCTCATTTTGTTCAAAACTCAGTCCAATTTGTTTAAACTGGTTAATAATATAGATCGATAGTTTATTATTATAAGCATAAACATTCTTCTTGAGTAAATTTGTATATAATATTTCTTAATTTTATATGCTCAATAAGATATAGGCAATAAATATAACTTTATTTCAAAATATTTGGTTATGAACATTACTGAAAGCGAAGTGAAATATTTCAAATTTTTAATGTAAATGTCGTAATTAGTGAAATCGTCATACAAAGACTAAAAAAAATTATAACAAAAAATATTGATTTTTCAATAAAATTAAAATTTTCGGCAACAATTATTAGCCCTCGATTTATATGCCAAAGCGAGGCTTATACTGGGATCTTTTTTAGAACATATTAATGTTATTCTCTTCAATCAATTTCAATAAATTTGTATTATTTTTATTCATTTCTATTTTAAGGCATTATAGAATTTTTTTTCAAATGTAAATATCATTACGTGCATACCATATATTTGAAACAAAAGTGATGGAAAGAGATAGGTTCCACTTCATATGTGGCGTCGTAAATAGTTATGAGGCATAAAGTCCACATAAACGTCCGAAATGAAAATTAATATTTATAATACATAATATCTTATTTGCATATATATAGGATTTTAGAAGAAAAGCAGACGTATTGAAGATTAAAATGAAATAAGCCGTATAAAATATCTTGGAAATATTTCATTCCATATATATTCAGAACCATTAAAGAAGCACCAAATGTGTTATTAAAGGATTTATTTGCAATTAATATTTCTAAAAGAAATTAGCGCGGCATCATTTATAAGAAATGATCTGCAGATATGTAATTACTGTATCAAAATGTCTATTAAAATTCTGTGGAATATTTGTCCAAATACAATATTATCAAATATATTTAAAGCTCTTATATGGATATTAGCACGTCAAGGATAAGTGAAATTAATATTTCACTGAACACACTAATTTGTAGTGAATTAATTTAACTCTTTTCCGCAGTTTGAAGTTTAAACATCCTTTCGTACTGGGAATATATTTACACTAGAAAATTAATATAGGCACTTAAAGAATTTTATGGTACTGAGTTTCGAAACTTTATGTAAGTCTCGATAAAAGGCTCAAAAGTTAATCAGGACCTTGTTATTTAATTACATAAGGAGAAATTTTAAATTAATACCTTATAAAATACTCAAACGTATTATAATTAAAACACACTAAAAGTGGTGTGACAAAAATGCGCTTATGTGAAATCAAGATTAAATATAATTTTATTTGCTTAATTCCTAAAAATTCAGCATGATAATAATTGAAAAATTATGCGATTGGGTTTCTATATTTTAATTCACCCTCTAATATTAAGTATTCATTTTAAAGTGTAATGATAGTTAATTTAATTAAATTATAGAATTACTCTAATGAAATTATCTTTCTGGCAATTATTTAAAATCTATATTTCTAATTTATTAACATAAATAGGACAAAATCAGATGAATAATTTGAATGCATTTTCAATAAATACATTCTTTCACAAAAATCATATGTCTCGTTGTTCTGTACCTAAAACTTCTACAACATAAAAACGAGGTAATCGTGGCTTAATTTTCAAATGAAAATGTTGTTACAAGTTTTATGTCATATAGCAATTTTTGACATCAAACTTGTTGAAATAATTTCATAAACTTCATCAATTCCTACTACACTTAGAAAAATAAAAATTTCTAAATTATGAAAAATACCTTTCCAAAAATTAAATATTAATAAGTATATCAGTTCACGATTCGATAAATATTATTATAACGTCACTTAAAAAATTCGTCGGTGGGAATGATAAGACAAAAAAGCAATTAGTATTGTCACCGTTTTAAATTATATACACTCGTACTTCGAGTGATGTCAATATAACAAATTTGTCACTTATACCAATCATCTGAATTACATATATTTTTAAAATATAATCGTGAAATACAGTGCAAAAAACCGAATTGATTGCAAATACTTTTAACGAGTAAGTGCTACAAACATTTATATTCTTCTCATTCTCACAAATACAAATGGTCCGGTTCTTATGATATTGGTATGATCACGGGGAAAGTAAAATGAGAATCCTGAGCACGTTTTACCAATTTATCTTGATTTTTCATAAATCATTAATTTCACTTAGTACTATTACTGGTATATATATTTCATTTATCTCACGATAATTTGATGATTTTAGATCTTAAAGATAAAATAAACAATATCTCAATAACATTTTTAAAACCGAACGTAATAAAAATTTTCCTGTACAAAATTTTAACATAATTTTATCGTTAGTAAATCAAGATATTTTAAGTTAATTATTTTTCATGCAATTAATTATTTTATAAAAATAGTAACTTGATTGCAATCCTCAATTAACGAGCATGCAAATTTTTACATACATAGTTTATCGAGGTTTGCACAAATATTACAATTTAAAAAAAAAATTTGTGGCCGATAAAACTTTGACCTTATCAACCGTTGTAACAAATTTAGCAAAAGTAATTCTTCCACTTTTTTATTTTCTCTTTGGGTTCATCAAACAATACTATGCATCATATCAAAAAGTCACTACGAAAACTAACAAATACGCTGTGATTTTTTCCACGAAATTATTTACTTAATAAACGGAATATCTATAGAATACTCTTTATTGTCCATTAAGTAACAAAAATTAAACCTTGAAATATATTTAGGAGTTTTGGAAAAACAAAGATGAAAACTCGCCAAGACACTCGGATAATTAAAATTGTGAACGTTAGTAATAAAAGCCTACGTGAAAAATTTTAATTTAGTAATTTTATTAAACTATTTCTACTTCCTTAAAACTTTTTATATAAAATGGGACACGACGCTTGTTGGAAAAAATTGGATACAAATAAGGAAAATATGAAAACAAACACAAAATACTTGACAGAATAAGATATCTTTTATTTTCGGTGAAACAAAAAAACTAAAATATTTTCGAACCAAAGGGGGAAATATTTTTTTAAAAACTGGATATAAGATTACCGTAAAGCTAACAAGGTCAAGTTCGCTAAACCGAGTCGATAATGCATGAAGTTTTCACGTGGGCCTGAATTTACTTGACCTTTACAAAAAATGATTAAGTTAACAATACCATGCTCATCCTCAAATTACTTATATCTCTACAGTAGTCGTAGCCCAGAATTTCTATTTAAACATCCGACCTTTTAATTAATTACAAATAATACAATACTGATGGGCACCGTCCCAGGTCTAAATTGGGTCATAATGAATTAAAACAGTTTACTTCTGAAACAAGGAATTCTTTTAAGATGAATAATTTTTGACACCAAATAATAACAAAAGAATTTCATAAAATAAAATTATTGTTTTTGTTTTTTGGAATTTTTGTTTATATCCTTGCTACGTTTATTTGGGTTTATTATAGAACATAGTATTATATGTATCAATTTGTTATTTCTATCTGCAAATTTTTCTTTCGCTATTCGTAATTGCAGTAAATTTCATAGGTTATAACTTGTTTTTTTATAATACAAATTGTTATAAATTTATTTTCTTTACTTTTGTTACTCATCATGTTGTGTTAAATAAGTGTTAGTAATCTTGTTTTAATTATACCAATACGTTTATACTATATGGTAAATTCAGAAATAACCTGGCAATGATCTTATTTTTTTATCGTGTTTGCTATCCAGAGTTATTGAGGCTGGTACACACAATAGTATTTGAAGCCAGCACAGAGTTTAACGGAAACAAGATTATTTTACCCAAATAAGACATGTTCTTAATTGTTTCAGTACATTTCTAAAATGAAAAACAAAACGGTAAATTAACATTTTGAAATCCAATCTGGTAACGAAAATGGAATGTAACAATGTCTATCTAATGAGTGATAATGAGTGTCAAATTAAATTCATGTATATATATATGTATATATATATATATATATATATATATATATATATATATATATATATATATATATATAATGTACGATAATTGATGAGTACGAGAAAGAGGAACTTCGAACATATGTTAGAAGAATTTTGTTCAGGAGACAATCTTATAATTCTTGTTTGGCTTCCCTGTCAATAGTCCTATATTAATCGCTGCTTTGTTTTGAAAAATTGGTAAGTTGAAATAAAATATGAGTTTTCCCCAATCTTGAACTCCTCGGATAAACTAAAGTTATGGTTTTAAATTTTATAAAGAGCTTTTGTTCAACTTTCAAAAGTCATCATAGTTTTCGAAATTAAACATACAGGTCTATAGAAAATCGTTATTTTAATTTTATCTCCTTTCTCTCCAGGATTGAGACTAATTTTTTTCTCCTAAAATTTGGTAGAATATAAGAGTACCATGTTATAAAAATCGTCACTAAATTAAAAGTTTTAAAATATTGTAAGTATACTGAAAGAATGATTAACAGATACGTTTAAAGATATTAGCAGGAATTTTATAATACACGTGACTCTTATTAAATTATTCAGAAAATTTACATTTTGTAATAAGACATTTTTTATAAAATTTCCATCGTAATATTTAATATTAGTATGTATGTTAATTCCTCTATAATAATTAAGAAAAATGTTAGATAATAAACCAAATTGAAACATCGTACTAATTAATGATGCCTGTGAGAAAAAAATTAATATAGAAAGTTAGATAGTAAATATAAGCAAAATGTTCTTTGTAATATATATGACATACTTTCATAATTATAAATTTTCCGTTGACAATTATTAGGTAACTTTTAATTGTTATTAAAGCACTCTCTATTCCTATATTTTAAAACTATTACCAAGTTATTTTTAGAAATATTTGAGAAAATTATGTGAAAATAGTATTTTCTTCATTCATGTTTTATCGTGAAGCCGAGTTTTGATAATAAAGTTTAATCTCACAATAAAGATAAAACTAAGTTAAAAATGACAAGATTATAGATAAGGATAAAGTGAACGTAACACTTTTATCATAAATGCTCATTTTGTTTTAAAGTTAGTCCAATTTGAAACTGGTAAATATTATGGACCGATGATTTGTTATTAGGAGCTTAATTTTCTTGGTAAGTAAATCTATATTTAAAATTTCTTATTGTCATTTATTAAAAAAAAATCATTACAAAATATTTGATTACATCCATTACTAAAAGTAAAGTGAAAACATTAAAATCGATAAAGTTAATGTCATAATCAGTTAAATCGTAATACAAAGAAAATAAAGTGAATTATTGCAAAAAATGTTGATTTTCAAAATATTTCACAAAATTCGAAATGAAATGAAAGCTGTTTTTTTTAAAACTTGGATGTTTACAGTATATATATATATATATATATATATATATATATATATATATATATATGTATATATATATATATATATATGTATATATATATATATAATATAATATATGTATATATATATATATATATATATATATATATTTCCAAATATAATTTAGACCTATATTATAAAGAAGCTGTTTATATCAACTTATAAACATAGAGGCTTATAGGAGGAATTTTATGTAGATCATACAAGTTTTTTCTCTAGAATGGATTTCAATAAATATAAAGTATTTTTCTCAATTATAATTATGAGATATTGTGGGAAAAAAATTTCAAACCATTTTAAGTAATATTATTTATAATTTAATTTTCCTTTTCTAATGTAATGATATAATTACATGTATACGTTATATTGGAAAAGAAAATGACCAAAAGAGACGGGTTCCCTTTTATATGTGGCAAATGTCATAAATAGTTATGAGACACACAATCTACATAAGTGTTCAAAATTAAAATTAACATATATAGTGCATAATATTTAATATTATGTACACAAACACATGGAGTTTTAGAAGAATAGCAGACTTATTCAATATTGAAGCAAAATAAAACGGATAAAATAGGTTTCGAAAATATTTGGTTGGCTAATAAATTTTTAACCTCGAGTCGCTGTCAACAATTTTTATTCAAAATTTGATATGCCACATTAAATTTAAGTATGCACCCTTATTATCTACTACTTGTCGCCATCTAGTTAGCTGTGACAATATGCCTTCCTTGTAAAATTCCGGTGAATTTGATTAAAAAAACTGTGCGAGGTCGTTTTAGAGATCTTCTTTAACGTTAATTTTTTTCTCTCATGTAAATGGTTATTTAGAGCCTTGAATAAACAGTGATCAGAGGCGGTAATGTCCTGCAAATATGGTGGATGAGTGAGTAGAATCCAGCCGAATTCCTCTAATTTATCACGAGTAAGTTTTGCAACATACGGTTTAGCATTATTATGAAAAAAAAATTCGATCCTGGCGACTACTGAATATGTTATCTAATTGGTTCAATTGCTCACAGTAAATATATGCGTTAATTGTAAATCCCTCTGGAAGCAACTTCCAATGAATTATGCCCTTGACATTTCACCAACAGCTGAGCATCATCATTTTGACTCTTATTTCTAATTTCTAATTTCTTTTCCTTTGGATACTAAAACTCCTCTTTATCCAATCCCACTTTTCACTTATGAACTGACTCAGCCAATCAAAGTTATGTTTCAGTGTCAATTACTATTGACAAGTATCAACTCTGCATTGAAGTTGGTATGATGACAACTAGTGGGATATCCACACACCATATTTTGAAACTTTTCCCATTTCGTGCAAATGTGTATCAGATGACTGCAGTGTGGCTCATCTACCAATTGACGAGACGTCAGTCAATGACTGCAGTGTGGCTAATCTTCCAATTGACGAGACGTCAGTCAAGGATCCTCCTCATTCAGGCGTTGTAATCTTTGAACGCCCAATTCAACAGAATCAAGATCGTAGTCCTTATTCGTGAACTTTCTGAACCAAATCTTTTCCATTGCGTCAGACACCGCAGATTCGCCCATCGCATGATATATATATATATATATATATATATATATATATATATATATATATATATATACATTCCGACAGTCTTCGACTGTATCGTGACTCAGGCGAAATTCGTAAGGTAATAGAATCCGTATTTGATATCGAATTAAATCCATTGTATTTTATGTAATTCACTTAAAGCTTCGGCGCGGACTGTTCAGCAACAGACTGCCCAGCAACAGACTGCCCCTTAGCCTATTTATACTCTATAGTAAAATCTTTTAGAAATTTTGGGAAACTTTCTAGAAAATTTCTGAAATTTTAGCTAAAAACTTAATAGTCAACCTAATATTTTATTACTATAAAAGAAATTCTAAGTTTATTATTAAGGGAATTATTTACAATTAATATTTCAACATTATCCTCCATGGCATTATTTACAAGAGATGATCGGTTTTTATATGACTTCTTTCAAAAGGTAATATTCTATTGAATATTCATCTTAACACCTTATTATCAAATACGTTTAAAGGAATTATGTGGATATTATAAAGTGCTAATAACAGAAGTGAAAATAATGTATTACTGTACAACAAAAATTCAGTAATTTGTGAAAATTAATTTCACTCCTTTCCGCACTTAGTTGAGTGAACCAATACACACCAAGAAAGAAATATGGGCATTCAACAAATTTCAAAGTACTGAGTTTCAAAACTTTAAGGTAAGCCTCAATTGATGACTCAGAATCAGTGAATCAAAACCTTGGTATTTAATTAACACAAGTAGACACTTTAAATTAATAGCATTTCTACTATACTACTATTACAATTAAAATACGTCATAATTAGTGTGTCGAACATGCATTTATGTGAAATCAAGATTAGATAAAATTTTACTTCTTAACTTCAAAGAATCTGGTATGATGATAATCAACAAATAAGTTTATATATTTTAACTTAAAGTTTAACATCAAGTATTCACTTCAAATTGTAATAAAACTTAAATTTAGTTATATAATTGTATTACTTAAACTTAATTTGCAAAAAAAAATATTTATAATTTATTTTATTTTATTTATAAAATAATATGAATGTGAATTGAATGCTTTGAAAGTATTTTCCCTAAATATATTTTTTCCCAAAAATTCTGCTTCCCAAAAATTTTGCATTCTGAACCTGAAATATTCAGAACAATTAGAAAAAAACACGCCATATTAATGAAATAATCTTTATCAAATTTCAAAATTTAAAATGTTACAAGTTTTGTGTGATGTAACCACTTTCGACATCAAACTTGTCGAAACACTTTCACATGTTTCATAAAATCCTTTTACACCTACAAAAGTAGATGTTCATAAATTATAACACAAACCTGTCTTAAAATTAAATATTAATAAGAAGAGCCATTTATGATACGCAGAATGTTATTACAGGGTCATTTATATATTTCTTCAGTGAAAAGGTTGAGTCGAAAAGCTATTATTATCATCACCATTTAAAAATATAAATACTCATATCTTTTAATGATGCCAATATAAAAAATCATGTCACTTGTACCAGTATCTTAATTATGCTTCTTTTAATATATCGTCATGAAAACGAGTACAAATAAATCGAATAGACTGTGAATACTTATAGCAAGTAAATGTTACATTTATTTATTGTCCATTCATTCTCACAAACAGAAGTGTTCTCGTTCCTTTCATATTAATATTATTTCGGAGAAATTGAGCTTAAAATCCTGCGCGTTTTACCAAATTTATTTTGATTTTTCTTAATAGTTAATTGTATATAGTACGGTTACAGTTGTATCAATTCAACTTCTGTAACAAAGATTTTATTCACGCATTTCTGATGGTGGCATATTGGCGAATTGTTGATCTTAAATATAAAATAAATAATATTTCAAAACAAAATTTGGAACTTAAAAAACGCGTGTTATAAATTTTAATCGACGAATTATTAATATAACTCCATCTTTAATCGATCACGATGTTTTGAAGTAATGAATTATTTTCCTGCTATTAGTTATTATGAAAATGATGAAACAGTCGAGCATACGAGTTTTTACATCCGGTAATATTTATAATTTGTCGAAATGTGTACAAATATTTAAATTTTAAAAAAATGTTATTACCCATTAAGTTTCACGAAAATAATTTTCTTCTAGTTTTTTGTTTCCATTCTGGGTTAATCCAACTATGCTCTATATCATTTTGCGATGTGATCACAAAAAAAGGAATGATCGAATAAACAAATCCGCCGTAATATTTTCCACGAAATGATTTACTTATTAAACGGAATACCTATCACGTACGCTGTTTGTTCTCCATTAAACAACAAAAATTAAATCTAGACCCACATTTACAAGCCTTGGTTAAACAAAGACGAAGAGCGCCAAGAAACGCCGGTTATGAAAAGTGTAGGGGTTAGTAATAAGCGCCTGCGTGTAGAATTTTAATTTAATAATTTTACACCACTTTTCCTACTTGCTTAACGCTTTTAACATAAAATGGGATAAAACGCTTGTCGCATAAAATTAGATACAAGTAGCAAAAATATGAAAATAAAATCAAAGTATTTGTAGACAGGATAATATTTTTTTTTCGGTCAAGAAACATAAAATAAAATAATTCGAATGAGAAGTACAAAATTTTGTTTAAAAGTTGTATATAATATTACGGTAAACTTTGACTGTGGGAACTTAATAAGGACAGACAGGACTGGTCTGTACCAGACCATTCGATAGAGACTCATGCTAAATCCGAAGATATATTTGTTAACAATACGCCTTGGATAAAAGGAATACCATATACAGTCTACCACTTCATTTACCAATTTTATAAAATTTTCCGGAAATTTTGCCTGAAGTTTTCGTATGAGGCTGAAATGGCCCGACCTTTGCAATAAAATAATTAAGTAAACAATCCCAAATACATCCTCTAATCACTTAAATCTTTACAGCAATCGTTGCCCGGAGTTTTTATTTAAATATCCGACCTTTTAGTTAATACATTTAATTATAAGACAAATACTGTGATATTGATGGGCACTGTCACAGATATAAATTTCGTTATATTGAATTCAATTATATGAATTCATATAAATTTCGTTATATGAAAGTTTGCCTATGAACCATAAGCAATTTCTTTACGAGGAACAATTTTGACACACGATTATACTATAACAGTTTCATAAAAATATCTTTGTTTTTTGGTATTTTCATTATTATTTTTGCTGCGTATATTTGTAGTTTATTATGGGCACAGTCTTATGTGTATTAATTTTTTATTCTATCCCATTAACTTCTCTTTCATTAGTCGTGTTGGTAGTGAATTTTGCCGTTCGTTACAATTTTTTTCCTTAAAATACAATTATTTTGAATTTATTTTCTTCACTTTTGTTACTCGTAATTTTATGTTAAATAAGTGTTAGTAATCTTGCTTTAATTGTACGTACGCTAATACGATTATAATTTATGGTAAATTCAGATATCACCTGGTGGCGATTTTAATCTTTAACCGTGTTTGCTATCCACAACTATTTTGCGACAATAACACTATTAATGGAATTAGGATTATTTGACTTAAATAATACTCTGTTTTAAATAGTTTCCGTAGGTTTTTAAAAATAAATTTAGAATATATTATGGACAGTTCTGTCCATCGTTTTCTCGAGACACAATGTAGAATAGCAAAAATTTATATTCGGCCGCACAATCAAATCTTCGTGTTCCAATGTTTCCACAAGACATTGACCGCATTTAAGTTACTATTAGCATAAATTTTAGATTAATGTTTTGTAATCTAATCTGGTGGCCAAGACGTAATGTAACAATAGACGACTATGGCATGATAGCACAATAAATTTGTATTTTCCAAATTAAATTCAAAACATCACATCTCAAATTCGATGGTCAATTAGTAGATATAATATACGTTGATTGTTGACTGAAACAGAGGATCTTTGAAGACATTTTATATGGACTTTATTCAGGAGACCCAGCGCCCATCTTATTATTTACTAATGCAATCCCACAAATTCATATAAATTTACATTGTACGCGAATGTATATTAATACTACTCAATGTAAATTACAAATTTAAATCACCAACTGAATTTGATAATAATCACTCTAATCTAATAATGTATTAATACATAGGTATGCTATCGACCTATAAGAAGAGATGTGGCTCACTTCTGCTAATACGGTTCGCAAAGCATTTGTTTTATAATTTCTTTCTTACCTCCATCCTGAATGAAGACCTGCGATGAATACCTGTAAAGAAAAACATAAAGTAAATGTTTTCTAATTTCCATCACAGGTATGATAACAAAATATAAATACAAACAAATTAAAAATATTTTATTTTTATTTTAGTTCATTATTCATTTTAATGGGTCGGTTAGAAATAATACACCAGTATATTTGGATACAAGGACAGATCGAAATTAGTATTGAGTCAAATGTCGCCATTGGTGTGGGAGAGAAAATAAGTTTATCTTTATTTTTTTATATAATATACATATATGAAATGCATATATTACGTGTACATATATTTGTCACTTAGCCATATTTTCATTTTCATGAAGTTATTTATGACGTTACGCAGTACATAAGAATCAATGATCACGTTTACTGTGTATATTTCATTATAAATCATCATCATTAGCATAAGACGTCCATTGCTGAACATAGACACACCCTCATAAATATATGGTCATATATAAGTATTTTTAAATTTTTTTGGGTTCTATGCCTTAAAAAGAAAAAACGAAATCCTTGTAAAACTATGTCCCATCTGTTACAGCTGTTTTTTTAGATACCGCCAGATACAGCAACCAAAAATTTGGTGTAATAATCAATCAATCTAATACGTACGTACCTCAATACCTAACACATAAAAATTTGCACTTGGAAATTTAAGCGGGTAAATTAATAATTCTAGTTTTTTTTTAAATGTAATTTAAAATTTAAAAAGGTCCCAAAAATATTTTTCATAACTTTTGGGTCTTATATCTTCAGAAGTACACTAATAAATATGCAAAATATTGTTTTCAACCACCGCTTTGTCTCAACCACCGCTTTCGATACCACTGCATTTAAAATTTAAAAAAACAATTTTCAGCAACTTTTTCAAAACCTTCAGAAAATTGAAGCGATGGTTTTAGATGTCATAACTTCATTATAACATTAAATCAATATAACATTAAATTGTAAAAAATTAATAGTTTAATAGTAATATTAAGCACTTTTAAACGTTAATTTATATTTTTATGGAATACATGTAGTACGAGTTCTACTCGTGCTGCATTTTTTTTTAATATTTAATTCATTAAGAAAAAATAACCTGCTTGCGGCTACCCAAGAGTCTGACAAAGGACAATTAACGATTTTATCTTCGTAAATACCTCTAGATTGAGGAACATATAGACATTCAATAAATCTGACATATAAGACAGCTTAATAAATCGTTCAGTCGTTGGTTTTCTGCTCAACGTGTTTGCGGCTACAGAAGAGTCTGACAAAGAACAATTAACGATTTTATCTTCGTAAATACCGTCAGATTGAGGATCATATAGAAATTCAATAAATCTGACACATAAGATAGCTTAATAAATCGTTCAGTCGTTGGTTTTCTGCACAACGTGTTCGCGGCTACAGAAGAGTCTGACAAAGGACAATTAACGATTTTATCTTCGTAAATACCGTCAGATTGAGGATCATATAGAAATTCAATAAATCTGACATATAAGACAGCTTAATAAATCGTTCAGTCGTTGGTTTTCTGCACAACGTGTTCGCGGCTACAGAAGAGTCTGACAAAGGACAATTAACAATTTTATCTTCGTAAATATTGTCAGATTGAGGATCATATAGAAATTCAATAAATCTGACATATAAGACAGCTTAATAAATCGTTCAGTCGTTGGTTTTCTGCACAACGTGTTCGCGGCTACAGAAGAGTCTGACAAAGGACAATTAACAATTTTATCTTCGTAAATATTGTCAGATTGAGGATCAAATTGAAATTCAATAAATCATATAAGACAACTTAATAAATCGTTTCGTAGTTGGTTTTCTGCACAACGTGTTTGCGGCTACAGAAGAGTCTGACATAGGACAATTAACGATTTTATCTTCCTAAATACCGTCAGATTGAGGATCATATAGACATTCAATAAATCTGACATATAAGACAGCTTAATAAATCGTTTAGTCGTTGGTTTTCTATATAACAGACACAAAATAAACTCAGCATGTACGAAGCCGTTGCCGTGGTGTGTTGAGTTTATCACAAAGCATACGGCCTTTGGCGACACGGCGCCCTGCCGGAACCCGGGTACGATTCCCGGCCGCTCGTCGAGCGGAATTTGACTAGATTACTACTCGCAAGAGTTTGCTCTCATGAAAATAAGTCCGCCAAATGTATTAATTATATAAATTAATAAGGAAAATAAATCAATTACTTAATTATTAAGTAAAAATATAATACAATACGTCGAAACTAGGAGGAAAACGCTGTAAGCCAAAAAGTTAAGGTTTAAAAATAACACCGAAGGAAATATATACTTCAACGGCTAAGAAGTCGGAACTCCTTAACACTCAATTTACAGAAGAATAATTTCACTTCAAATTTTCTATTGACTATCTTAGATTGGCACAATCTACCTAGCCAACTTGATGAATTATGAAAACCATCTTTTAATATAACACGTTTAAACAAAGTTTAACGTAAATCAAAACTAAAATTAAGACTAAAACATAGACACAAAAATGGTATTTATATTTTTTATAAACGTAAAATCAAAACTAAAACAAAATATAACTGAATTTTTGAAACTGATAATATAAACTAGAACAAAAATGGGTCATCCTAAAATTTATATGCATATGTTTGTGTGGTTCTACCACTCTCAATAGGCTCAAAGAAAATATTTATTTGCGCTGGTCTTAGCCTGCTGACACTAACGGTTTTCGAAAAATTAGCACGTAACCGGCACGCTGACTTTCGGAAACGATATGTTCAAAATTACATTAATAAGAGCCATTAATAGTTCCTCTCCCGACTGTTCCATAGTGTCCTTTTCAAAGTCGAATACAGTATTTTATACATACGGTTAGAATTTCATGAGAAAACAAAATTTTCTACAGTCCCACAGTTCTACGGACCCCATTTTTGAAATTACACCGTAACACGATAAAAAATTGCATTTACAAAAAATAAAATTATTTTTTCTCCTACAAGGATGTGTTCTGTTTTATTCTGGAGTTTCAAGACGAATGCACAAAATAATTTTTTTTCTAAGTATGACACCGACTTATTTTAACATAATTCTAGTGGATTAATCAGAATACAAAAAGTACTATGACATATAATATGTCCGTGGTTGTAATGTAAATTTAAGTGGAAAAAATGTTAGTACTACATGTTTAAATTTTAAAATCAATACGATTATTCAAAAGTCATATTAAATATATAATACACCCTAAAGTACGAAGAAAAAGCTCGAATTTAGTTTATCGTTCTAAATGGATTACATATTTAACAAGATACAATTAATGAAATATATTTTCAATTTAGTATTAAGGTTGGCAATATTCAATTCTAAATATTTAAAGCTTCTTACGACGCCATTTTTCTTATCCGATACACTTTTGATACATTTTTTTATATGGTTCTGAAGGAAAAATATTAAATGTTAAGATTTCAGAAATCATTCCCTCAATGTAATGGTATGTTCCATCGACAAAAGTAATTCAATCGAAAATTAAACTAATAATTAATAAGACGGCTTTTATTCTCAAGCAAAATATATGTATATTGTAATAGATATTTTAATTTGCTGTAACATTTTAAACAGCTAATTTAATTTTTGAATCAGAAAAATTAAATTCTTTTCTAAGAAACAGAAAATTTTTCAACCATTGAAAAATTATCCCAGAAGATTCTTGATTTTGAGGAAAAAAGCGGATAATAGAAATAAAAGACTTCATAAAAGACTATGTACTTATGGATTATTAAGGGATCAAGTTCAGTCGCTCCCTTTGGTTATATGGTCTGTACCCACAATGTACGAATCGTCATTAAAAGCAGCCAGTGGACAGTGATGTCGGTGCTGCCCGTGTGGTTCAATGTGCTCACTCATTATTCATATGTTAAACCCAAGCTTAGTTTTACAAGTGAACAGCGTGGTGTATTATGTGGTTAATGACGTAGACATTTAGTAAGGCTAATGGTTTATTGAAAATAAAGTTACTATCTCTGCCAACATATTAATACGATGGTGCTTCGAGCTTCAATTATGAATGCTATGAAATTTTGGTTTAAGTATAAATTGTGCGTGTTTATAAACGGTTACGTGATGTGTTTAGTAGTGTTATGTATTTCAAAACTTGCTAGAAAATAATATTGTGTGAACATAATAGGAAAAATAAAATTCAGAGAAAATATAATTGAAAATGTATATCTATACATATAAGAAAATGTCAAACTTACGCGTCCACGTATTGAAATTGTTGGCAAAAAAAAATAATTGGATTGTGAAGAACAAGTCAAGAATTGTTTTTCTCTTCATCACACGCATTACATAAAAATTACCCATCCTATTTTGAAAAAAACCTAGAGGTTAACATGAATAAAATAATTAATTTTAATTCCATTGCAATCTCGTATCTAAACCGGTAGATATGCGAATTTGATATTTTATTTGACTTTTATATCGCAGCAGTACTAAAACAATAAAGAAATAAATGGCTACCCGACGCGTAGTAATTATACAAATGTTTTATATACGTATGGATATCAATAGACGGTACGTTTATTTTAAATATGAAAATGAAATTTAACTCCGGCATCCGTTGAGGAATGGACGTGGCTAGAGGTGAAGTGTGGAGTTGTGCAAGAGAAGTAGTTGCCAGAGTAAGCAAACAGAATGCAAACAAATAGACGCACGAGGACAGATGCCGTTATTAGTCATAATCCCAATTGAATTATAATGCCAATATTATTTACAGGGAACTTTCTTATGGTGATATTGAGGGAAATAAAACTACTTTTGTTATTTTTTATTTACTTCCTTTTGAGCATGGTATAAGGCTAATGGCACACTTAACAAAACCCTATCGATAGGTTTTATAGTTTAGTCGTAGGCACGATTAGTAAGTAAATATATATCATCTTGTGAAGTTAAGAGGTTAAAACCTTTATGATGGTTTCGAGGTTAATGTTTTTTACTAGATGAATATTAGAAAAAGTAATTTAAAGTCACGGGTATGTAGTAAAAAATTAAAAAGCTTCATGTGCTCTTTTAGTTAGTCTAATATATATATGTGTGTGTGTGTGTGTGTGTATATGTATGTATATATATATATATATATATATATATATATATATATATATATATATATATATATATATTATATTCTTTAGTGGTTTCAATATGTGTGAAATATTCCTATAAGTTGTAATGTAAATGGAAGTATCTGACACGAAAAAAATTATAACCACTTTCTTCTATGAAGGTGTTTTTTACGTAAACTCCCTTTAGTACTGACATCATATGCCTTGTTCTTTTTCTAAAATAACTGTTATAACTTTATAAAATAACTGTTATAACTCCTCTACTAATACAGTTAAAATTTATGAACAATATTTTTCATCTTTCAATATTTAACTGGAAAATCTCTCAATAAACATAAAAAATTTCTTTATTGAAAATTAAACCAATATTGCCTTTCTCATATATATATTATTCACTTTAATAAGGACTGTAATAATAACTTTATAGAAACTTTAACAACAGCGCTCTTTTAGAAATAGGAAGTAATTTTTTATAAGCTTAATTATTTGTTCATAATTTTAAGGTCGTCTGAGAAAGCAATAACTTATAAGATTTAAAATTACCTTTCATTTAAACGAAATAGCTTAAAAAATTTATAATGAAATCGAAGAAATTATCCATTGAAATTTAATTAACAATAGTATACTATTATAGGCCATTTATGACGAAGTAACCAGTAACAGTCATAGCATTTTTTATGTTTCTACTTCGAGATCGTAGAATGATCTGAAAATAAGTAACGTACAAAAAGAGGTATTGTTATGATTTTTTAGGTGTCAAGAAGTAATAAACTAAAGGAATCACCGCCTGTATTGGTAATAAAACTCAGTTGACTAAAATGAAATTATTACAGTTTTAGGAGCATTACTTAGTAACATTTACAAATTTGTATATTCGAAATTTTTTTTCAAAATCTTTTAAATACCCTGCATCCACTATGTGATATTTTTTTTAAATAATTTTGAAGAATGCTAGAAAAATAGTTGTGGCCTATCTCCAACATAATGAACATTATATTAAGTAGAGAGTGCCCTGGACCATACGAATGTTATTTATGCACATGTGCCGGGATCTGAAGTGAATGGCTGCCTCCCTTGGTGAAGGGAATATATTTTATGAATTCAGTACAGTATTAATTGAACTTATAAAATAGAAACTTATCAACGATAAAAACAATGAACCAACATCTCATTTAAATAGAATCTTAAAGGGAGATTTTAGGGATCGACATAGTTCCTAATACGTATGTATGTATATGTATATATATATATATATATATATATATATATATATATATATATATATATATATATATATACATACATATTGGTCCGTCACAGGCAGAGAAATAAAATTGAAGTGTCTATCTGGAATTTAAGAAAATTCAAGTCTTAAATATTACATTTCGTTTGCATATTCGACTACTGAAACGAAGCAAACGCTGAAAAAATTACTTGTTTATTTGTCTATCCCTGGGAGCAATTTAGTTTTGGTTTCATCGTGATATCTAGCGGTTCCAAAGTCATGATAACGAAAAAACTATGTAAAAAATTAAGTGAAAACTCTATGATATGGTTGGTGGGCAGCGAATTGGAAGAAAACTCGGGATCGGGCAGAGAACGGAGGAAGAGAGCGCAAATCGGTACAACAGGATTTAAACAGAATTAATTATTGAGTGTAATGTAAGTATACAAGATAAATGCCTTATAACACTGCAATTAAATTTCCGAGTTTTATGCAAATGAACTCGCAAGTTTTTGGTGTTAATATATTAATAATGAATACGGAAAATGTGATATTGACATGAGCCTTCAATCAAACGTTAATAAAGTGACTAAAGAAGTATGACTTTCGTTTTTAAATATGACACATATGATTGGCTACTATGTAAATTATTATTAAAATGCATAAGTACAATAAACAGAGACTTGGAAGCTAATATTTTTCATGTTACTCTAACGCAAACTGGCAGGGATGTACCAGGTCAATAACATTAAACAACCAGACTTTAGGCTCGATATGTACGTAATACAACAAGGGAAAATACTGCGTTAAGGTGCAATTTATTTCATGTTTTCTTCTCCCCGTATGTATGTAGAATCACTTGCAGATGCTGGCACAGAATACGTTTGATTTATGAATGTTTTTTTTTCGGTAAATATGGTAAATAAATATGGCGATAAATATGATCGCGAATTTCTTAATTGCCTTTATCACTAGCGGCGTAGTTTTTAAACTCGTGGCCAAACTGTTAAACCTGGTTAATTTTAAATAGCTTAACAATTTAAATACTATTACTAATACATACGATAACAATAACTTAACAATTTCAACACATTTTTTACGTAATCCTTAGAAATCCCTGATCGGGGTAAGATTCGAACAAGCATTTTCTAGATTATTTTCAGAGCGGCACTTTCCAATCTATAGCAACTGTTCGTAGCATAAATTGAAAAACGTTGTATTTAGGATTTCAAAAAATGTTTAACATACTCAATATATTCAATGAATCTTAAATTGAAACGCACTTGCTTTTAATGATTTTATTACATTAATATTTCTTATGGGAATTCGCTATGAAAACTAATATATTTTGTCAAAAGTTTATGTCTAACGTACCAGGCTATCATAGTATTTCAATATTTATGTATTAACATTTATGTAGTAAGTTCTTCTGAAGTGTTATTCATTATTCATTTGCAATTAATACCCCTATTAACGAAAGTACCATATGATAAGAATTTTTCGAGGTATTTATCAAATATGAGTTGTTATATTGTCAGTTATATTATCAAATGTTGTATTGTCAGTTTTTATTATTTATATAAAGTCTCGAATTTTTCCCCAGTGGTGAAATAAATATTAATTTTCAAAATAGTCACGCTGGGCAAATGGCGGGAAGCGTTTGCATGAATATTCACGGGAAGAGTTTAGATGTATTTTTTTGTCTACCTCACAAAAAATCCGTGACTATAAATTGATGATATTAAGCTAAACAAACAATAGTGTAAGAAATTTAATTTGCCAAATTAAGGATATTTTCTTTAATTTATAAAATTTTCTTTGAAGTTGAACAAACCAATAACCATAAACATTAAGTTAAATAATTTCTTAAATATTATAAGGCTTTAAAATAATCACTTTATCCAAAACACAATTATTAGTCTCGTATTTTTAAGAATTTTAAACTTTGTAATTAGAGTTTCTATATACAATAAATATATAATGAGAAATATTGGCAACGTTTGTAGCAAAATAAGTAAATTAAACTTTAAGTTAGTTAATATTTATAGTTAACTAAGTGTTTTCTGGTAATCGCGAATTAATACTGAACTAAATTAATATTGAAGTAGGAAGTGTTTTCTGGTAATCGCGAGGCGTGTCCTTATATTATCTCACATACATTTTTTTTTAATATGTAGAAACTATTTGACCCTAATAAACACCCTCATTATCACGTGTCTGCGCAGGAGACTATAGTCGTTATTAAACATGTTGATCTTTATTAAAAGGTTCTTTTGGTAAAGATTAATAATTTTTATATTTGGGTCATTTTATAAAGTGAATACGTTGTGCTGCAAGAAAGTAAGCTCCACATGTTGGATTGGGTGGATATTTAATTAGAATATCCCCAAAAGACATGTGATTAGCATTTTGTGGCTCTGTATCCCAAAATAATTATTATAAGATCACTCATCCATCCCTTTATCCGTCTTTCACACCTGTATACCAAATACTCAAAAGAAAATTCTAGAGCGACAAAATGAAGTAGTGTAAATACTTTTCTTTTATTTTCTACGTCTTGTGCATATCAAGTGAAAGAAATCTAAAACCATCTATTTCAGAATTTAAAAAAAATATTTGTAAAAAAATATTAGTCCCATATCTTTTTCATTATATTTGAATTATGACGTAACGTCAAATATATGTTGGTATATTTAACATTACGTCATTGTTCAAATAGGCACATATATTTCAATAGTTAACACATAATAATATTTGAATGAAAAAATTTAAGTGGGCAAAAACAATTGTGTTTTTATTTCATTTTATCTATCGAGTTTATCATAGTTGAAACAACAAATTTCGAAATCTTTTTTTTGATAATTATATTTAAGATTTTGTTGAAAATATCCAAAAGGATCTTTTCCTATACAATATATATTTGATCGGAGCGAGTCACTAATAAAATTTCTCGCACTAAAATTCACTTTTGTTTTGAGGGACTAAGTTTTCTTAAGAAAATCAATGTATCTCGATAATTTTCCTTTACTACTTTACAAATATTTTTTTAAACAATTACGCAACTTCTCAAGCAAGTCAGTTGTACTTATATTTTTCTGCATCCGCATGTTGTGGTTGGTGAACTCTTAAAAATAAAAAAACACCATTGTTTAGTCAGCTAACGACCAAGTCCAGGCTACACGTCAAAAAGTTATTGTTACGAGATAATACATCCATTCGGTAGGCAATACAAAGCTAATCGAAACAAGCCAAAATCGTTAGTACATAAAGTACAATCAGAATAATATCAAACTAACACAAACGTGCAGATGACAAGTTAGTGACTCAACTAACTAAACTAATAAGTTCCGTAATTTCTTTGTTTTCCAAAATCTGTTATACAAAATGTATATCCTTATTTCACAGAAAATATAACAATACTATGAAAACTCCATCTTACTCTACGGACTCAAACGTTAGAGAAAATGGATTTTATATCCAGGAATTCGCAGACCTTAATAAGAATCAGGCAAAAAATTTCGCGAAAAAGGATGTTAGCCCTACATTTATAATATTGAAAGGCTTTACCCAAATACCTTGAAAATGATTCAAGGAAAATAAATTAAATTTGGATATGAAATTGTAATACAATACTCGTAAAATTAAACTTGATTGACGTAAATGTAATTAAAAAGAAACAACATTAATCTGCTAACACTGTAGGGAATGACCCTTTCATTTGTATGTTTGTATGGTTGACACAATCTCTTACACATCTCAATCGATTTAAATAATTTTTTCGTCAATTTAAATTTTATTCCTTTACGATGAATATATATATATATATTTATTATTTTTCTGCATCCTTATGTTGTAGTTTGTATACGGGAATTATATATATATATATATATATATATATATATATATATATATATATATATATATATATATATATATATAAATGTGTATATACGCACCCATGGACGCACACACACACGCACATTTATAAAGGTATGTATGTATGTAACATTAGTACGTAAATATTGGTGAAGTTGACATCGCTCACTCAAATGTTCGTAAAAGTTTTGAGGGTATGTTTGCAATATCATTGTCTAATACCGACATTTTTATGTTAATCTCAGAATTTTCATTGCTCATGAGTTAATGTCTTTGTACTTGTAATAACATATTTTTGTTATTGATTTTTATCCTAGTATGCATGTAGTATTTCACTAAATTACTAGCTACTACTAAAAAAATAATTCTATTGTTTTCTGGTTGCTACGTTGTCATTGAGTATAAACTATTACCTTTCCAAATTTTATCAATATCCATCAAGTATATTTTTCGTGATTGGCAAGCAAATTAACGTACACGACAGGGAGACAAAAATTCTAAAAAACCTCCTTTTCCGGCTGCTATTATCATTTATGCTAAATCAATAATTCTTTTCAAATTGTTTTTCATGTATAGAGTGCACTCTGTTATAATTTTGTTAATAATATAGATATAGATGTGAACAAACAAATAAAAAAACCTTGAAAAGGAAACTGAAGAGTGAAGAAAAATGGACTCCTAGAGAATTATATGTTTTTGTTTGTATTGTTCCATTGTACATTAAATACAATATTAACAACTTGGATAGGACTGAAAGCCATTATACCTCTTGTTTCGTTTCTATGTAACAAATTGTCAGCGTCGAGTTCTGCAGGAAGTAGTGTAGTGCCCTAATTAAAATTACTAATTGTTCTCTACTCCTTTTTTAAGCAATGCAGGAAATTTGAATATGTTAATATTTGACCTACGTATAGAACCATAACAAGTATACATGCGGATAAATGAAAATGAAAAATAAATATGTTTGGCATTTGGTCCTTTCCGGATCGGTTCCGTCGTCGCATATTTAATATTAATATTCTTTCTATAAAAAACTTCATTTGATTACGTTTCTGAAAAGATAAGCAATATCCGAAAACTATAGATCTATAGTTTTCACCTAATATTGATCTGTCTTTAGGGGTATAAAATCAAGAACGCGTTTAAAGTCAATAGATATCATTTATAGTGTAGTTATTTTCGTAGTTTATTTAAGTTTTACGTGTAAAAAAATATACCGGCATTAGCATTCACGATCATACCTCAACCTACACTACTGGATAACAGATTTTGGATAATACGTATTTATCGGATATAACATTGATACCAATAATTATTTACGTTTAGTAATAACAAATTAGGTCTAAATAAATACGAGAATAATTTGAAAACACCATTCTCAGAGAAATCCAAATAAATAAACGTCGCGACTACATAAAAAACAATTTTACAAAATAATTGTTTCATATGCACATTGACCGATGATCTGAAATGATGACATTGCCAAAAATTGCTACTAAGAATAAAAGGGTCGAGATTTATTCGATCCAGCAACATTTAATTGCCACAACAAATTGTGCGCCAAAGCGACCAGAATATGCGCTGATCATATTAGAAATGTAATTTGAGGCTTTGCTTTTATTAATAATTTAGTATAGGCTACATTACATGGGTTTTTTGGTAAAAATAGTGTATTATTAAAATATTAATATAAGCATTAAGCCCCACATTTTTAAAATGTTTGCAACTGCCAAAACTAGGAAAAATATATGAGGGATCAATTATATTTTTATCTATTTGATTAATTACTCATTGATATTCAAATATTAATATGGTTTTATTGCAAACCTTTATTTGACATTTTTGTTCCAAACTGACGTATGAAACATAGCTTTCCTTCAAATTAACTTAGTTTTTGCATCACAGTTTGTATTCTAATGGACAACTGGAGAAAACTCGTCCTGACAAGTCATAGACGAAGATATTTAGTAAATATTTATGTTACAACTACTCGTATGGCATGCAATATTGAAAAAATGTATGGTATTTTAATTTTTAGAAAAGGGGCGTATTATGCCACTTTGCGGTAATGGAACCCTAAGACGTTTTTAGATAAGTACTGGGGCGTTTTGTAATATTTTCTAAAATTTTACATTTAAAATTTTGGAGGAGTGCACAATTTTATAATGTTAAAAGGAACAAGCCATCCTTTTCAATGACGATTCCTTTTAGTCATCTAGAGGTATAAAAATAGAACGGTAGGCTGTATGCCTATGTGGTAGACACATGAAATAGTCGGGTATCGCATGTACTGATCGAAGTACGTGAGCTTAAAAAACCAAAACAATCCCTCAAGATACATGGTACGAAAAGTATAAATAAGTCAAAAGAGTAGTTATCACTTAAATTATAATCTAGGATTGATCTTTTCTCGCCGTCAAGAATTAGTCCACTTTATCAATGAACGTGATAATTTTAGCACCCAATGATAAATATCCTGACGTACATTACAAAGATGACTTAAGGCTATATTTCAAAAATTATGCAAAAATTAAAAAACTAATTTGAATAAGATATTCAATAATAACAACCATTACGGATTGAAATTTACGGTATGTGACACACAAAGATATATTCAAATGAAGCTTTAGGAATGAGATAATTAGAAAAATAACTTGCTGATGCTAATTAAAGTATTCCGTTGTATTTACATTATATATAATGAAAGTAGTTAATAATATAATTGGTTAGATGAATTCGAACACAACTTCAGTTTCACCAAGAAATTTACATGCAATAAAGCTATAATAATTTAAAAATAAGAATTCCACATTTATATAAAATGTAACAAAAAAAAGTGCAAATAGTTATATAATAACTAGTTGAATTCATAATCAATGAAGTAAGTAAATTAAATAAGCGTAATAATATTGGAATTGCATGAAATAGTTTCAACAGTCATTTTTCATTAATATCTCACCCTTAAATCCACCATATTTATAAGGCGGCGTGGTTAATCAATATTGATACTATAACTGATATGTTGCGAAATCCAATTAGTAATTAATTAAGAATATTAAAGCCATTAAAAAAAAAAAACTAAACACTATGTATGTATTGAGCAAAACAGTAATAACTAACAACGTTAGGAATGCGAAAAATTAAGTAATCTTAATCTTCAAATGAATTTAGGAAAAACATCCATAGACCCTTCTCAATCGACTCCGAAAAAGAAGAGAAATTGTTTATTCAACTCTGAGATGAATTGACTAATTTCAATTATTCTTTTTTATTTGATAGGAAATAGCTTCTCACAGAGTTCTCATGTAAGTTAGGATCAGATAATAGACTTCGGAGTTATCCTAAGTAAGAGTAGTTTCATAGAATTTGAATTTGATTGATTTATCTTAATGGGTTTTTTAATCATAAATGGTCGAAAAGGTCTGCTGACCGGATGGTGCGACAGCAACTTTTCAATGGTGGAAAATAGATTCATCGTATTTGGAATAGTTTGATATGTCATAATAAGTCGTTTGATCACAAGCAGTGGCCAAGGTCGGATGATTAAAACGTAATATGGTGACAGTACTCAGCGACAGTAAGAAGTAGTTTCACCAAGCGTGGGCTTGTTTGACTTATGTCATTGAGGCCTTTGGTTAAAAATAATGGTCAGTATGTATGAATAAAACCAGCAGGACTTGGCTCGTTGAATTGTCTGATAAATGTTTTGGTTACAATATGTGGTCAGAGTCTGTTAATAGAACCGAAAGATGAGGAGTGAACCCATGGAGTTTGCATTCGTTTGACTTATCTTGACCTAAACAAGATAGGCAGGTAAGAAAGCATAAACAAAAGTTATCCAAAAAATAAACAAAAAGGTAAACTAAGGAAAACGACTTATTTAAAATAGAGAAATAAACTTATAATTGTTTTATAAGCAATACTTTAATTCATTAACCAATACAAACAATATATCACGTAATATATTTAAAATAATTAGCAGATTTAAATTTTCCATTATTCATATAACAGTGCGTCACTTGTAAGTCAAATAGCAGTAATTTAAATTTAAAAAATCGTAAGTCTCAAAAAAATATCTCGCTTTGGATCGTAACTTATATAACAGCTTATAAATAAAGTCTTAACGCCATTCAGAAAACGATCAGCGTCATCTATCGCTTGGTGTAAATAGTTAGTGTTATTAATAGTATATTTTTACTAGATTACGATGATGCCAAAAGGGCTTTACGTAGTAATATGTCGGAATGGATGCATTTGTACATGAAATCAGGTATATAAATATTTAAGAATTTATGAACACGTTCATTAAAATTAAATGCCACAAAAATACTTGTTCCGATTTCAGTAAATGAGATCTTATTAAATTCGTCGTAAATACGTGATATTCTGAGTAACATAAGTTATCATGGACACCAAAAATGGAACAATAAAATTTAAAAAAGATACACAAACTTTAAATAATCGAAGAACGAGAAACTTACTGAGAAATATAAAATAATAAAAATGCGAATATAATTTGGAAATTTTACTGCAAATATTGTTTACAACCGTGAATAAATTTGCAAAATATTGGTACTTTTAGATATTTTTGGAATTGTGCCAAGTCTAAAGCGACACTTAGAAATTTGTTAAGTATCACCGCGTTTCTATCTCACTCTCACATATTTGCACACTCACGCACAGACACATAAGAGTCACATTCGACTTGGCACTGACTCCGGCATCCACATATAAACATTACATTTCTTAACTTGCGCAATCGGGTGGAAAAAATGAAATTAGATATATCCGCTACGGGATCACAGCATATATAAAAGTTTTTATACGTCAGATTCAATAAGTTATCAGCGAACAACGTAAGTACTGACAAAATAAAAGCTATTATTAGCTAAAGCTTATGCACTTGATGAGTTTTTTAAGAAAGAAAAAATACATATAATTTTATTTATACACTAAGTTTAATCGGATAAAATCATATTTCCGTGAACTGTATTTTTTCTTTTACTCTTGAATTCCATTGTTTCCCTCAGGTACCAAAACTTCGTACCGGTAGAAATAATATATTTGAATAATATTTTCATGTCTGTTTTCTTTTATGCGTATAGCAATACGCCTTATTTTAATTAACATAAATATAATAATGTACCGCGACATTATGCCCCTGTGGATGTTCCTCCCTCTGCCCTCTCCATTCCCACTCTCCAAGTGCGATGACGTTGGACTGAACATCACTAAATGGCCATTTCTACTTTTATATATTTTCAAAATCCTTTCCATTTCTATTATTTGCCTTAAATCTCAATTCCATATTTATATATTGAAAAGGCTTAAAATGATTTTAATATTTATTATAATGCAGATTTATTTATGAACCTGATTTATTCACCTAGTTTAAATTGTTACCCTTATTAGGGTTCTTCAAAATGAAATATTCAAACCTTATAGGATCACCTGGCTGTCCGTCCGTCCGCCATTCCCTCAAAACACTTTTTCTCAGAAATAATTGGAGTACTGAGGACTTTAACCTTAGTTTGCCGTCAAAAACTCAACTTCACACAACATAGGGGGTATGATGATTTTTTAAAATTTTTTTTTATTCTTCCAATAATCACACAGCACAAGTAATTACAAAGATAAAAATAAATAATTTTGAAATTCTAGGTGAAATTATATATTTTTGTAATCATTTAGTTTTACCCCTGTGAAAGATATAGTTAACAATTTACTTATGCTATGAAAAATTGATATTCCTAAATAGTGAATTGAAAATGCATACAGTGCATTAAATATCTCTAACAGCTAAACAAATACTGTAACGGTAAATATATATATATATATATATATATATATATATATATATATATATATACATATATATATATATATACATATGTATATATATATATATATATATATATATACATATATATTTACCATTACAGTATTTGTTTTTAAATCTTTTTTCAAATTACTTTAATGAAATTCCGTTTTCACAGTGCAAGAGTAATAATGATGACTAATAGTAGGGGCACTGAATAACATTAGGATAAAGAATAGTATTTTCTCTGATAACTTCAAGTGCCTCTAAAACGCCGCTTACTCATATTGAATGACATTTCGTTTTAAAAACTCTTCAATCGGATTTTAATCTAATACAGTGAAAATTATCTTAATCGAAAAACGTATACGCGTTTATACTTGTGTAAATATTTTTTTTGTTTTTCTGTCAATGACTAAATTATATATTACACAAATTTAAATCTTGTTTACAGCTTACAAACCATTTAATGGTGATTAGTTTCTAACCATCACAGTTGTAAATATTCAAAAGTAATTAATAAATTAATTTTGAAATTATCACCAAGCTTCTTTCGTTCTTTTGATTTTAATAACACCTTAAAATATATTTGAAATGAGTAAAATGTTTGAACCGCACGTTTTAATTTAATTTCTTTGAACAATTTGACAGCGACTTCGTTAAAATTTGCATTGGGCCTTTGATCTGACGAAAAGCTAACCATAAATTTATGAAATGTAAAAGTTACTGATCAGATTTGTCTGATATGCTGTATCTTATGGTGTAATCATTTGATTAATTAAAATATTATATTAATTAAATCAAAGTATTTCTGTGTCACGCTCAAAGACGTATGATGTACCTTTGTTAAAGTAGGTAATTATTCTTGCCAAACTTTGAAAATTAAACTATCACGTAAGTCCATATAAAATAAAAATAAAATATAATATGAAATAAAATACATCTAATAGTAGAAACAAGCTGCTAGCGTAAAATCATATATTACTTATTTTCAAATCGGCTGATATTTATCAGCCTTAACAGCACTTCAAGTCAAATAGAAATATATTTGGAACTTTAAAATAGGGTTAAGTTAAGTTTGATTTAATTTTATACTTGTATAAATTTATGTAGCATACGCCACTTCATATACGTGATCATGTAGTAGGGGTCGCAAATACTCAAATAATATATTCATTTACACGAAATGAATTACATTTTGAAATTTCCTATTTCTCAATCGGATGAACGATGCTAGCAAACTGACTTCTCTTCATCTTGGGTTTGGTATAATGGCTCAGTTTGTGCGTTGGTCAGCTTTCCTGCAAGTGGACCTTTATCTTGCTTTAATCAACATGGTTCATGTGTTGCTCACCTTACCCACAAATGATTACTTACATCAGGAGTTCACGCGATTTGTTTGTCTATCGCGCGTCTAGGGCCGCGTAAGTAGTTCGGATGTCTATTTAATATTATATTGAAATTTTAATAAAAAGCTAAATTAAAAAAGTTTAAAAAAAACCCACGACGCTGTAATTTAAAAACAATAATTTTTTTTTTTAAAACCCCCGACTAAAAGAAAGTAGATCATTAATATAATTAGCAAAAGCATGGCTTTTTTGGGCTCGCGAATTTTTTTAATGCGCGTCCATTGCAATAAAGCTTTCAGGATGCTGTTGGGGTTGGTCATATATATATATATATATATATATATATATATATATATATATATATATATATATATATATATATATATATATATTATATATATATATATATATATATATATATATATTAAAATTCGAATAGCCTGTCATTTAACAAATTCTTTTGACAAATACTGTTAGTCATAATTATGACACATTAGTTATCTTAAAGTAACAATAGTTACTCTACTTTAAAAATGTTCATTTTATTAAAACCTTGAATTCCTCATAAAATTTTTTCTCGCCTCTCACGTTTTAACACATATAAGTTTTTAATATAATTTAATCTATTACAGGAAAATCTTCTATTTAATTACAAGAAAATCCTTCTTATGTTTTACTCCAGACGCGACATATGTTAAACCAAAAGAAGTTACTTTTTCTCCCATATCTACAACTGCTATATTTAATGTTAAACATTGCAACCTATCAATTGGAATTGCAAAAGCTAATTGTAAAGGAATTGTTTCATGTAACAATGAGTATTTCTACTTTTCCAAAATTTAATTACGGGCGGTATTGGGACACACCTACTGTTTTCATAGGTTGAAGGAGAATAATTTTGAAACCGAACCATAATCACTCGTCGCATTTGATTAGAGGAACTTTAATTTTCTCCATAAATTACATTTTCATAATAACCTGAAGTTCCACTATAAATGGTTCAAGTCAACCTAATTCATCTGTATTTACTGATTTTGCTTTAGAAATTTAGAATAGTCATTATTAGAAATTTTACAAATTCATCTACCTCGAAGGTCACCTTCACCATCACACGTGAATTCATTAATTAATTCAATCTAGGCCAAGGTAAAATACGAGAAGCATTATTTTCTTTCTGAATATTTAATACACTATTTACTGCCTTTCGATTACATTGAAAAGTCATCGTTGGGGTCCAGATTCGTAAACATTGACATAAAATATATTTTGATCATCATCAGCGCAATTTCAATTAATTGAAATATTTTGATTTTCTTAATACAATTTGTTGAAAAACACTTTCATTATCAGGTAAACATTGTAAATTATTTTCATCAATAATAATATTATTATACAAGAATCATTATTTTTAAGATATTTCGACGCAGCCTCGACATTATTACGGTTTATAACAAAATGTTTAAATAATTTACCATATTTTTTTCTAATAAAAATATATTTTGAAATAATATCAATAGAATGAAGATAAAGAGGTAGTGAAATTTGTAATGTTTTGATGAAAATTGATGACTGGCCCACTATATCCAAATTGATCACCTTTCAGTCAACATACTGTAATAATCGAATGAAGTTTAGCGATTAATTTTTCTTCAAGAAATGTTATTTATTTTTAAACATCAGGTTGTAGTCAAGGATTCATGTTATTGTCTGTGGAAAATTTATTGATTTCACTTTTTACTTGAAATTTGTGACAAAGAGTTCAAAGTCCTTCTTGTTAAATATATAAATAAAACTAACGACGTACAGTTTCTAAATTAGCAGCATGTTAAAAAAATTAGTATTTTCGCGATAAGAATACACTTCAGCATCTCGAGTTCTTTTCTGACGTTCTCTTACATCAGACGTCAAACGGTTACTGTCGCTTTCTTTACGACCAGTTAAATAAGTCTTCGTGACAAATCCAAAATTGTTAAAATGATTTCATTTTAGACGATTAAAGAAGTCTCAACAGAGGAAGCTAGTTAAATTTACCCTTACAATTTGTACTGGATGGTCAAAAAAGCTAGTAATCGCGCTAGTAATCATTAGTACTAGACTAAGCATCGTTGTATCGTTTTTTTATAATTTATTAAAATGTTTAAATACAAAAATAATGAAAGATGACAAATCTAGATATGGCTTTAAATTATTCTGTTAAATTTCAAATCTAGAGATGTGATAGTTGTTTCGTGAAATGTACCACAAAAGTGTACGGGTTGTGGGATAGTGTTAGGGCTCGCTCCGCTTACTCTAATTACAAACCCAAGAAAATCCATCGGGGCTGCCATGTCCTGCCTATGCCTGAAATTTTGCAGTTTTATCAGTTCGTGACTAATTGAAATTCCCTTAGGTGTTCAAATAGCTTTTATATGCTGTTACAATGTAACTCATATTGGGAATGGAAATGGCAACGGTAGCGCCAACGAATTATATTGGGTTCGAATTATGGAGGGTTTTCAAAAAAAATATTTAATCGTTTTTCAATTACCACGACTATATCCGTTGTGAGTTTTGTCAAAATGTTTAATTTTGTTTTTATTTTACACTTTTTCGACTAAAACATTTTCATCTGTCCTAGACTTAATCAAAATTATAATTTAATTTTATATTATTAGTCTTAATAAATAATCTTCTAAAAAACATTCGCCAAAGACAAACTTATGTGACTCTTAGTAGAGTACGATTTTTAGACGGCGGAGTAAGAGCTGATTTAAATAAAAGAAAACTAGAGCAATAAAAAATGTTTATATTAGCGTCCTCTGACGAGTTAAAAATATAACACCTGACTGATAAATTTTGCCGTTAAGTAACAAACTTTTTACCGAAAACCCTATCTAAATGGGTCAATCGGGTCTGTATAGAATTGGGAGCATTCGTTTGCAATAAAATATTGTAGCGTTCCCTGGCGAGCTAACACCATAACAAGAACCATCGCCGATTAGTCCCGAATATTTTGCAGAAACCCATGTCTAAATCGGTCAAACCATTTTGAAGATAAATAGGGACATTCATTTGTAACAGAATGTTGCAGCGCCCCCTGGAGAGACATAACGCCTATCTATGAACCATTGTCGATTAGTTCCAAATATTTTGGCACAAAACCGTATTTAAATCGGTCAAACCATTTGAGAGATAAGTGGAAATATATGTTTGCAATAAAATGTTTATTGCAGCGCCCCGTGGTGAATAATCACCGTAACAACAAAAACCATTGCCAATAAATCGCAAACATTTTACATAAAACATATCTAAATCGGCCAGAACGTTTTGGAAATAAATAGGAACATTGGATTACACACACAAACAAACAACCTTTCACCTCAAACGCATGTACCTCATCCGTTCCGTCGTGGGTAAAAATATCGCAAACTTGTATTGGCCAAATGATTGTAGATACTACTAGAGATCAAAATCAAAAGAGTTTATTAATGATACTGTTCATATTCAATAAATATTCATCAGAAGTTCTATAATAAAATAGTTTTTAATTACGTTTATTGTTGACTCAATAAAATTATGCCTTTAATTTAAAATAATACGTTCACATAAAAGTAACTGATGTTTATGTCGTAAGATAAAATCTAGATAACGATAATAGATGCAAAACTTGAAGCTTCATACGAAAAAGATGATATTTTTTTCCGTTTTGTTGATTAAAAGAATTCGGTAATTGTTGTTAAAAAAAAACTTCCACTATATATTGTTTTTAAATTCGATAAAAATTAATTCATTAATTAAATAACAATGGTAACACATAATGTGACTATATGCACAAATGTCATCATTTTACTTCGTGAAATAAACTTGAAATATTTAGCCTTAGAGAAAGGAAAACAGATCCCAAAAAACTGTCCTGAACTGAAGACGAAAAGTCACTCTTTATTTAATTATCCTACATGGGTAGTCGGCATTTGCAGCGACAATATATCTGAACCTTAGTCCTTTTCAAACAAACATGGAATATTATAGTGTAGAAAAGCTAAAGAATTTACACGAATTTTTTATACGAAGTAGTTAGCTGCTGGCAATAGTGTCAAATGTATTGCTTATTGACGAATTCAATAATAATTTATTCATTATGTTATTTACGAGTAAAATGGTTAGAAACGAATTATGATAATATGCTAATATTTATTTCTTTGCTTCTTAATTAATCTCACTTTAGATCCGTAGGTTTAGTAATAAACATTACATTTATTTTAAAAATACAGTATCGAATGAAAACTTTAAAAAGAACTGTTAGATTAAACCACGAAATATATTTTCAAAAATACGACGGCTTTTCCCCATCTTCACACCTGTAATTTTAGGTTTTTTTTAACAATTGTATCTCGTAAACCTTGATATCAATCCGCGGATTAGATATTTAAAACAAATGCGAAGATTAGATTTAACTATAATAACTTCTAAGGCATGAATAATATAAACATATTTTTTTTCAGTTTTTGCGATTCTCTATTGCACCACTTGAAGAATTAGTTTATATGAGTAAATCATAAACTGAAATTAAGTATTTTAAATAAAAAAGTTTAGTTTAAAAAATATATTTTTCAATTATATGGCATGAAATTGTCATAGTGCGAATCTATCTCATGCTTTCCCTGTTCATCGCTTATACTTTCTTATTTTACTTCCCATTTGTCCTCATATTCATCAAAGATTATTCTATTTCTACTAAGAAATACTTAAATAAGTTCAGAAATGAAGTAAAAGTCAACTAAACCAGTGTGGATAAAGTAGAATAAATGATGAGTTCTTCTATATATAAACAAAAACGGTGTACGTAAGTAAACGTCGTTTAGGTAAACAAATATAAAATGTATTCCATTTTAACCAAGATTCTATAAATAAAATTATTATACCTATAATATAAAAGTTAAACAACAAGACTAAGGTACGATTTTTGACATCAAGATATTTTTACGACCGTTTCTTTGTTGCTGAATCTATGCGCAATTTCTTAAATTCAGCAAAAAAAAATGTTACATTTCAATTTTTACGTTCCGTAAAATGACAAATTATAATTTAGAAAATTATCGGAAGAACGATTAATACATTTCAAATCTATTATAATCTCAACGCTGAAGTAACTTCACAAAATTATTTGTAAAATATTGCATCTATAATATAGTTTATATATTGCACAATTATAATAAAATGCACTTATGGCGATTCCCAGAGCACAATTAAATGTCAATGAAAATCGATGAAGTGAAATTATATATTAAAAACTTCGAAATATGCAAGATATTGCATCTGTATATTGTGGTCGCAAAACCACGCTATTTACAAAGTTGGCATAAAGATTATTATTATTCGCTTACTAAACATTTATAAGTTTCCATAAATATATATACGTAACTCTCTAATTTCTTTAATTTTGAAATAATTGTTTTCCTAAACTATGGTACATGGTGTTTAAATTTATGTCAATGATTGTGACGAATTAGTGGAACTCCATCTGAGTACAAGGAATGCTTAGTGAATCAATAATTCAGCATGACAGATTAATGAAAAACAGGCAAAGTTGCTCATAACAAGTATCTGCTGATGAAGCAGCATGAGAATTATGTAACGAAATTTTACATATTTTTTGTACCTTTTCTCGTGGCTCCAATAAATAATGCAACCTTGTACATTCCTGATATTCCGTACAAAATCTGTACACTAAATGGATATTAGAAGAACTGAAAATTTGCGACCTTTTAATATAACTTACTTCTATTAATCTAAAGCTGTGGCCGAAAATGAATGAAGGGAACTTCATTTAACCATCAATGGAATAAAAAATTATTTACGTTGTATATTTATAATTTCTACACATATTGCAAATATACCTTATAAACGAATCACTCATTCATCCAATTGCTTTGTAGATTTTTGAAACTATATTTTCTGAAAATGTTTTTTATGGAACTGGAGAATCAAAAAATTAACATTTCAGTTACGGAATAGATATGTTTTTTTTAAAATGATGATTTATTCCCTATAGTGTACCCTCAAGGAAATAGTGTAATCATTCAACCACAATAATACTATAAATGCAAAAATGAGTTTTGTCGTCGTTCTTCTATCTACCTTTTTCCGATATCTTCATAACTAAACTACAAAACCGATTTTAATAAAATTTTACAAAAATAACCTAAAAAGGGCATACAATACGTAAATTCATAATTAATATAATATGTCGAATGCTCGAAGATGGTGGATTGTTTTTTTCTTCCCTCATTGACATGGATATCCAATAAAAGGAATTGGCGAATAACATGCAAAACTGTATCAAATTATCTAACTACAAATAAAAGTAAGGTCGACAAATACGTATAGTAAGTATCAGCAAGCATTATTACGCTGCTAGTTAAATAGCTATATAAAAGGATACTTGCTATTTTACATGTCATAGGTTCTTCAACGCTTATACCTTTATCGTACACAGCAGCTACGAATAAATAAATAATATTCTATGAAGTTCCACACATTAATATGTCCACATTCACGTGGCTATGTACACGTGAGCGATGTCAGTGGCACTGTGCAACGCCGAGGGAATACATACATATCTCAAACTATGTCTAACCCAAGAGCATATTGACAGACGCCTACTGATAGTTATCGGGGAATTCCAATTGCCAATATCATTAAAATCACATAATCTTTACATGCCCTACAAACTGCAAAATATTTCGAAAAATTCACAACTTTTTAGAAAAAAAATTACACCTTACTTAAAAACTTAAAAATATTTTGTATATAGTACGTTTAGTTATTAATGGTGAAATAAATCTATATGTTTTTATAGTGACTTTTTTGGCTCAAGAAAAGGGATTGCGATGAACTCTTTCATCATTACAAGTGACCTAAGCATAAGTATCTTTTCCTCCTTATGTATCTGGCGATGTATTTATGCACATTAGTTAAAACATATTTATCCGTTTATTATATACACAGGAAAGCTAATATATGAATGTCCTTTCCAAAAGCTGCGATGCGTGGGATACGATTGGGATAAAGGTTTACCGATATGCGAGTTATTTTCTCGGTCACCTTTGGCTGTATTCACAGAAATGACAAGTCTTTGAGCTGTTGAGGCTGTGGCGCTTATTTCCGTTACGCCACTTGTTCCGTTTTTTTTTATAAGATCGTACTCACGCTTTTCGTAAATATAGATATAGTGTATGGAATTCTCTGTATTTTTCTACGCATATTTCATGTTAATATTAACAAAACCTTTAAAACGTAATTTTAAAAATAAGGCCGATAATAAAAAAGTTAATAATGTGGAACAAAAATTAATTCACTAAAAATTCGTGTATAGGAAAAAATACGCAATGTTAAAACTAGTATTATGTATTTTTTACAGGTTAGAGTTATAGTTATATATATTTTTACAGATTAGAGTTAATAAATAAATATAGTTATGAAATATAATTCAGAATTAGTGATGTGTTCTTCGTAATCGACCGCTCACCAGCCGATAATCATATTCTATCTGATAACCATTCAATTACAGTTAAGCTACGATATATAGAGGGTCTTAATTTAGAGTGTAAACAAGCAGCGTTTTTATAACAAATTTTACATTTTGATCATGCTTGAACTAGAAAATTCTCGGCAAGTACTAATTTCCAAATTCTTGGGTAAGGAATTAAAATACGTTATTTATTATCGTAGTGGTAGAAATAAACAACCCGTTTTAATATAAATTTTTACATAGACATATTTGTTACAAATTTATGTGTATATTAAAATATACATAAAGATAGGAAATAGTACGAAGAAAATTAATAAAAAGCCTTAATTTATTAACATAATAACACTTTTTATTACGTTAATGATTCTTATGCCGGGGTTCCCATGCAAAACCTGGTACAGGAAAACTATTTCATTAGGCTTATTTCCCATGTTACCATATTACCTGTATGTTCCACTTCGTATGAACTAGGAACATTAACATTTCAATAATGCAATGTAATTCCGATGTGGCAGTTTGTTTTCATTCTCTTTATTATTTTCGGAGAGGCGGAAAAGTTTTTGATAATGCGAAATACGGCGAAGAAAAATTTACTGCTGATCATCATAAATTTACAAAGTATTACACGTTCTTTAAATGACTTCTTGTTTACAGCAAATATCGAATGAATTAATTTTCCCCACTCTATCAATTTAGATATCAAATTATACAATTGTAGGATAGAAGTAAAAGTACGTTCAATTTCTTAGAGTGTTACACAGAATTTAACATTCATAATGGAAAAGTTACTTAAAATTTGGATATTTTCCAATTCCAAATTATTATCTTGGCGTTGAATCCGCTGAACCATTTAAGCGCTAACATGCTCTTTGTACCAAGAGTACACAAATACAAGTCAGTGGCTAGTTATATGTTATAAAAATAATCTATACCGATTTAGCTCATATCAACAGGTCGGTCGGAATAAAAACAGCAAGAAACATTTCCAGCGGCAGTCATTATTACCAAACATAAAATTGTAATAGATTTGATGTTTGCATTAGCGGTCAGTGGTTTGGAGTGCTTACTTTATGTATAAAAGTATATACATTAGGTTGATTGATTTCTTTGACGCGACGTGGATTGCTTGATTAACGAATGGAAATAATAAATTATTGAGTACTATAAAACAACTTTGTAAATATTTATGTGGCACAAATATTCATTAAGGATTTTATTATGATGAGTGTAAAATTAAAAACATACATCGAATATAATATCTATTGGCAATGAATTACAAATTAACATTTTAATATTTATACTTATCCATTGAGTAGTTGTTAAACAAATACTACGTAGTGGTTTGTTTCTAATATATATATATATATATATATATATATATATATATATATATATATATATATATATATATATACATATATGTATACATATATATATATATATATATATATAAATATACGTCTATTCAAATGACATATATAATATATGGATTTAATTTTTGAATTGTAGAATAAACGGTGAAATACTTTACGTTGCGATTGTTCAATGCTTTTCATTTTAGTGATGTTTCATTTAAATCTATATCTAAACAGACTTTCGCTTATTATATAGTGGTAGCAAACACTTAATTTAAATAGAGACATTACAAAACCCAACTATACCTATTGTTATTATAACCCGAATTGAAAATTAAAGTCAGCAAAGGACTTATACTGTTGAAATTGAACGGATTATAATATAATATAAATTCGCAGTCTAGCTTATCTATTTACTGAAAAATTTGGAAATTAAAAGTATATTTTCAAAAATTAATGAAAGTTCAAATTTGGTTTGGTGACACTATATATAATATAAGTGACCATGTTTGGATTTCGCTTGAAATGTAGTTTACTCGTCTAGTACAGAGCTTTCTGAGGCAATCAAGTCTATTTAGGACTTTATATACTTGACTGAAACCAATACCCCCAGGAGTTTGTGTTTCTTAGGTATTTTTGTCTACTTCTACATGTATCCTGCTGCATAATATTATGTTATTAATATCGAGCCAGAAAGTTCCTCTCGAATATCAATGAAGAAATGAAACCATGCTTAAATTCTTGTAATAAGATGTAAACAGAAGTACCGAATAGACCACTGACATCAACTTCTACGTAAAGTTTATCATCTTAACTTTTTTATTTATTGACTTCATAATAAAAATGTATAATTCATTGTAAGAAAAAAATATCTAGCGTATTTTGTTAATAAATACAATTTTGCAATTACCACTAAAATTACAAAAAATAACAAACACAGAACATCAAAGGTAAGTTGTTTTTAAAATAACAATATAATTTTAATCTCATAAGACTAATTAGTCTAATTTTGTTTTGTGCAGACAGCAAAATATTATATTTTGAAAATTTTTAAAATTGAAATTTTATCAACTGAATCTATCGACAAACAAGTCCTTTAAGATGAACATGTTATCTAAAAATTATTTATGCATTATAATTTTATAGCCGTAATTTTAGAATGTATCAATATATATAAAATATTACAAAAGATCGGGTTGTTGGGAAAAAATTTCCAACGACAACAAATTCCAATTCATAAGAAAACAATTTATTACATGTAGAAAAGAATCGTGGTGACCGATGTATTTTTTTGACCGATGTATATAATTTAATTGGTTTCCGATGAGTAATGCAAATTAATGTCGTCCTTGTATTAAAAGTGTATACAAATATTTCTCCTAAATTTTATAAAAAAAAGTATTTTAACCGTAAAATAAGTATTCTCTTTTGCTGTTGAAATCATTTGGATATTGAAGTTGATTAAAGGCAACTATGTTTAAGATGACAGTGTAAACTGAATTATAAGGCTAGTTAATATTCGCCGCGAAACGTTAAAGGGCGGTATTTCAACACGGACTTTCTCAAAAGAGAAGCAGAAGTTAAGCAGAAGTAGCCATGAAAAACTAGTTAGTAATTATAATTAATAAAAATACTAAACTAAAACAAGCTAGTTACTTATGTAATTTAATAATATATTAAGTAAAAAAGTGCTTAAAAACTTGACAAAAATTGAAAATTTATTTGCCATATAAAAACGAATAAATAGTCATTTCATGAAAAGATTATATAAAAATAAGCTACTTATTTAACATGGTAATATAATGTGTGAAAAAGTGCTTAAAAAGTTGGTAAAAATTTTAAAAAAACTCATCAAGGAAAGGCAGTGATAATATAATTTTGACAGTAACACAGACTGAAAAGTATATTTGGAGTGACACGTTGCAAAATTCCATAACCAAAATGAAAAATATAAAAGAAAAATATAATATCTAAACCAAATATAAACAAGGCATAAACAATCAGTTCATATAACCTAATAATATAAAGTTGTTCCATTAATGACCCTTGTCGACAAGAGTTATATAAGAGGTATTTATATTTACTCCTATTATTAGCCCGTGGATCTTTACCTAATCTATACTATTAAAAATAAATACCGAATACGGTCAAAGGAAATGCCATTATTCTTAGAAAAGATGAAAGAAGAATTACCAAAGAAAACAATCAAAATAACTAAAATAGACTAGGACACTTCTAAATAAATTAGATAAAAAGATATAATAATTGATAGAAGAAAACGAAAAATTAAAAGTGGAAGTTAACCAGCTAAATAAAAACATTGGAAATCTAGAAGTCAACAGTAGAAAATTTTTTTACCAAGAAATTATTCTTCCTATACTATTCTTGTCTTAAATACAATTTTAAAAAAAATTAAGATATTTAGAAAAATAAAATAAAATGAAACTTTCTACTTATATCACAATTCATTTTGAAATGTTAAATCCCAACTTTAATTTTGTAAAAATTTATTATTCACAAATAAATGAAACTACATCACGCAGTTTCATTTAAGTGTGAACGCATAATTTTCCAAAAAAAAATACTGGAAGAGCGGATAGCTAATTCAAGTAACCAAAAGGAAAGCGAAAAGAGAAAGAGAGAATGTAGAAATACCCAGTCTTGAGCCTTATCGGAAATACAAGGAGATTGCAAAAACATAAAGACAACGGATGGACAACAACTCATGCGGTGAAGTTCTTGCCTGAAAAAAAATACCGTTGGGGAATGAGTCCAACACCCTCTAGCGAAAATGAATGAAAATGACAACAAGCCAGTAGAAATGATGTAAAATATTAACTAATTAGTATCTTAGAAACAGCAAGAGGAGCAGGAGAAAACTACAATAGAGATGGAAAGACAAGCTAAAACTTACAGCAGGACCTAACTGGAGGAGAGTGGCAACCAAAGGAGGCCTTTTTTAAGAGGCATACTGAAGCAAGATAGACATTTTAACAACACGTGGAAATGGAATCCTTTCAGTATAGAAGGGCATTATTATTATTTTTATTATTATTAGCTAATAATTACATTATTTAATTGTTGTTTAAAGTGATTCGCATATAGTATATATATATATATATATATATATATATATATATATGCCATATCCGTATAGTATGCACGCACGTACACACACATGTGTGTACGTGCGTGCGTACTTCCGGGCGAGCGAGCGAGCGTGCGTGCGTGGATGTGTGTGTGTGTGTGACAATAACTATTATCCTGGCAATAGCACCTCAGGCATTACATGAAAAATAACACTAACGTGTTAATTATATAAATGCCTCTATGGGTTATTCTTATGCATGGATATGTACGTATTATATATTTATGTTTAATAATTTATATATATTTATACAAGGTTTTAAAAATAAAGTATATATTTATCATACAGGTGATTCTAGGCATCATACTGATTAAAGAATATTATAGTGATTATATGAAAATATTTTTGAAAAAAATTGCTGTCAAAATTCTAATTTCAATGAAATCAAAATGTACATTTCTTTACAAAAACACGATCAAGTATATATATATATATATATATATATATATATATATATATATATATATATATAGTTTGATGCAGAGAATCGCATGTAGAAATAACTGAAACATTTTTTGTTATACCTTGTATGAACAATCAACTAGAAATTTGAAGGTTTTTTCGTTGTTTATAATCACTAAATCGTGTCTTGAAAGTTTATGAATAGACGTTCAGGTTTTCAGCTGATTTAATTACTAGTGCTGTAGTCGTGAGCGTAAAATTTTAGATTGTTCTTTAAATAAGTTGAGATTTCAAAGTAGGCATTTTGGTTTATTAAATATGGAGTGTTATGATTGACCTCCAATTCAATATTCATTTCTATCAATCCGTGGATTTTATACTGTGTTCTAAGAAGTTAGCGAATCTTTGAAGTCACAAGGTTATTGAAGTTGATTAGTGAAATAGATAGTGAGTTTTCACCTTAAAGATGTAGTAACTGATTCAATTCGATATAATTACTGATTTAATATTTTGTTGTGTTTTTACCGTAAGTCCATTCAGACTAGTTAAGCTAACGTAACAATATTGCACGGTCGGTCTCGTTGCTCTTGGTATATCATAGGCTTTACAAATAATAGAACATTATCAGAACAATTAAGCCATCTTCTAAATATTCTCTTAATTGCTTAATAAAAATCCCCTTGTAACCTTGAGCAGAAAATCTTGGGAATCTACAGTTTCCTTCTAAATAGTTTTAACATTTCAATCAAATTATGAAATGTGCCTCATAACATTAAAATACTTCTACGCGAGCAATTGGCGTAAATTCTTCACACACAACATAAAAAAATATTCAGTGAATTCGCATGCTTCCTCGGTATTACTAGACATGGAAACGGTACGCAATCAAATGTCACGTATTTAACATTTTTAAACAAGCATGTGGCCAAAGGCAGAAAATAGGGTGTATGTGAGCAGTAATAGCAAAATTTTATTCACACTAATCACCTTGGCAAGGGTATCTTAGAAATAAATTTTGAATCGAGCCGATTATGTAGAGAGTAAAATGATGGTTAAGGTTGTTACGAGCAAAGTTTGTATGACGAAGGTTAGAAGTTTCTTGATAGAACGAAGCTTTCAATGCGTAAAACGATTAAAAATACAGTTTATAATTTTGCTTTGTTTTTTATTTAATTCCGTAATAACGTTATTAATATAAAGCTAATTAATGTGCATAGTATTGAAGATATTTGGTGTTAATTTTACAGAAATTTATTATAATTTAATTTTTCATGACTAAATGAAACTGCGTAATTTAGTATTATTTCTACTTCTTTCTAAATTCTTTACCACGACGTAGGTTTCGTTGCATGACAACATCTTCAGGTGATCAATTTGTAAAGATTCATCTCACATTTACATATTGCCCACTTGAAGATGTTATTATAAAACCAAACCTAGGTCATGGTAAAGAATTTAAGTAAAATATAAATAATACTACATCAGGTATTTTCACCGAGTTGTGAAAAATTAAATTTAAAAAAATCTGCATAATACGGTAATTGACTCATTATAAATTTTGATATTTTCGTACAATGTTGTGAAATACAAGTTAATTAAAAACCAGTCTTGAACAAAATTCAAAAATTGATTGAAAAATAAGCCAGTTATAGGTTTCTAAATTTGAAGATATGGTTAGGGTTAGGTATATACCTGTCTCTTTTCCTCTTGTGGAAGATAATGTGCAATATTAAAAATGACATCACAACACGTCCTTATCTAAAGATTAAATTTAATTTTTTATAACTCAGTCAATTTTAAAGGTTATTAAAACATTTTTTCACTTGTACCTTGAAATTATGATTAATGAAAAAAATTATTAAAATTTTAGTGATAATTTTTGCTATTAGCTGCTGCTGCTTTAGGAATTGGTTTTGGACGATATCTAACACTAGCCCCATGACTAGTTTCTTTTTGGCTATAGAAGTTTTGTATAAGTGGGACTTTGTATCAGATTAAACCATCATTTGGTTTTAACAACAGAAACATTTAAATTGTTATTCCATAACTATATATTAATATGTGCACTTTTAAGGTATTGCGCGCACATAACAGTGTGAGCTTTGGAATGGTTCAAGTTTGTACGTGGAGGGAATGCAGAAAGCTAAAATTTATATATAATAAGTTTTACAAATACATTAAATTATATAATAATAATACATTAATATTTTCATACTAACAGTGTCAAAAAATAATAGTCTGTGGTCAACAGTCACAGTATAGATGTCGCTAAAAAAATTGTTTAATAATTTGTAATTTTGTGTGATTTCAAGTTACTTTTTCCACACTCTGCGGAGTGTATGTGACGACAAAAAAAACCTTTTATTTTATATTTTGTAGATAGATATCGGAGTTATATATATATATATATATATATGTATATATATATATATATATATATATAAATGAAATACAGCTTGCTTAATATACACCTTTTGCAACAGGAAAATTTTATATGCCATTGATATCAGTGAAATATAGTTAATAAGTATTAAGTTTTTGAAACCATTCAAAAGTTACTTGTTAAGAATGAACTTGAAAATTATTCAAAGGTATGCTGAATTTTGTATATCAATTAAACAAAATTTAGTAAAAATTACGTGACATTTGTTGTGGTCATTTTATCTGAACTTTTAAATGAAACATAAAATTTAAATGTTACGTATCTGTTATATCAAACAATTTTACATTTTTATGCGCAAAATATTCCTTCCGACACGAATTGTTTAATATGAAATTGTAGTCTTCAAATACCTAAAAATGAACAACTGAATGTTGTGTCATTGTAATTTGAGCGTAGATTCGAACTTTGATCGGTCCAAAAATTCGTCAGAAACATCTACACATAAAAGAGTAGGAGAATTTCACATACATTACTTAAGTATCGGCAACAATAGAATTAAGTCTCTCAAAAGCAAACCTATGATGTAGCAGAAATATAAATCTACTTTACAAAATGTTCATAGCCATTGGGATTGCAATAAAATTGTAAACCAACATTCTCAACGACCCACGAACGACAACGAAAAAACCCAATTCAATTTTATCCCTTTCCTATCTGTACACATGTACCCGCATCGTATAATAGACTCAAAATATACATAAATTTCAATAAGAAAAAAAATTGAGTCAACAAATGACGTCGATGGAAATAAAAACAGTGGTGACGATGTTTAATATTGTATATTTCTAACTATAAGTTACCCTATAACGAATATTCGTGTTATATTTACCTGCAATAAAGCTAATTCTATGAATAAAGATTTAAACTTTTAATTTTTATTTAATTATCTTACTAAAAGGATGAAATTTTTCGATTGTCTCCCTGTAAGAGGGTAATTTCTTAATTATGCAAATGAAAATATATGATTATCTACCAACATGTAAATTTATACTCACATGGTTTACATGTCATACATAAAATCAAATACATTTCTAATAATCGATACGGTTTTCTAAGTAATTAAAGAGCACAGTGGCAAAACAAATAAAATTTACTTAGAAAATCGGAGATACTTGAAAAATAATAACTTTTAAAAAGCAACTAAATTTTTCTGCCCTAGTAAGTTCAAAGACACAAATGAATCGCCTAGTTTATGAATTTAATTCCTATATTTTTATCTTTAAAACTGAAGGATATCATTATTTATGCTCCAAAATGGTCTTTAAATATGATTTTTTTTACACTATTGGCGCAAAATTACAATTTTCCGATCAACAATCATAACTTAAAACAATCTTAAATCGCAACGAGTATACATAGCGGGAACTTTGAAAAATATATTATGAAGAATGTAAATTCACAGAAAATAAGCTGGCTGAACTGCCAGCTTATTTTCTGAATATAACGAATATATGCACTTTATTTTTATGTTCAAAATGCGCCAAATAATATTTAAGATAATAGTCTATTATTTGGGACAATTACTCCCGTACAGAGTCCAGCACGTAATTTTAAAACAATTTTCTTTAATGAAATATAGGTCTAGGCAAGTAAAACATTCACAAAGAATTTTTGAACGTTAATTTTATGTTTCTTGACCAAAATTATTATGAAAAAGATCTAATAAAATTCAATGACTTATTTATTTGCAACAAGGAAAGTTGTAAAATATTTAACATCAAGGTTTACAATTAGCGAGGTAAAATTGGTCAAGTTCATAAAATATTTACTTTTGATTTGTTAATTTTTTTAGAAAATTTCCTGTTAAATCAAAAGTATGGTATCAGTGCTATAAGGCAGTTAGTAGGATACACAATAATATTAGAAAAGAGAAAACTAAATAATACAAAAACATATACAATGAATAAAAATTAAAATAATGAGCCAGTCGTGAATCGTCCAAATAAACATCGTTTCCAATACTAAGTTAAGCATATTAAACGCGAGTCAAATGGATCACTATCTAGAAACCCGCAATGATCCCGCTGACCCCGCCTACCATGTAGATGCCAGACAGGCACCACAATGACAGAGTTTCTGTAACTCGCCTCTATACCTTGACGATGCCACCACACCCACCTCTTATAAGCCGGTAGATGTCAGGTATGCGCGATGAAAGACCTGTTGTAAATCATCTATGCTCTAGAAGACTTGAAGTACGAGACTGCAGTCAAAAAAGCAGCTCGTTGGGCTTCGAAATCGTTAAAGACTCCATTATAGAAGCAGATTTTTTAAGAGGAAGCTTCGCAAACACATGCCGTGTGAGACACAAGCTCTTATTATTATTAATTTTGGATATTGACCGTCATACTTACTAAAAATAATGAAATAAAAGTTTATTTTTAAATAGTTACTCAGCCTGCTAAAATTCTTAATCAGCACAGGAGATTCATGATAGCAAACGGATGTTGATACGTGTATATTAATACGAAATATTGAGTGTATTTGCTTTCACACATAGCACAAAAAAAATCAACACCAATCTAATCATTGATAGATTGTTAATGTAATTATTTGAATAAACGCAGAGCTTAGTATAACTATTTCTTACTTGAAGAAAGTTAGATTTAACCCCGCCTAAAATGAAAAGCGAAGTATACATTCATTGATAATACCGTTAATTTTGAATGAACCCTTTCTAAATTACCTGAAACATAAAAATGCAAGTTAAGTCTTATGGATACCAATAAATGAATTCATTTCTAATTTACTGCAAAGAAGAACAAAGTATCGTGGATTTCCTAAGAGGACCGTGTGACTAATACAAGTATCTTGAATGTGCAAGTATCAATAATACGATGGTGTAATGTGAGGCAGCTGTCTGTAACCTTGCTTGTTATATTTGTAATTACTTTTTGTTGTTATTTTTTATATAATTATATTAAGACTGGAAAGCAATATGAGAATTACTTACGTTTTTTTAAGTCACATTTCTTCTTTTTTTCTTATTGTTGAACTTCTGTTATAAAATAATTTCTTTACTTTGAATTAAGCTACTTTGACGTTTTTAAAAATATCTACTTTAAAAAAAGTTTATATGTATATAAAACCTGTTGAGAATAAAAAACTAAGATTAGAACCCGCACTACAATGGTTCTGTAAATATTTAGACAGAATGAGAATTTAAAAACTATCGTACTTCTACTAACCTATGAAATAAATAATGTTTTTTTCACTGTAACTTTATAGTCTAGCATATCTTTCAATGGATCAGAAATATCATTTATTTTATTTTAAAAATATGGTATTTAAAAGCATTGCTATCAGATAAATTTACGTAAATCGTTTTATATATACTTAAGATTAATTTACCGCAATATTGTCATTTAAACATTTTGAAGTGTTAACTTCGGTAATATATGCAAATTAATAGGCTTTATTCGATAAATTACATGTTTCTACATAAAACCGTTTTTGAAGAAGATGCAGTGTTTTCTACGAATTAAATTATATAAACTTTTCAACTTACTTTGAAACACATTTTTGTGTCTTTATAATTTTTCCTTTCAATTTATAGACCATAAGATAAATGAAATTAAAACAAACATTTTTGATCACTTTATATGCCCTTTTTAAAACCTTTAATTAAATATTGTTTAGTGTTAATTGAAATATATGGGGGTAAATATATTTTGCCCCTAGCTAAGTTTTTAAATTCTATTCAAACGATGCCTAATAAAAAGGCCTGTAAATGATTGAAACGCCATTAATTTCATAAGGGTTCTCCTTCACAAGGGTTTGTCTTTACTTTTTATATGCCGAAACCTAAAGAATGAATTACTGAAAAGTTGAAATACTGATGCTTCCTCTCTATAATCATTTCCAATTTCCAATCGCCTTTCATTTCAAATTTAGTGTTTTATATAAAAGTTAGGTCATATATATACATAGAATTCTCTATATTTTTTATCAAAATTGATCTGAGCTCAATAATCAAAATTGATCTGAGCTCCCAATCTTTTTTGAATTATATAACACGCGTCAGATATTTTTAATTTTCAAATATTTTCAACCTTGCCTCAAAATTAAAAGTCAAATACTATAAACAGCATACGAAATAAATCAGAATATGAACAGTTTTTTTTTATTTTTATGTAGATATGAGTAAGCATGATCAGGTTCACAATATTGGTAAATAGCTTTATATAAGTGAACATTTTTTTTTAACATAATTTGTCACACATTTTAATTTATCCATAATAGTCTATTCTTATAGATATTTTCTATCTAATATTATTACATTAAATATAAATAGTATACTTTGAACATTTTATGGAAAATTTTACGACGGTAACGGCATCCTCTATAAACTTAAGAGCAAATTGGCTTCTCCCTGTACGTTCGTCCGTTTGTCTGACTTAAAAACTGATATTTGGTAATGTTATAAATCAATGATATGAGAAAAAATTAAAGACAATTAGAAGTAAACAAATTTAGCAAACAATTGAATTTTATAGTACTGAATATTTATTAAAGCATGACTTTGACTCACACTTGGCAATTTATTTTTATCAATAGTCCTTTATCTGCTGAATACGAATGACTTTGAAACATTTTTTACTTCTATATCATGCGATTTTAAAAACTGAATTCAATAACAAATTATACAAAATTGTTGTTTTTACCACATAAAAGTAAATCATATTAACGTAAAAGTTATGCACATATAAAATTTAAGGTTATATAGTATTTTTATTAAACTATTTACAAGTATATATATTACCTTCATAGATGATTATAATATAATCATTGCTACTTCAAGGATCGCTAACTTTTTCTTGATTTCGCTTCAGCTGTTTCGAAGATTTCTAGAAATTCTAGAAATGTCATAAAAGTTTTTCTTGTTTTATCGATATCATAAACAATACATGAAATAAAAAAAAATACGATTACTCCGTTAGTCTGTTTTAAAATTTATACATAAATATTTCAAAGTGTTAACTTTGGTATTAAATTTATGCAAGTTAATGTACTTTATTACTACGTCAAGTAGCTAGGTCAAACGATTTGATAGAAAAACGGCTGTAACAGATGGATAGACTAACCATACCTTGAGTGTTCCTATAAGTCTTCAGATTTTTTTAAATACCAAATAATAAAATTCTATTATTTACAGGAAAACGAATTTCAAGTGTTTAGAGCTACTGGAAAATTAAATCGACGTAGTTCTAACATTTTCCACTTATTTCATTTAAGAACTAGAATGACCTGCAGTGTCTATAACATATATTGGTGTATCTATAACATATATTGTGTGACGGGCAGAGTCTATAACATAAATTGTTTAGTACCCAGAAGACTAAATGTATTGACGATTTATTATTTTTACACGAATGAAAAATGGTAACAAGTGTATGTATATAAATATACTTTGTTGGTTAATATTTAAAATAATTAAAAAATAAATAAAATGAGTACTTTTTTGTAAAGTTTACTGAACATTCTAGAACGTTTCTTCATAAAATACAAAAATAGTGACAAGCTCTAGATTAGTATCAAGCCTCCAAGTGAATTATAACAAAGAAAATTAAACGAAATGGACATAAAATACGATTCTTATATTTCTTTTTAGTTAATTTTTATCAAATATTATTGACGATAAACAATTAGTAATTGGTAATGAAGTAGGTTACCTGCATTAAAAGTACATTGCTGTAATGGAGGTTAAACATACATATCAGTACCCAAATTGAGCAGCATACTTGAAAGATAATACTGAACTTCAGGTTCGAGAGTTTTCTAAGTGGAGTTGCTTCCGGAGGGATTGACAATAAATGCAAAAGTTTACTATGCAAAGGTTTATTATTTTGTCGTATTGACTAGATAATAAACCCAAGTTACTCTTTTGCCAAACTGAGACCATGTACAGCAAAATATATCCATCAAAAATTACGGAAATCGGACTGAATTCTTCCAGCACATTCACCTTTTTCACCCCACAGTCTCCGCTAATTACTATTACCTGCTAGAGAACAAGTTTCTAAACAATTATTTACAGATGAAAAAATCATCAGAATGAAATCTTTCAGAAAATCTTATCAAATTTCTTCAATCTAATTTTAGTTACTTTTTTGCTGAATGGTATTTTTTCTGTCTACCAAGTGGTCATAAGTTACGTAATTGATTTATTTCATGCCCACTTATCACCGCTGGTGTTTCATCGGTATGTGTATGTGTACATATTTTTGTGGCTGCCAAACTCCTAATGTTATTAGCTATTTTATTCGAAAGCAATAGATTTACGAAAAAAGCAAGATATATATTTTTGTAGTTACAAATTTTTCTCTGATGCCATATCACATAGAGGTGATGTTTTATGCATTAATCGCAAAAAACTAAACCGTTAATTTATCTAATGGTTAAAATTTTTGTGGCAAATTTCAAAGGCAACAAATTTCATCTCTTGAATTTTCCTCTAATACTCAGAGTTTTAAAAAATAAGCTTTTGCTTTTTCGAAAAGATATTTTGAAATTTAAAAATTGTCTCCAGCCTTTACTCCGAAACGATTAACTTTATGAATAAAGTCATTTTTCTTGATATTTCTTCCAAAATCTTCGAAAAAATTATAATTTTTGAGAAAATATATTTTCATCACCTTTTCGTCATCAGATTATACACACAAGAGTTCCTCTTCTTCGATAAACAAAACTCATTAAGAAAATGTTAAATAAAAAAATGTAAAATTAAATTTTCCCTTTATTGGGTGAATAAAATAAATATAGTAGCAGAACTCATTCCAACGCCCGTAATTTGCGAAGAATGTGTTTTGCGGTATGTGGTCTAGCGTTATCATGGAGAAAATAAATTCGGCCCGGTTAAGTAAACTCGATGCAGTAAACTAATTAGCCAACTCTATGTTAAACATTTCCTGGGGGAGATGGTCAAGACGTCGGGTATCTAAAGCGTTATACTATCGGATTAGCACAGAGTCGAATGCAAGTTCGAATTTTACTTTTGGTCACTTTCTTTTCTTTCATCTACAATAATTTTATAAGGCATTATTTAATAACTTTAATGGAAATGTAATTTCATATTAATAAAAATATATAAATTCAAGTAAAAAATTGCAAAATGTTTACTTTACTTTTTTACTTGTCAATGTCAATTTTACAAATGTTATATTCATTTTATTACATTTTTTTATTTTTAAATATTCTAAAGATATCCTTGTCAGAGTTTAGAATGATATCCAGAGTTAAAATGATTATTTTGAAAATCTTCATATTTCATATGGATTTCGTGAAAATGGATTTTCATAATTTGAAAAAAATTCTTATATTATCATAAGAAATAAGTAAGGAAATAATAAATTTTTGTCTATTTACAAATACATTTTTCAAAAAATCTCACACCAATATGTTTTTTCACTAGGGATAAAAACACATGTACTATAAATTTTTAAATACTATAAAGTTAATGAAAAAACAAATAATAAGACAAGCCATTTTCATATACATAAACCTGCAAAGATTGAATAAAACTTGCACCACGAATGTTCCATATAAATAAAAAATTGGCACTTTAAAGAGCACATAGTAAATCATAAAATATTCCTATTATTAACATCACTTTTCTGCATGCGAATATATTACCTACTATATCTTTCCAGGCCCAAAAAATATATTCCGAATTTCTTAAAAACCATATGACCTAGTATGACAGTTCTAAACATCTAGGTAAGTTTTTGGTAAGCATGTTATATCTAGAATGTTTGTCTCTAATCGAGTATTTAATTTGCTCCACCTAAAATTCCTTTAAAAATATGGCATTTAACGCTTTTTATATCAGCTTGCCCTTGAAAGAAGAATGTTGTAATAATATTCTTAAATGACGAAAAACGCTGCTAATTTGGCCTGACTTATTTTTAAAAAAGTTCTTTTAAATACATAATTTTATTATTGTTTAAATATAATTTTCATAATGTTTTTTTTACAGCTGCGAATTTAATTGCAACAAGAGTACGTTTTTAAGCAAGAGTTAAATAAATTTAATTCACATTGACTAATCTCTTAATCAGGAGCTATTTTCCGAAAAAAAAATTTTCTACATTTATTGTAAAATTTAGTATTGAAAAATCGTAAAAAAGATACTGGGCTTAAGGCTAATCGTATATAGAATATTTAACTTTGCTCTTACTGCAGAAGTAGCTGTCATAGAAATAATTAGCTTATCCGACAGACGGGGCTGACGTCGAAATCATTACATTTTTCTTGCCTTTTATCCATTTCTGAAGGCCTATTGAGTATGGTACGCAAATATAATTTGGTGTCCAAATTGTATCCCTGTTGTCGGTCTCAAATTCAAAATGCTAAGTATAAATTAACTGTTTTTAGTTCTGCTTTGATATTGGTGAAATGAGATTTTATTATTATCAATAAAATGATTGAATTTTGTAGCATCGGCTCGTATCTATTTTTAAATTAAAGTACAATTTTGATTGTATAAAAATAACTGCTGCTAACAAGTAAGTAAACAGAATGACTTGATAGCCTATAAAACTAAATTTGAAAACTGTTTGAAACTAACCTGTTTAGAAAAAAAATTCAATCCATGCTGACCTTGCGTATGCATGCCCAGTGTCCTTTTCATGAAATTGCATATATAGAAAAAATCACATATGGTCTTTTTTTATTAATAAAAAAGTAATTAAAAACCCTTCAATATATTGCAAAACAAGTTTCAACCAGTATTCTTAGCAGAATCTTAAATATGTAAGAAATCATCAAAAATAATAGACGAATTACATTAAACCAAACTTTAGATTATCACTTAAATAAGATCATTTTAAGTTGCATTAAAGTCAATTAAAATTGTAATGAGTTTTATATTAATTTTGTTCAAAATATTTTTAACACTCTATATAATTAAAGTCAAAGCGGTATAGTGATACGTTTGTAAGCTTATGAATAAAGTTATATGAATATTTTTAGAAAATATGTAAATTTGTCAACCCTATTGTCAATTAAAGCATGAAATCCTCTAAATAGACTTTTTAGTAGTAGATCAACCTATATTAAAAAGCATAGAGAGTTAATATGAAATATTTTTTTTAAAAAATGCGACAATACAAAAAAATAAAATTAATGCAACCAAACACAAACATTTAAACCTAATCAAAAATAGAGCTACAAAATGCATTTTAAATTCAGATCACAATTTGCCACATAACGATTAATTAACTCGTATGTGCCACTAATATTTATAAAACTTTTTTTGTGTTTACATTCCTCCATGTTCCATTTTTTTCAATATCTAGTTGTAATCGACTAGAATGCCCTTAAACATCATTCATATGTTATTATTTATCTTTATTTCTCTCCAAATGCATTTAAAATGCCTTTAAGCCCATACAGCACAATTTTTTAAAATTTTAAGGCTTATCTTATACAATTTTTTATAGTTAATAATTTCGTGGCTTTTCAAAAGAAATGAATTTATTTAAAAATCGTTTCGACTATTTTTCGGTACTTAGTATCGTTGACACGAAGTTTTTATTCTCAATCAATTTCCAAATATAGAGTCCTTAAATATATTGTTTTATTTTATCTTAAATCAAAAAATGTGAAAATTGAATGCTTAAAATGTAGTATTTAGTTCATTTACGCTTTAATACACTTTCCATTAGTCCAAGTTTTAATGGTTTGTTTAATTTTTGGAATTCATCGAGCCTCTTCTTATTATATCAGGTCTTTATGGTGCTCTGGATGATTATTTTTTTCTAGCACAATGCTATTGTCTTTCCTATTCCATTCACATAAAATTCACAAGAACTATCAGAAGGCCGAGCAAGATAACCAGAATTTTAAATCGCTATATCTATACATATTGTTCACTGGAAGACATATTATTTAATAGAACAGGACACAATATTTTTTCTATTTATATATATATATATATATATATATATATATATATATATATATATATAAATACACCGTTTATTACGGTATATTCTATATTCTATTCACCGTCTACACCGATATATTCTACCGTCCATTGTTAAGGAATACTATGCCGTATCTTAAATTTGCATAGCTGAATTTTAACAATTTTTATAATACTACCCAATTTTGATGATGTTATATAAGCCACAGACATTTGAAATAAAAAAAATCATCTAAATTGGTAGATAAATGCCGGAGGTATGAATTAATAAACCCAAAATATTATATGGATAAAACAATCTTTACAAATTAAACGGTTTTATTATATAATTGACGATATACTGAAAGATTGGAAACAATTGTAGATCACCAATATAGAATTTTCATCAGACTAACGTAAAATCGTTGTGCGTATTTAATAGAAAACTCACTTTTGTAATGGTTTTAAATTTCCTGCGCCTTGCGGGTTTATTTTATTATGATCAAAATTCCACAATGGTGAAATATAATTATTTCCAAGCTTTTAGTATGTCAAAGAATGAAAATGAAAACTGTTTAATTGAAATTTTTTTTTTACTTACACTTTATATTTATATTTTTTAGTTGCTTTGTTTTGCTTATCCTGCATTTTATAAAATTAATTCAATGGCTGGAGTAACTTCTTGCAATATATTTATCAATGCGAAAGCAGCGCATAGTGATGACTTATGATTTAGATAGGCTACACCACTATAGTATAAGTTTAAGAAATTTGAATCCCGAGTAAATAAAAAAGTCTCTACTTTATACCCAAAATACTAAATTAAAAACCGCAGATCACCAAGTCCCGCAATTTGAGCAGGCTATACCCCGACTGCGCCAGGAATATAGAATTGGAACCCGGAGTACAATGACAGAATGTCTGATTGAGACACACAATACTAACTTACAAACAACAATCTTATGATTTGTACTGGCAGTACTCGCACGGCAGTACGACTGAGGAGTTTCCACTCTGTATTCATCGGGAGTCTCAGTTTGAGACCCTCATACTAACTTAAAAATATCAGATACTCAATTTTTACGGTTTAGATAAAGAATACCCCTACAGCATCAGGACTGGGGTGTTGGAACACAGAGTTAAATCATAGAGTCTCTGCTTAACTACTAATTTAAAAGCAGTTCGTCAAGTATCACGATTTAGGGAGGCAGTGTCCCTGCCAGAAGCAGAAGTTAGAAGTTGAAACCCGAAGTTCGATGATAAAGTTTCTGCTTTAGACCCAAAAGACTAATTTAAAAATGGCTCACTTTCAAGTCTCATAATTTAGGCAAGTAATAAAACTTAGAGTGTCACGATTTTTGGATCAATTTTTTTAATTATAATAATGTTGCCTTGTCACGGGCCCTGACCATATGTGCGAAGTTTTATGAGAAGCGATTAAATAGAATTGGTTACAGAAGTGGCAAGCGAAAGATGAAGGAAGTGAAGCTATAAACATTTAAAAATATGGCTTTATGTCTCTGAATGTACCCGTATATACTTACCAACAAAATTAATTTTTTACCTTCGTGCTACGTCAAGATAAGCAAAACGAATCCAAACCAGATCACTTTACTCCTCATCACTGAAGAGTTTCTGTCACCACCTTCTGTCTCCGTCGTTTTACGCTGATTTTAGTAAAGAAGAAATGTATGCCACTCACTCGCGCATGCACACACACACACATGTATGTATATATATATATATATATATATATGTGTGTGTGTGTATAAAAAAATTTTATAAAATATCGATTTAAACTTTCTGCAATTATTTTATATTTTTTACTAAAAATATCTGCATCTCTACTTCTGACGAAGAAACTTTGTTTCTTTTCTTAATAATAATTGAGTCAATTTCTTTACTCTAGATAAAATTATAAATATATAGCGAGCGCTTTGGTCAGCCCTTTTATGCGCAATGAAACGAGAGACCAAAACGAGAAGGTAATCCTCCTGGGATAAGGTTATAATGAAAATTCATCTCTGCGGGGATCCGGAAAATTGGTTTTGGAACTCTTCTATGTTTTAGAAAATTGTTTTCAATGACCCAATTTAAGTACTATTTGTTTTGAATCATATTTTGGGTTTGTAATCGTGTAATAAATTTTAGTTTAAATCAGCGAAGGAGGTGCCTTGTATAAATAAACACATTCTGGTTTTGTTCAATAGGCAAAAAAAAATTATCTCAAAATATTTATAAGAAGATGAAATTTAATCAAGTTTAACATTAAGAAACACTTTTGACTTCAAAGAACATAACAATTTTATAATCCTGTAACACTCTTAATGAGTTAAAGAAGTTTAGCTGCCAAACATTCATTGAGTGTAGTCGCGGCTGGATGCGAAGATTTAAAGGAACTTTGTTTTGCAGGTCATAAATCACTATAGTAAAATTATTTTAATATTAAATTATCTTCAAGTGCGCAAACTAATCAGTTGACTAGAAAAATAATTGTTTATGATTTTACTGATATGTAAACTTTTATTTAATTAAACTCCTTTTTTAAATTACCTCATATAAGTTAATTTTATTATAGTAAAACTGAGAAACATTGCGTAAGTTGGTTTAATGTTAATATTGATCAAATTTTAAAAAAAAATATGGAAGTTCTAAATGGACAGTTTATGTGTACTAAAAAAAATGTGTACTAAAAAAAACTGAATATTTTCTCATCATTGGAAATCATTAAAATGAGATATCGATTTAAAAGACGTTATTCACAAATACTGAAACCACCGAATTTGGAAGCGATATAATATAAAAAATTTTAATTCCTAAACTGTTGGTTAAAAAAAAGTGAAGAGTCTGTGCCAATAACCAGATATTTTTTCGTTCCATATATGTACTGAACATATGAGAGTACGATAGAAAACATTCACGTCAACATTCAGTATTGAAAATAGTTATTAGGAACCCCGTCTTGTCGACAGAATTCTTGAAATTGATATATCACAAACACGGACTAATTAATTTAAATCACGACCCCCTTAAAGTCCCTCTTTCTAATGATTCAGATTGAATTTAAAATCACTTTATTTATAAATTAAATGTTTTCAGACAAAATGCATCTATTATCAAGATATGAATACTAAAATAACTCCGAGAAATATTTGAACGAAAAATTAATTCTAAATCAAGTAAAGTCAAATTATATAATAAACTAGTCTTTTGTAACCTAGTCACAAATAATTTCACACTGACAAATATTTTCCTCAATATTTTATACTATTTTTCACAAAAAAGTCAGAAACAAAGTTTATAGGCATTTCACTGAAAGGCCGAGAAAGAAAAAAGCTAATGGTCAATTGTTTAGATCGCAAACGGTTAAATTTTGTAAGATGAGGTATACGGAAATTTCACTCTTAGCACCTAGATTCATTTCATATTATTTAACACATATAATGAAGTAAAAGAAAAGGTACTATTAACTTATATTTTTGAAGGTGAAAATAACTTGTTGTTGAAGAAATATGAATTTACATTATTTCGGTACTATTGCAGATGTCGGTTCTATTTTTATGATTCCATACCTCAAGAAGAAAAAAGAAACCCTTAAAAATTAATTATGCGTTTATCTGTGTGTTATTCTACAATTTACAGTAAATTTTCTCAGAAACCATTGAGGTAGAAACTTAAAATTTGGCGTAGTAATAAAACCTATTAACACTCAATTATATTTAATAGCAAAATTTAGAGGAGCCAAATCAAGTAAACCAATTTCCATTTTTAATTTTGTATGCCATGTGGAGGATCGATCAAAGAGAAAATTATGAGAAACCCTAAATTGTTCTTTTTAACTTTATGCAAGATAATTCGGGAAATATTGTTGAAACATTCACAAAAAATACACTGGTCCCGCCATTTTCTAATTTCACTGTAGTTAATATTATGAAAAAAGAACGTTACTTGAACTTTACCTAACGTTGGTGCAATGGAAAATTACGGAAATGATCCTAAATATCATATTTATACGCCCATAAAAGCAATACTAGGCGATATACTTTGATGTGAAAAATATAATATTAATATTTGCCAAATAAATGCGCTAAGTGCGGAAGGAACTCTCGCAGTGCGAGTTCTGCTCATATTAACTTAGTTTTGTTTATTTTAAATTTTTTCACGAGTATTTAAATAACAAGTTTAATAAAAGAAAATGGTTTTTATTTGGTACTCCATTGTATTCAAACATATTGGATAACGCATGAATGAAAAGCTATTGATAAATATGACTAAAAACTTTTAAAGTCTAGGTTATGTTAGATTTCATAAGTTATAAGAGCTTGCAAGATATATTCTAGTAATGTGTTTGTATTTAAAAAATAGTTGAACTATTCGAATAATACTTTCAAACTTATATCGTAAAAGAGCAAAATCTTTTTCAAAGAGAAGTTTATTTTTTAATCACTTAAATATGTACTAGGTTTCATGCAACACATAAGAGGTATAATTACTGAAATTCTTAGTTTAGGACAATTTTATATTGTAGTAGAAGTTAGAAAAAGAAATTCTGCATCATACGAATATCAAACTCAATATGTTGAAAGATAAAGCTTATAAAAACACTCCAAATATTTTCGCTTCAATTGTAACCGAAAATATGAATGCAAGCAAGTCTAAGTTTCTCTCATCTGTAGTTTCATTAATATAATTCAATAACTGCATAAGGCGGTTGATATTTTATTAAAGTTTAGACCATATATTTCAGTTAATCAGTTTTTCTGTAAAAACTTAGTAAAAACTTCGAATATGATAGTTATTTTTCAACATGTCTTTTAAGTTTAATTTAGAAATATGTAGTGAGTCAATGTTCATTTATTTTATATATGTTTAAAAGAAAACTTTAAAATCTTAAATTATGTTTTTATTTACATTTTCTGTGAAATGTATTACATTTAAATAAATCTCGAACGATTACCCAATTTTATTCGTGAGTAGAACAAAATAAAATATGTAGGAATTTTATTTAAATATTTTATTCCTGTTGAATGTTACTTCTTTCTTAATTTTTATTTTGCACAATATATTTTTGAGGATATGAAATGACAGTTACCGCGAATTCAATTTTGTGATATATGTGCCATGCGAGGATAAAAAGTAGATCACTTTTTATCCTCACACGGCACATACATCTTTTTTAACAACAAATGTGCTTTCTGTATCGTTTTATAAAATCCCTTGAAACGGTTGTGCCTCTAATGTTTCAGAAATAGCCTTTCTGCCGAGAGTTAAATTTTCTTCTGTTTACAAACTTTATGTACATGACTTAACATGCCCCATTTTTTTTAAATTTAGAAATAACTGATATTCAAAAACCCACGAAAATATTTTTAATTATTAGCAAATATTCCATGGATTATAGCAAAAATTCAGCCAATCAGGTTGCCATTTAACATATGTTTAAATTATAATCTATAGTTAATATTAATGACATTATATTACAGTACATTCAAAAGGAGATTTGTTTGTGCTCAAGTCGGTTCAAGTAGTCTAAAAGTCATATTTTTAACTAAAATTAAATAAGTTATTATTATTTTGCTATTTTTAAGTCTTACTTTAATATTTAAAAAAATTAAAATATCACCTGGATTTAATTTTTTCTTTAAACGGTAAAGAAAGCGTAAATTATAAAACATAGTCGATCACCCTTTGATTAATTTTTAAATATTTGTACGTACACGTAATCCCACCTCGGGTCTCTATTATTCGGCATTTTTATAAATGACTTTAGCAAAGAACAACACAACCTTCACTTCACAAACACAAACTTCAATATAATAACATTAAGGATCTAGGAATAATTGTGGACGATAAGTTAAAATTTTACAAACACGTGGACCACGTTACTAGTAAAGCTGCGAAGATGTTGGGTTTCGTTTTGAGGGCAAGCAAGGGTTTTAAAAACGTTCAAACATTGATGTCTCTGTACAATTCACTTGTGCGTAGTCAGCTTGAATACGGATGTGTGGTATGGAACCTAATTTTTAATAAATGCTCTGAACGCATCGAAAGGGTTCAAAAGATATTTTTGTACCACGTCACCTTCAAAGCTGGGTTGAACAAAATATTACTCACGTACGAAGAGTGTCTTTTATATTTTAAATTGAACACTTTAGCTCAAAGACGAAAACACACTGACTGCATATTCCTCCAAAAACTTATTCACAATACAATTGACAGCAGTCCACTTCTCCAGCACTCTCAATTTAACATTCCACGTAAGAACAGTAGACCGCATATATATTGTCCTTTATTTGTATCAAAGTGTCGCACGAATGTATGATTGTTTGCACCCGTAAATAGAATAAGCTGTACCCTGTATAATCTTCCTTCAACTGTAGATTCCTTTGGGTCCTCAACTTCATCATTTAAAAATAAACTTATTGAGATTGACGGAGACAGGTAACTTCTGCTTGTTAAAAAGTGAAATTTAGTTACTTTTTATTAACTTAAATTGGTTTGTCTATTTGACTTTATGTTTTATTGATTAATCCCTTATTAATAGTTATTTAATTCACTATAATTAATTTAAAATTTTAATGTGCATTTTATTGATCAACTCCATTATTGTTAATTTATTGAAATACATTGAAATGTTTCTTACTCGTAATAACATTATATGGTAATGGTAACAACACCAAATTAATCATTAGTTATCACATGAAAATTATACATTTATACAATTATGTTTCTCGACTAATATTGTTAAATTTGTGACAAAACTCCTTGTGTGCCAATAGTAAATAAATAAATAAATATACCGTTCATTCAGTTTATTCAAGAAACACTCATAAATAATAAAATGAAGAAATATCGAAAAAAACAACATATATCATATGATCTAAATACCGAGATATATATATGAATGCTAATCTAACGTTATGAATAGAAAGGAGGACGAAAAAATAATTTACTAAAAACTGTAGTAGAATGGCATCTAAGGTATATAAGAAATTAAAGTGAAAGGAAATAAAACGTAATCCAAGAAAATAAAAAGACGGTACTCTGACGATATCATGTTTAGAAAAATACCAGTTAAAAAGAAAATATATGTTGAGAATGTTAATAGCACGTCAACATTAACGAATACTGGTCTTGTGAGGTTCAACGTCCTTATAAATGTGTATTGTCTTATAACCAATGAGACGTGACACGCAAAAGCTCAAATTGTAACTTCGTCCTTCGTTCGAACAGAAGCTTAATAGAAATGTGAATAACATTTTTCCTATTTACACCTTTACTGGTGATATTGACGCAAACGGCTGCTTTAAAAGGTGTTGCCCCCAATTTGGAAAAGTTGAAATATTATATATACTCTAATGGCGGCAAAATTATATTACTATGATAAGACATTAGTTAAAACAATATTGAAACGAGAAAATTTAATTGTAATTAATTTAAATAAATATATTGCTGTACACAATCATAATTTCAATGTCAAGTGACAGGTTAAGTGGAAATGTTTTTACATTAGTTTTCTCTGTTATTATCCTAAAATATAAAATAAACAGGTCATAACTAAACTCACATTATAATTATATTTTCTCTCTCAAGGCGAGTTGGTTTGTCGTAAGTTCATACAAAAAAAATTATTTTGATCAAATTGATATTAGCGCATTTATTACAAGGTTCAAAAAATAACGTTCACTTTATTTTATTTGAGTCAATTAAATGAAAGTGGATTTATTTCTTCAATTCATCAATTTTTTTTGCATTAGTTGTCATGTAAATACGATTGACGTTTTTGTTACAATAAAAGGGGCGGGACGGAAATGAACGTTACGTCCGTTCAAAAGTTGATTCCTTTTACAACAATATTTCAAAAATATCACTGGAACCATCCACGGTTTGTTTCATCTTGATACCTCAAAGTATTTCAAAGTAATCTGTTAAAGAGACAACAAAGTCTCAATAAAAGTGGACGGACAAGCCACAGTTTAATCAAGCGGATTAAACTGTGGCGTGAACGCTGTACGCGAGGTATAGTGTGAACGCGGTATAAATATCAAATCTTTGTAGTCGCGCGTACTCGGAGCGCATGAACGGATTAATGCGAGGAATATATACCACAACGCTTGGTAATATTTCGAGCTTCTAAAGACTGAGAATGTTCGTCTTACAAAGGACCTTGGGACCAGAAAAAAAATTAATTGTATACGAATGATATTACGTCATTTTAAGGCTAAACTTTGGTATTATAATATGAAATAAATATTCAATTTTTAATAAACGGGGTATTTACACAGATTTAGGGCTACACTATTATATATATTTTTTTACTTATGCATGTTTTTAATTTTTACCCTGTTTGATGTCAATGAGCAACATTTTCAGTGATTGAAACGCATTTACTTCGTATTTCGGCTTATTCACAAATAATTGTACCTATCATAATAATCTTTCATTCACTCGTACGTATATTTATATTGTTCTAATAAAATAATAATTAATATATAAATAATAAAACCCTAACATTATTCTCTTCTATACCAAAGAAAACTGTAAAGAAAGCGTTACAAAACTGGATTGATACTATGCTCCGCCATGATAGCTATTAAAATAATCGTCTTTCGATAAGCAGTCGATTGTCTTTTTATATATATCTATTACATAAATAAACGTCTGACCTACTTTCGAGTCCTTTTTTTTTATTATAACAATACAATAAAAGTGTCACTGAAAACAATTAAATTATTTTATTTCCTCTAATACTGCATATGATGCTATTGTAATGGAAATAAACGGCTATATATATATATATATATATATGTATATATATATATATATATATATATATATATATATATGTATATATATATATATATAAATATGCAAAAACATATGTATGAGAAGAACCTGTTTTGTTGTATTAATTTTTGGTACATCAATACAGTTTTTTTGTAGAAGGTTATGAGGAGGAAGGGTCATGAGTTTCACATATTATATTAGTATGTATGTATATGAGTAAGTTGGTTCCCCGGAGCAGACTAAATTACCAAAATAATTTCAACAAATGACATGTCCTTAAATTTATTTTGATCCAGACAGTGTTCTATGGTATATAATGTTACATGAAAATGCTCCGAAATCATTCACATATATTCCACTCTTAGAACACACAGAGTAAAATCATTGAATTTATACTCAAAATACTAAAAAATTACAATGTAAAGTATGTTGATATTCCCACTGATCCTAATACACATGGTTAAACACCTAAACCTGAATGCATTCCTATTCGGATTGGTGGGATTGTGTCAAATCTGGTAATTGGGATTAAGTCGTTATGGTCAGAAAAAAATTAATGTACAAAAGGGATTAGTCAGTGAAGCAATGGGTAATTAAAAGTATTGAATGGTCACCTCTCAAACGGCATCAGATCGAGGTTGAGGAATTACCCAATGCCCTTAATATTAAATTGAATGTTTCAACAATTTCTTACGATTCTTCATCAAATCTAATAAGAATTGATACTTTGCATGTAGAATATGATGGACTAAAAGGTACTAGTTAAATCACTAGAACCATGTTTCCGTTAATATTATCGTGGTGAGTCATTTTAGACAAACTTCAAGAATATATTGTTAAAAGAGCTGAAATATATCTGGGTAAATTAGTTTTTGCAAAAGGCCAAATTATTATTGCATTAAGCCGAGACAAAACTTTATACGGCTTCTTTATAAATGAGTTTGTTCTTCCCAAATTTTTAAATAATTCTATGAAAGAATCAGATCGGTTGCCCACTCAATCTAATTCGTATTAAGATCTGCCAACCAGAATCTTAATTAAAATCAAGGCTCTTTGGTCTAATTCCATGAAAATACTAGATTTCGCTACATACCAAGGCATAGTAAACGTTGTAAATGAAAATAAAAGTGAAAAAACTAAAACTTGACAATGTAAAAAACTAACTAAAAAGCATGGAATAAGAAAATATTCTCATCAATTATCGCCATTGCCCGAAATTTTCTCTAAATTTATGGAAATATGTATGGTAAAAAACTATTTAATGAGCTCCCTTTCAAAAATATAATATACTCGATTAAATTATATGTGGATGCGGTGATGATTTAAGTATAGCCGTGGTTGCATGCCACCATAATAATGAATAAGTTCATGAAGGGCATAACACAACGATAAATCAAAATTACTCTCATATGTACATAGCTTGTTTACATATATAGCGGCATACGACCACGGCCGCCGTAATAATAAATAAGTACATAAAAGGCATAGCATAGCGGCAAAACAAATTTATTCATATACATACATACATAGCTAGTTTTCATATATAGAGGCATGGGACCATGGCTATATCTAAATCATCACTATACTCATGTATAATTGAATTAAGATTATTATTGTTTATTCAGGTAATTTCCTTCTATGAATGTCTTTTGTTCTTTCGTTTCTACCACGTTTATTTCATCAACCGGTTTTAATTTTTGAAATTACCTGCAAAGTACGTCAAAAATCTCATCACGGTAGCAATGAAATTCATTCCATTAGTCTTGTATTCTTCCGAAGATCCCATAATGTTTCATCAAGCTCTCAAGAACTTTTCTATGGGTTATTGTACATTCGTTCCATATAATAATTTTGCATCGCACTAAAAACTGCTATGTGCTGAAGATCTCGTTATCAAAGATACTGTAAAATCTTGTTCGGCTGTATATAACGGTAATTCTAATACGAAATGTGCCATTTTTCTATCCGCCAATAAAGTATTTGCAATTTCAAATTATGCCAATATTAATGCGATCTGCTTTTTTATCAGAATCGAATACAAATTAACTTATAGTATATACAATTGTTTCCAATGATTGTGCTTTGACACTCTAAACTTTATATAGCAATCACATAATTTTCATCGAATATTCGAGAACATTCTTGATCCTTCCGGTCCAGTTCATTCTAGTACATTCGAGGACATTCTAGAACATTCTCACACCACCACACAGCCACTCACACGCAACCCCATTGTGCACTTTAGGAGACTCGAGTTCAATGTTACTACCACACACAAACACTAATTTTATGCAAATAACCATAAAATTAAATTTTATACTATTTATGTAAATGTATGTGTATTGTAATTGTATAATGTAATTAAACTATATATATGTATGTGTATAATGTAATTAAAACTATAGAAATTTTGGCTACGTTTAAAAATTTAATTGATTTGAAAATATGTAACACTTAGTGAATATTCAGATAAATAGGTTTGTATTTTAAATTATATTTTTATCGCTATCGAAAGGAAGTAATGTGAAAACAATTATTTATGAGGTGTTCAATAATTTATTTATGAATAATGATTTCTAATGTAACTTTTAATAATAATAATTAACATATTAATACATTTCAATAAAATTCAAAGTAATAAACAATTTTAATTCTCGTGAGAAAAATTAAAATATCAAACTCATAATCACAAAACATCACTGGATCCACTGATAAAATAATCAAGCGCTACCTCATTAACAGGAAAAAACGAAAACTCTGTTTAATCACGGAAACTCTATTTAAGGATTTTAAATTATAGAACTTCTTCACATAAACGATAACATGCACTTTTATCTCAGACAAACTGACACACTTTCACTTAGTCAACAATATTGTGAGACTGAAGTTCAGAATCGACATATGGTTGCACAACTCCCTGTTATTTCATTCAATATAACCATATTTTACACAATTTTTCTAATAATCTTTTTCATTTGCGTGAGAAATAAATGGATTTAATCGTCAAATAGCACACAAAATATACATCTAACCCCGTGAACACTTTGATATAAGACTAATATCAGAATGATGTTATACCAGGTCACGAATTACATAAAATATATGTCATATCTGTCATATGAGATTCATAATTTTCCACATTTTTATGTCAGATTCTGACGTGGTGAACATGATATAAATATCCCATCCATGTGACATCATCTTAACCTCACCGATATCAATGTGACATAATAATGATGTAATTAAATTTATGTAATAATATAATTGATTTATTATGTCAAATGTACATAAAATTATAACTTATGAGATATGTAATATCATGATTGATTTGTTATGTCTAATGTATGTAAAATGAAGATTTTAATGTTAGGTCATGATATGATATAAGTAATATATACATAAATTTAATCATCATATAGCACATACAATATACGTCTAACCCTGAGAACATTTTAAGGAAAGATTGACATCAGAATGACCTTATACAAGGTCACAAATTAAATAATACACAGGTCACATCTGAGTCATAGGAGAATCATAATTTCACACATTTTACGTCAGTCTCTGACGTATGAATATAATTATGACGTCCGTGTGACGTGATCTTAACCTCTTTTATATCGATGTGATATAATAATTATGTAAAATATTTTATGTAACACCATGATAGATTTTCTATGTCAAATGTACATCAAACAATGATAAACAAGATAGTCATAGGAATGTCCGTTTACGTAAATTTTCATGATATATATTGGATCTACGTGTGACGTGAGTTTCAGGTCATCTATTCATCTGAAAAACGGAAAATTAGGTGTAATTTGATATGATAAGGAATTTTTAAATAAAAGCAAATTAAATCAATTTTTTTTTCAAAAGTCCTATAGCACAGTTAATTACTTTTTTCACTAATCTCTGCATACGAGCAATTCATTTAGCAACTGTATCTGGTAAAGTTATTCCATCACTTAATTTAAATGTAACATGTGTGGAAATAGATTTATAAAATATTATATTTTATCGCAAATAATACTATAAACAAATATGTGTCTAAATATGCAAGAAGTTATTTCATTTTATCTTCGCACCATTTATTCGAAGCAGCCCATCAGATTTTATTAACGGTATATGAGTTTACGTGACATTTTCTGTATAGCAAAGACGTTGAATTTTATTTCACCTAACTAATGTAAGTAATCAGGAGCAGTGACGATACGTTCAGTCATCAAATGAAGATTTGTATCTTAACTATATCAAAATATATACATTCACATCGCAGAAGCTGATGTGATATCTAAAAACAATCGTAAAAAAATTATTAATTTCACAATTAAATGAAACTACGTGATGTAGTATGAACGTGGTAAAGAACTTAAAGAAATTAGAAATAATACTACATCACGTAGTTTCATTTAGTAGTGAATAATGGATTTCTACAAAATTAACGCCAAACATATGCAATACTTATTAATTTGTTCGAGTAATTTTCCTTTAAGAATGGAAATTACTATACTTAAATATTTATACGTGTTGCCTGTTAGAACGACAGCACGACAAAATAAAATTAATTGTATTACTTGGTAGCTAAAAAAATCTTTCAACCACTGTAAAAGCCCTCTTTTGATTACACTCTACGATAGACTAATTTAATTCTCACAACTCCTTACTAATATTTTGTCTTCAGTGTCTATTTGTATCCGTTATATCAAAATGGATAGCATTTTACATTCCTTCAAAATTCTTGTTTTACGTTACTTAAATCTTCATTCTTTTACATAGCGTAGCCATATAGATTTAATTCCATATATATATATATGTATATATATATTTATATGTATGTATATATATATATATATATATATATATATATATATATATTCTTACCGTATACTTACACTACACTATAAATAAAATAAAATCGTAGCACATGCAATCGTATAACATATTATACAAGACAAGCTCCAGATATTACCTGGCTAAGCTATACGTAATGAGTAAATATAAAAATAACTATTGTAATTTTTTAATTTAGTTTCAATATGTTCACTTTTTGCAACGTTTTTTTTTAAATTTCCGTTCCATTAAAAAAATTATCTGAAATAATATCTTCAAAACGCCAGATAATTTTACGACTTCCACTCTTTAATTTTAATTTCGAAAACAAATACAAGTCACTCAGCGCTAGATCAGAGCTATAGGGCAGGTAGTCGAGTTTTGTACAACTACATTCCTGGAGCTTTAACGACTACGGAGAATAACGCGGGACAAGGCGGATTCATTATTATGCAGCAACAAGACAAATTTCCTCGACGCTTCTCTTCAGTGATATCGCTCAACTGATGTAGGAATGAAGTGAAATAATCGTCATGGACTTGTCTTTAATATCTACAAATAATATTTGTCCAGAATCCCACCAAATTCTTTGTCATAATTTGTTTAAGGCTATGCTGATGCTGTCTTAGTGTACGGTAAGGTGTGGCGATGTCACTCAATTGATTAGCAGGAGATAATAAGTAGGAATTAGAATTTCACCTTCTACAAGAATGAAATCGCCAAACTAAACTTTAACATTCATCGAGGGACAAATCTCAATGCAAACTTCACAAGTCGCCCGTATTAAAGAGCAGAAAAGAGGTTCAAAAGTAATGTTGAACTAACATTATTTATTATTCACTACGAAACGGAGGAGGTATATGCGTGTAGGGTGAGAGGTAGTTTGTTTGTTTGTGTGTGCAATCCAATGTTCCCATTTATCTCTAAAACGGTTTGACCGATTTAGATTTAGTTTTCAGTAAAATATTTGTGATTCATTGCCAATAGTTTTTAGTTAGGTATTGCTGTGATTATTCACGGGACGCCGCAATAAACATTTTGTTGCAAACGAATGTTTTCATTTATCTCCAAAGTAGTTTGACCGATTTAGACACGGTTTTCTGCAAAATATTCGGTACTAATAATAGGTAAAAAGCTAAACTAAAAATGAAAAAAACCCACGACGGATCCCATTGCAATTGAAAAACAATTAAATATTGTTTTTTGAAACCCCTCGAATTTAAAAAAGTAAAAACCTGTTAATATACGTACAAACTCAAGAAAATCCGTCGGAGCTGCCATGTGCCTAAAATTTTGCAGTTTTTCTGTACAGATGCATTACATTCTCAACGGTGTTATTTTGGTAAAAGATACCTACCTTGGTGCTAATTTTAAACTTTCAGTACTACTTTTTTCACCAGCATGATGTTTTTTCGTGATCGTGTCGATGACCCTGTGCGCGTTCACTTTTGATCGATTTTGTATCTGAACGAAACTGCTATGCTCATTATTTTACGGTGGAGAAGAAAAACGAAGAGGTACCATAAACACAATTTTTGTGTATTTTGATCGCCGTTAGAAAACTTCTTTTAGTAAGGAATATTCGGACCTTACGGTAATCTATTTTAAGTAATTTATTTTTGGAATATATATTAATATTCTTGTGTTCAGTGAATAATAGACCAATCAAAGTAAATTAGATTACTTTATAATATATATGAGTGAAAAGTTTAATAACCGGGTAGTAACCAAAATCCTTTCAATGTGGGTAGTATGTATATATAGTTATATTGTTCTAACTTATAACTACCCTTGTAGTTTATATTGTTCTAACTTATAAACTTTTAAAAAATCCGTTACGAAACCCTGAAAATACCTGTACATAATAAAAACACCGCCAGCGTAAATGAGGTATTTATTTTAAAATTTATTTTTTAAACTCACAATCATAAAACTCGTAGTGACAATTAACTACCATAAATAATGTATCTCAATTAAACATAACGCTTTAATAATATTACATTCTAAAAACCATTATTCTTCAATATAACTGAATCTAACAATTATAACTTCTGTAACATAGCTTTCAGAATAATTCAAATATTAATTTCAGAAATATGTTAAAAATATGTCCATCAATGTCTGTAACTTTCGGAAAAAAAATTATTCACTTCAAGCTGAATGCCATATTATTTTAAAATTGTTGACGAATTTTAAGGCATTGTGCTATCTTTTTATAATACCAATAAATTTAAAAATGTACATATAAGTATACTTGAAAATATATCTGCACTTATTTATGACTTGTTACCTACCATTCTCCGACCTTTACGATCTTTATATATCACATTTATATTATAGAAATTTTCCCTTATTCATTGTATACGACATTATGGGAAGAACTGTATTTCATAAAATTAAGTTTCTCCATCGGCTAAAAGACTAAGGATAAGAAAAACTAAATAATTATATTGGCAAAATGTGAAAATTTGTGTGAAATAATCGTTTACACTCTAAATTATTTAAAACAGGTAACTATATCTACAACACCGAATATCGCGACAAACAAACTTTCGGTTAACGTTAGAGAAAGACATTTAATGTCAAATTTAATATTTTTTCACATATAATTGATATTTAGTTATTATTATGAAATCAATTTTATTATTCTGTATTTGTTCTTTAGAAATTATGTACCAACCTAAAATTTGTATTTTTCTAATTAAAAAACATATGCTCCTTATTTCCCGAAGCGAGAATATTACGAATGAATGTTTCATGACGCATATTTTTATAAATTTTTATGAAATTTGGATGTTTTTAGTTATCTTTTCTTACGTTAAAATTATGCTACAGAGGCACTACTAGAAAGGGATACGGAATACGTCCCGTGAAATGCATAAAACATCCTAAAATGCAAATATATATACACACATATATATATGTATATATATATATATATATATATATATATATATATATATATATATATATATATATATATATATATTTATATATATATATATATATATATATATATATATATATAAGTTTAATAAATATTGCCATCTATTACGTATACATATATTGTCCGTAAGTACAACGAAGGATATGTCCCATTTTTCTAACCGAAGGCAATTCTGAAAGCACGTCCGCTTATTACTCAAAGAAGAGTCGTCGAGTTACGAATTATTTACAGGCTGATCGCGTACGCAATGCCTCGGATGGTCCTAAACCTAAATAATGAGACAGAGCGTCTCAGTGTTTAAGAGTTTCGAGGATATCGTCTTTCCATTTCAGGTCGTATAGTTTGTCACCAAATAACTGAATTTTCCAGAAGATCTTTGTTTACTTAGCAAAAATAATCTGTCATAGTTTTTCAGTAATAAATCCAATTCTATGTAGTATGTAATAGGGATTTAGTAAAAGAAAATATTTTCTTTTCTTTCACTTTTTTACTTTTTTTGCATGGTTTTATCTCCTATTCAATCACCCAACGTTTCTAAGTGCATAGCCGCTAATTGTGAAAAAAAAACATGAACAATCTCTTGACTCTAAGTAAAGAAATATTTATGCAATTAATTATATAAATAAATCCTTCTCTTTTAATGACAAAATTGATCTCATTGTACCTGTTTCTTCTTAACACTGAGAAAGACAATAAGTCTTTTTAAGTATTTTCAACTTTCATGGCTCTTTTAGTCTAATATTGAAATCAGTAATGAATAAACCGATTTGATTTGTATCCATAATTATCTACTACGTTTTGCCTATTTCTGTGATGTCTATAAATATTTACTTATTGGTTCATTGTTATAATTTTGTAGACTCCCAAATTTTATGGCTCTGCTATGGAAGTTGCTCATCATTGTGCTCAGTTGATTAATTACTGGGACACTTACAGTAACAAATAAACGGATTTAATTTATATCCGTAATTACCTACTACGTTTTGCCTATTTCTGTGATGTCTATAAATATTTACTTATTGATTCATTGTTATAATTTTGTAGACTCCCAAATTTTATGGATCTGATATAGAAGTTGCTCATCATTGTGCTCAGTTGATTAATTATTGGGACACTTACAGTAATAAATAAACGGATTTAATTTATATCCATAATTACCTACTACGTTTTGCCTATTTCTGTGATGTCTATAAATATTTACTTATTGGTTCATTGTTATAATTTTGTAGACTCCCAAATTTTATGGCTCTGATATGGAAGTTGCTCATTATTGTGCTCACTTGATTAATTACTGGGACACAGAAATACCTAAATCAAATGGAAAAGATAAGAGCTTTAACAAATCATCTGTATCAAATGTTTACCTTGCCTGTTTAACTGAATAGTTCTACATGCTCTGGGACTTACAAGGTAAGCGTTTAAAATAACCGATTTATTAAACTCTTACCTACGTCGTATTACTGTTGTAATTCTCGTGCTACATGTTTTTTTTTATATTTTATTAAGGGTTTTTAATATACTCATATCGGTTGCAAGATTTTTTATGCTTTCTAAAATGTCTTCTAAAAATTTCTCGTCTTTTAAAACAAACTACGCCCTTATATTATAGATCTGAATTTATATGGCCTACTTTGATAAAACGAAAGAACTCTAAGCGATTTGGGGGATGCTACTCTCTGATTTATTTTTGTATGATTATTGTTGAAAATATTAAATGAAATGACAATTAAAAGACAATTAAATAAACGAATATTTTTTTAAATTCTATATGTAATATGGGATATTGTGTAAAGGGGCTAGTTACAAGGATTTCAAAAATATATTTTCTTATATTTCAGGTATTACATCTTTAGATATACATCGTTAAATGTGAAAAAAATATTCCCTTGTTTCAGAAACTACTCAACGTAAAATTTTGCAAAAAATTATGAGTTTTCACAAGCCCAGGCAATTGTGGTATAAAACTATAGAGTTGATTCAAGATGTTATAAATTATTCAAATACACTTCATGATTTTGAGGATACAAAAGTTAAAGTAGGCAATATATTCATGTTTTTCTATGTTCACAGCCGATTTTCTCAGAAGTCACGGGACATGGAAACTTGAAATTTGAAAAGTAATACATCTTATTAAGCCATATATTATGCTAAATTTTTAATAGCTAAATTTTTAAATGTTCTTATTATAAATAAAGAGGAGGTAAATCACGGTAATATTTATTAATTTTATATTTATGTAAGGTGTCATCGGAAAGGGATTTTTATGAAAAATAAGAAAAAACGGAAAAACTATACCAATTATCGTAGATCTTATAATTTTCTAAATATTGACCATGTTTAAGGCCTATAAAAAATGTTGCAGGCAATATATTTACACGATAGCAAATTAATGCTTTAAATTTTTTTAATTTAAATGATGTACCCTTAAATGTTTATATGTATGTAAATGTGCATTTTCGCATACTTGTAAACGGAACCCTCGTAGTACAAGATTTACTCTCACTTGATAGGTTTTTGTTCTTCATAAAACAAATCATATTATTTTATGCGTTGTTGATAAAAAATTTATAGGGCGGTATTTTTGGGTCAATGATATTTCCATATTTATAGAGTTAAATTCGGAATTAATTTTTCTTATAATTAGGAAATTTGGAAGAGCAATTTTCAGACACCTTAGTGAAATTAAGTAGTGAAGGTAGAATGGCGAATTATTTGGTAATTCTATATCCGTTCGTGCTTCCATTATAAATATTATTGTTATAACAAATTATTATCTGAACCAAGATCACTTATTGATTCTATTAACATTTTTCACGCCATTTGAAAATATTTATTAAAAATGATTCACTTTTATAATATCGCCATGTCCATCCATCCATCTGACACAACCACACAGTTTCTACTGTTTTGCACTTAGTGCATGAAATTTTAATAACTAGCGAAATATTTAAATTATCGGGACAAGAATTTTTTTCCGCATTCTTTGGAGTCGTGCATAAATGGAAAGGCTTTTTATAACCGAATTGAAGTTTCATTTACCATTTTCAATTCTCAAGCCCCATTTGAGAAATATTAAGCTCGAAAATGAATTTCAATATGAAGTGAAGGAACGCACCTTTCATTATCAACCACGAATTCAATAAATTCGAAAGCATTTTATTAACGAAAATTGTAAAGCGTTGAGCCGCCAATTAAAATTATGTGTTAATTTGCATCGACGATTTCAATAGATATAGACCGCTTCGAAACCCTACCTTATGTGTGTTATGTTACGCACTATACCAATTTTGTTATACTAAGTGCGGAAAATAATTATACAGATGTTATGGTATTTATTCGTTTCTTCGTATATCTAATACGTGGTAAGTAATATCCTTAAGGAGATATCGAAAATATTCTAAAGGATAATTCAGTTTTAATATGACTATTATTCTTAGCTAGATATACTTAATCTGTTCGTTCTTATGTAATATGTACCACTGTCAAATATTAACATTTATTATACTATTGGTTCTATCACAGTAACATTTATAAATCAGTTTATTGTATTTCCAAGTACTAAATTGCCCATTTTAAACATATTTTAATACAAAGTTTTCATGATTTAACTTTACTCAAAGTAGCAAGGAAAAGATGCCGGTTTTTTACGAGACGTATATGCGTACAGTACCTATCTGATACAAGTGTTAAGTATTAGAGTAAGTATGATATTCAACACGGGTTGGCTCGCGAGTAATTTTTGGCGTAATATTCCTTTATTTGTCCATAATTCGTCCTTAAGTAAGTACATAATTTATTTACATATTATATTTATATTACTAACTTTGAGGTATGCTAAAACGTAGTATGTGAGAATAAATCGAATAAAAGACGTATCTATTCGTCTTTATACTATGATGGTGTTAAGCCTTCAACATTCCAACTCTGAAAAAGCGCCAAAAACTTTGTGAAAAAGCTTTTAATAACTACTCCAGGTATGTGTCAAATTAAGTATTGCAAAAGAGAAAAATACTCTTTGAAATAAGTACATCATGGACTTTTCCGTGTTCCGAAAAACACGTTTAAGTGAACTTATATACATTAATTTGTGAAAGTCGATATTTGCGAGTATCCCACCAGAAGATTAGACGGACGATTAGATTGCGGGAAAAGAAGTTGGAAAATTTTCATAGATATAATAAAAAATTGATATTGGACAAGGGTGTCATTGAAAACAAAAGTGCTTCTATATTTTTAGGTTCAACGAAAGAAGTGCTAAATTATTTCTTCCACAACATGAAGATATTTGTTTATAATTTTGTTGAATTGATCGCTGAAGTATAGAGAGGTCAAACTAAAGAAACAGATGTATCTAGTCATGTGTTGTCATTTCGACACGTAAAAATATTATACCGCCCTTATTTATTTGTTTTAGGAGTTTTTCAGACTATTAGCTGCAAAAAAGATTGAATAAATATAAGTTACATGTACAAAAGTTTATTTTGTGCTCAAAATATAATTTCAATTTATTTTTGTGTGATAACAACAAAAATGTTGTTTAAATCGAAATCGTCAATTCTTCTCCCTACAACAAAATCTTCTAACTCGCTATTGAACCATACCCTATATACAATCATTACCTAATACCCATAACTTTTTAATAGCTGCGGCGTTTGGCACTTTCAAGTAAAAACCTTCAACGACTGGCACATGTACAATCCAGATTTTTTTAAATATATATATATATATATATATATATTATATACAGTGTTCAAAAAATAGTCTTTATTGAATTATTAACTGCTTAAAACAAGATAAATGCATCAGAGAAACCAACAACATAGTTTTTTGTAAATTATCTTTCAGCACTGACGAATTCATACGTAAAACAATTTCACTAAATGGAGCTTGGAAATATTTCAAAACAAGGCCTATTTCATATAAGTGCTTAAGGATATTTGGATCCAAATTGTCTTTCTTTGTCACTTTTGAAGAAGTTGATATACAATTTTGAAACTTTTTAGTTTATTTTTACCTGTGGTACTTCCTCAATGGCTCAATATTTATCAAAAAGCTACGTGGATTATATCATGCAATATTTTTGTTTGCTTGCTAATGTTTGATGCCTTTTGTGAATCTTATATAGATATAAAGCAGTATTAAGGACTTTTTCGAATTTAATTTTGTTTGTTGCAAAAAATAAGACAAATTAAAAAAAATTATATAAAATTAACTAAACTTCGAAAAATATTACTGCTCTTTACCTTTCCTACTTTGGATTTTCGCAAAAAAAGAAATAAAATATATAATTAAAATTATTTATATTAACGAAAATACGTAATGAGAATTTTCTTCTTACAAAATTCCGTTAAAAGCGTCAGCCGTAAAGTTTTTATTTACATATGTTGTTCATATTGTTAAGGAAAATATATACATAGTAAGAAGCAGGTAAACTGGTATACGGTATTACCGTACACTGGTAACCCCGAACAGATTTTTAACTGTGCTCTGATCCCCTGGTGAGACCTTGTACCAGTGTTACCTGTAGCAAACGAAGCTGTGTTTTATTAGTTATGGTCCATTCTATGATTTTCTCGGGTGAAATTTTTAAACTTATTTATGCTGAGTAGTTGCTCTCTATTGTGTTACACATACAGAGATGTGACTTGTTTTATTCATGCACAATTGTCTCGCTCTAGCGCGTGTACCTACCGTACAATCCCTCGCGCTACTTACATCACGACTGAGTCATTTACATTATTACTGTCATTGAAATGAAACGTGTATGCCCTACGCAATCGGTAAGTATCTTACCATAATATTTTATTCATAACACTATGTATTTATGACGTTAAAAAAAACAATAATTACGCCGAATTTTATATGCACTGAACAGTGAATTAATTTATATTTTTTTCTTGTTTCGGTAATGAGAGGACAAATACTAAACTAATGCCTCAGACTTATAAGAATTAAGCTTATAGAAATAATAAAATCAAGTATGTAATTACTAAGAAATTATTATTAATTTAATTGCTGTTTGATTTTACAGTAAAATTGTTTTCATTATAAAAAGTCCATTAAAAATTTATTCGAAAAATAAAAATGGTGTTAGTACAAGAATTCCGTTACTGGAAGGTGGAAATACTGGAACTTAGTACTTTTATTAAATCCATCCGGTGTTGCATGCTCTGATTATAATTACTATTAACTATTTATCTATCAAAGTGTGAAAGGTGAATTTGTGTCGTGGTTACTTCTTTCAAAAATAATTTGTGAGTTTTTTTTATTTAAAAACTTCCGTGACTGTATTTTACTGCATCTTTGGAACTCTTAATTGGAACTATTGAATATAATTTAATTATATGTTTTCATATTAATTTAGACTGAATCTGTTTTGAAAAAAAATACATTAATTTGGTGTAATTTTGTTGAAATTTACTATTATTCTTCCCTATACCTACTTTTTGTATTACTTTTGTTTCGCAGCGGTCTTGTCACTTTGGATCTCAAAAGCCTCTCAAACTTTTGTATTTTACCTACCGAAATCTTTATATTACTCTAACCGGGACAATTTTTAATTAATTATAATATAATAAAATAAAAGAAGGTCGTTCATTTACAGAGTTTACGTTTAATTTGTGTTATTGGCATTTACGCTCTATCAATTATCCCATCCGCAGAGTTTGTGGACGGCAATCAGTCTGATATTTCATAAATCATCAGTGCCTTGAATTAGATATTAATTAAAGTTCAATGAATTTTACTATCAATAGAAATATTCACTAGACCATTTTGTTTTTGATGTTTTTCTTTAAATTATTACCAAGAAAATGAAGTATATTTTTCCCCATTCGTTGAAATAATATTTTATTGAGTTTTGTTTTGAATGATAATGCATATTATTCTTTACTTATTATTATTCGTTATTACAAAAAAATATATTTAAAATTGTTATTTTGGTAACTTCAGTGATATTATGCCAAATAATACGCGTAAAAAAATAAAATAGTAAATATTCAAATGTCGTCATGTTTGTAAAAATATAATACAACCTATATAATATAATCTTAATGGAGGGTTGATTAATTAATGCAGCAAGATTTTTTTTAGATTTCTCATCAAAATAATCTAAAATATTTTTTTAAATTTATATCTTTATTGCTAAAAGATAATTTATTCCCTAGTGGAAAAATATATTTTCATTATCATAAACAGCACTTCCGTAGAGAAATCTATGAAAAATACTGAATCACCAATATTGTTGCGTGTTGCGTGTGTTGTGCCCTACACCACTTGCACACAGTTTTTGATGAAAAGGGATGAAAAAGATGGCAAAGTTGAAATTGAGTAACTAAAAAACGGGAAAAATTATGAACAAATCTTATTAGTTACAATCATCGATATTCTGAGAAAAAATTTAGGCTTTATAAGATTTTTCCATGTGTTATCTATTATAAAAACAGAGCAGAGAAAAAAAAATTAATAAATATCAGTGAACACTACTGACAGACCCATCCCATTTATTGATTGATAATCTCGGTTACTTCTGCCGATATGTTCTCCCGCTCTGACGATAGATTTAGTTTAATAAATGGAACGAAGGCATTCAATGGAGGAGAGAGATAGAGGCATAATTAAGATAATTCTTCGCAAATTAAATCACAAGACACATCTAATATCAATAAAATTATGTTAATGAATTAAAAACGTTTGTAATAATAAATTCAATTCAACGATCTTATGGGAAATATGAAACTACTTCTCATTTTAAATTAAATAAATACCGCCATTTAACAAAGATAACGTCATTTAACAAATGACCATGTACTATAAGAGCCGTCAATAGACCAATGGCAAGAGGCTGCTAATTAACTCACATTGAATTAAGGAACTAAGTTCGGGATCAGCGACGAACTAGATATCGTAGTTCCTTTACTAGGGTGTTCTTTTGAACTAGGTCCATGGCAAACTACACAAGATGGACAATGTCTAAATAATACGAGTATAACGTCATTTTATAAATAGCTGAATGTTATTACATAGCAATACACACAGTCGAGATTTTTTGATTTTCTTGCTTTGCGTTATCGATGTGAGAGACATTGTTGAGATGACTTTATGCGTCTAAAAATTTTTTTTTCGTGATCTGTTGATTTTGAAAGAAGTCAGTTTTAAATCAGTTAATGAAAATATTTTTTAATTAAAATAATAAATATTTGAAGCATAAAATATTTTTTAAATTGCATCACAAGTAAACACATTTTTCTTATATACATAAACTTCACAAAAAATACATTGTGGATTATTCCTCAAATTAAATGTATGTACATGTATTATTCTTTACATATGACCAAAGTTAAGCAAGGAATCAAATCTCGGGTTTATCCTATACATGATACTGGTATTATAGTTCAATGGTACAGGAAAGCTAAGCATCTGTAATAAATATTGATAATGTAGCAAATTATGGGCTACTGCGTTGCATTATGACAATTTCAACACACATCAAGTGGAATGTAATAAACGGCATACGATTTAATGTTAAGCAAATTTTCGATGAAAGGCTTGACTTAGACTTGCGTAAATATCGGTTAGAAAATCAGATCCTATTCGGGTTTTCTTGACATTTGACGAATTTAGCAAAATAGTAAAATTACACATTGTAAGTTAAAATTTCCTTGTTTAGTTCATTTTACTAGTTTGAATCTCATTATGGATTAAGCTCAAATATTATTAATACATTTAGAATATATAGTGCAATAGACACTATTGCCTTGATTGTTAAAATTTACTAGTTTAGTTCATTTTACCAGTTTGAATCTCATTACCAATTAAGCTCAAATATTATTAATATATTTAGTACAACTGAACGCAAGAAACACCATTGCCTTGATTACTAAAATTTACTTGTTTAGTTCATTTTACTAGTTTGAATCTCATTACAAAATCAAGAATCAAGTTCAAATATTGTTAATACATTTAGTACAACTGAATGCAATAAACACCATTGCCTTGATTCTGAAAATTTACTTGTTTACTTCGTTTTACTAGTTTGAATCTCAATTGTGATTAAGCTAAATCATTGTTAATATATTCAATACGAATGAATGCAATAGACATCATTGCCTTGGTTCTGCAACAATGACCATAAACAATTTTGCAGGACATAGGTGTGTAATTCAACCATTGTTAACAAAAATTTTGACAAGTTAATCATGCACTTCACAAACGTAAAATTGGAACTTCTCAATTTCGTAATTGAAGACGGTCGATTCGTCACGCACGTTACGTTGGCATAACATCTACATGACAATGAAAAGTGATCAGAATCTTCTCACAGAGAAATTCATTGGCTCTAGTTCTATAATCGTAAATGACCTCTTGACGGATCAAGAAAATTGTTGACCAAGTCGAGAAAATTTAATTTTAAATTTCAAATATTTCCATTTACTTTGCACTCTATGGGATGACAGCTGATACCGGTATCACCATGGAATAAATTTTCCCTGAACCAGAAATTAAGGATTTAAAATTTTGTGATCACCCACCGTCACTACGTGATTGTTTATTTTTTGGATTGACTAATCAATGTTTAACGGTGACGTGTACTTAGTGATTATTCAAATATCGTAGTTTGCAACTTTTCCGAATTTTTGAGAATGTTTATCAATTATATTCTATTCTAATAGACAACTGGAATTTAACATATAAGTTGATTTGCGAATAGTCAAGAATTTTCTTCAATTAACTTTCATGAACTTTGTACATTAAATACAAAAACTGTTTACATTTAATTTCCTGAACCAGACTTTGTGCATACCCTAGGACGCCACTAACTCGCCCAACCTATGGCTTACATTTTACTTATAAAGTATTAACTTTTATATTTGAAGTCATTTTGAATCTATTTTCCTTGAAGTAATGAATAAAGAGAGTTGGCGATAGTTATCATTAATCGAGATAATTTTCTTTGCTTACTTTTGGCCTTTACTTCCTTATATAATACTTTTTACTATTTTAGGAAATTCGAATACGTAACTAATAACTTAATAACCATCCCAATACATCTCTGAGTTTGCGAAAATGTTTTTTTTATAAATGTCCTACGGAGAATTAGGTGAAACGTAAACGACGCATAGCGTTAGATAAAGTTTTCTTTCACAAAGGAATACAAAATTCTTCTAAAACAACATTTCCCCAATCAAGTCAATACTTTGCGACAAATTTTCCCACAAGCGTGGTAACAATTTCGTCATCTTGGGATATATTTATTTTACTGATTAAATCTCGATTGAGTTAAGATGCATTGCATCTATCGTCCATGACTTTGCGTCGCGTATACTTATGAAGCAATATTTCGATAGATACAATCACGTCATTGTCACTGAGTTAGTATATTCTTAGTTACTAATTTATATTTTAGCTCTGTAATTCTGATAATATATCCAAAAAAGAAGTTGGAGATTATTTGACATATGCTCATTCCGTGATTATTTGACATATGCTCAATTATTCAAATGACTTCTGTATAGAATACTACATTGATATTAAAAAATACTCAGATCATTTAATTTTGAAAATAACTGCATAACAATTAAACATTAACAGTATAATATTTAATTTTACGCATAATATTGAGTCATAAATTTATTGACCCACATTTATTACTACTACAAAAATATTTTTCCTTATGATATATTTATCCATGGTTGAATCATTAATTATTATAATCATTATTGAAATATTTGTGGAGAGTCTCAAATTAAAATTTAGCAGTTTGAAATTTAAAAAATATTAAATTTATTTTTATAATCATTTCAATATACTGATTAGGTCAAATTTTGGTACTTCTAGAAAAATATAGCTATAAAAATTATCACAAAAACATTTTTTCAAATTAAAAGTGACCAATACCATCAACTGACGGTTCGCAAAGTTTTTTATAACTTTTGTTATAGGTTCTTCATGTCATTTTGATTATGGAAAACAGAATTCAAAATATTTTATTTTTCTTACTTTTTCTTATTTAGAATAATGAACCGAATCAGCACCATGAAAATATCTTAAACGGAATAAAACATCTGTATATACCAATTTGGTGATAAGTATGTTGTAAACAACAGCGAAACAGATATCCTATATATATCCACTTTAATTTTCTCCAGTGCAATTTTTTAAATTACTTTCCGAGATGTTTTCCTTTCCATACAAAAATAAAACCTCTTCGTATAAATCCTCTTTTTCATATTATTTAAGTAGCTTTTACACACGTTTTTATATCTGAATGAGTAATCAATATTTCAATGCATCTTTTTGGCACGACTTACTACATGATCTGTATTTACTGCTTCAACTTATTATACATTCTTAAATAAAGAAATTAATTAATACCTTTATCTGATGCGATTTTTCTGTATTTGTAGTAAATGAAACCTGTCACTAATATTGCATTTAAGAAACTAAGTATTTCTACTCATAACGAATAAGAATTAATAATAAACAACCAATTGGAACTGAACCATTACGAAATCTTACCCGCTGTATGCCTGTATTGTTCTATAAAAACAAAGGATACTCATAAGATTTCAGTAACATTGTTATGCGAATTCATTGTACTAACTATTTCGCGATGAATATATAACCAACAAATAAGTATATCAATCAAACATTTCGGTTAAACCCATATGGCTCTTGTATTGTACTAACCATAATATTTTTAATTTTTTTTACAAAAATAAACTAATTTGTATTTTACTAAAAACTAAAATAAAAATTCTGATTCAAAATATCATCGTAAAAACATAGTAAAAAAATGTCCACATGTGAATAGATTTTGCTGGAAAAAAACAATTATCTTTTTATACTTGAATTATTTTCAGTAATTTTTCATGATATCTATACATATTTATTTTGTAATTTCTGTATTCTTAGCCATAATGTGCGTAGATAGTTCAGAAAAACTATGATAATTAGTCGGAAAAAAGTAAAATTATGTCAAATTTGTAAAACTTAAATAACACTTGAAATTTCTCGTGATTAAACAAAAATATTATTGAAGTTAATATTGAATACAAAATATCCTTATAATAAAGAGTCTTAACACCGAATTAACATTTAATTTTTCTTAGGAATTGATTTGTTAATGTAGAAAAAAACTTTGAAGACATAATAAAAATATTGTATGGTCTGTAATATTACTAACTCTATCCATATTAGTGTAAAATGTGGTGTTTATTTACTAATTATAAAATTTTTCTGTGCGGAAAATAGTAGTTTGTGTAAAAGTGTAGTTTGTTAAAAATGATGTATTATAAAATTTGCCCTCTTGAATAAAAAAATGACAGGCTCCTCAAAAAATTTATTTAAATCGTCGTTAAGGTTATTTTACATAAAACTTTATGTCATCTCATTTGTGTCTTCATCTCTACGGAACATTGAATCAGCAATATGAAAGTCAGCTAGTAGATATTATGTCTCGTTATATTCTGTATGCGTAGATGTAACATACAAATTCACGAAACTCGCAATCCAACATTGTCTTCAACAAAATGAGCGTAAATTCCTAATATTACGAAAGATACATTCGTTCTGATAACAACATAAGAAATGTCAATGTCAGTTAATAATTTATATATATATATATATATATATATATATATATATATATATATATATATATATATAAATAATACTACATCACATAGTTTCATTTAATTGTGTAATATTTTATTTTAAATTAATTTAGCCAAAGGCTACAAAATCAAATAACTTTCGGTATTGATTGTTTTTTGTAATGAATATAAAATGTTATTAGATACTTCTCTACATTCATTACTATTTTTATTTCTTATTAGCAATACTTCTCGACATATTGAAAAGATAATTTTTAGGTAGACTGGAAGATAGTTTTTTGTTTTATATTTTGGTTATAAATCGTATCTTATTTACAGATATTTCCTGAATGTTTTTTTTTTCTTCTTGCTAATAATCAAAAATATACAACTTATTTTAAATATTATACCTGCTTCTGTAACAACAATCGATAATGCTGATTAGATATTATTGTTTCAGTTACGTTAGATTGGACTCTATTTTGTTTTAGCTATTTTCTTTCAGCAGATCTAGGTTTGCAGATTTCTATATGAATTTAATGTCTTTTAAATGTTAGTAAATTATTTCAAATTTTAGCATATATTTATTAAGTTTCGGATATTGTTTTGAAGATATTTTATTTTGATTTTCCTGGCGGTTTAACCATCAATTTTTTTTTTAAATTTGGGACACTTTTAACATTAACTATGATTCAGATTTTACGCATATGGCAATAACTAAATCAAATTAATAAAGTTCTATCGACTATAGACAAAACTTTGTTGAATAATTGTGACAGTGCTTTCTCTCTTTTCCAAAGTATGTGATAATCAACCTATACAACCTTGAGCAGTGTTATCTACATTAGTAAAATTTGTCTATCTTTTTATAAAATTATACATATAAGATCAATTTTAACGTGTGGCGCTTGTGTTTAAAAATTATCTCGTTGCAGTTGATCGTCGCTTCAACTTTGAATGAATTTTTTAGTTATTTCAATTTGATTTACAAATTACAATAATTACATTCCGGAATTATTCATTATTATTACAAATTTTGCAACCATTCCAGGTTTTGGTTCAAATTGATTATTATGGTGATTATCCAAAAATGGTTAGTCCTCTTTTCTGGTATAACAATAATAAAACAAGTTATTTCTCCACTCTAGTATAATATTATTAAAAAGAGATATTTTATAATACTCATTATTATTATTTATTTCTTGGCATGGACTTAATTTCGTAGTAAAATCTATAGTTCTTAGTAAGAAGGTATTATACAAGAGATTGTTTTTAATTTTAATCGCAAAAAAATACTTTATAAGTTCACCTAAATCAGTTTTTCCGACAATTCCAAAAGTTGAAGATTTAAAACGATTTATTTTCTCTAAGAGGCGTGAGAAAAGTCGACGATATAACCAGTGATCATTCCCAGTATAACGGAAAACGATATATATTTATGATATAAGAGTAAATCATGTAAATATTATTCAATCTTGTTTGGGAACGATGGCTTCACGTCAGAGAACATTTCATTTATTCATCCGGCACACATATTCATTGAAGCGAAAAATTAAATTGTATATCCAATATAAATGTTATATCATTTCGTGAATCCTGATTTTCTCCATGTATATTTACCATTCCTTTTTTTAATAGTTACGAACTTAGCACTTGGTAATTTATCTACTTCGTAAATACCAGAAAAAAATATTGTTGTAATTTACGAGAGCTTTTAAAGTGGCTAGTTGCGTTTTTTCCCATTTTAAAAATTTTATCAATTTTCAAAGTAATTTATAAAAACATAATTTTTGGAATTTTAAATAAATAATTTTCTTTTAAATCTCAGAAACACCTTTCGAATTAACACCTAAAGAAAAATCTGACTGAAAAAATTATAAGTATGGGTATGGACCTATAATTCTCTGTCGTTTGGAAATGACCTTGACCTATGTCTGCCATAGTTATTGTTTAGAAGCTACTAAAGGAATACTATTATTATATTACAAAATTACGTTGTAAAAAGGTTATTGTAATGAGAATTTTTACTAATTGTGACACAGATTTTAATTATCGCTAAAATTGTTGGTCATTGTATTTACTAAACAATAATTAAAAAAACCTATTCGTCTGCATTTGCACGAGATAATTTTACAAGCTACTTATTTAATTCACATGAAACCATATTTATATATAATTGTAGTTTTCCAAATGCAAAATTAATTTATATTCACTCAATTGTTAAATAGCATAAAAAATCATATTTTTAATAGTAAAAATGAGGCTTCGAATAATTACAGGTGTTAAATACATTGCACATTAGTAATAAGCGTGTACACAAATAATAAAGGCAAACAGCTTTATGCATAGCATATAAACCATAATGATATTGAAAGTATGTTATCATATAGATATTATTATTAACCAGGCAAGCTTAAAAGTTTTAAAAATTTACAAAGATGTAAATGTATATTAGCAGACACCACAATTACCTACGTTTTGGTTCGAGTATTCTTAGATATAACGTAGATCTTAAATTTAACAACTGATAAGTTATAATGATGTCTTTTTCATGACAACCAATAAAATTGCTTTCATTTCCCTTATCATCAAGACGATGCTAACATTCGATAGTAATCTTAGATTCTTCGGTAGGATGCACCCTTCAAACCTTTCACTTTAAAATTAAAGTCACTTATGTCAAAATTTTCTTAAATACTTTTACTTGAGTAGGGAAATGTGTTCTATCCAGATCTTACTAGCTAATTACTGAAAAAACTAGAAAAACTTCCAAATGTATGTGTCTTTTACATCTCTAGTTCGAAAAAAATATGATCAAATTTCGAAGTTTGCATGGTATTTTAAACGGGGTGTTGATGGTCACCTGTGAAATTGTCATACTCTTTCATTACTTTATGTTATTTTAAATAATTCCACAGACCTTTTTAGGTTGATGCCAGATTCGAGAAATTATCTGCCAATGACTACTCTTACATTCTGAAAACCTACACATGCTTCTTGTTCCTGAACTTATTTCGTCATTTCATGAACATTATTTTACTCTTTATATCATTCAGTTATGAAATTCATTAGATCCACACTTCAGAAATTCACACGATATATGCACGATATACGATTTCAAGTCATTTGAAAAAAAATATATGTCACTTGACTTAACCAGCGCCATTTTCTCACCGTTCTCATCGTGTTCGTCTTTATCTTCGTCTTTTCCGTTTTCCGTTTACTTATTAATAATAACTTCTCTTAATTTTTCCTTTCGTGTTAAAATTTTAATAATATAATATTTTGTTGTGTACCTTGGCTTTAATTAAAGGCATTACTTATTTGAAGTTGATTGAAAGATATTGGTCTAGTAGCAATAAGCCCACAGTACGTACACGTGTTATATTAGAGATTAAATAAATAAAGAAAAAAATAGTACTGGTTGGTAAAATTGGTTTGCATGCGTTATAATTAATTCGCTTAATATAATTTAAACGTCACGGTATCACACTTGATATACGAGCGTACTTATAATGTCTGACATCTATATTATAATGTTCTCCTACGGCTACTTTATGTGATTAGCGTATTAGATGGAAAGAATAATATCGGTTCGCTTGCTAAACACACGTCTATATTCTGCGCCTGACAGTCACAGACTACCCCCTCCGCGCACTCGCATAGTGCTAGCCCGAGACGACAGACAATATTATGTACATAGATGCAAACAAAAAGCAATATATATTTACCACTACACTATATCCCTCCATTATTTTATTTGATTCTTTATCCTTAGGACTGTATTTGTTGTGTGCCCGTGTTTATGTGCCATCGTCGTTAGGATATTTAGTTCTGATATAGAAAATAACATACATTGATATGGGATAGAAATAATAAATTAACTATTATTTAATTAATTATCTAATTTATTTATTTCACTTTTAATCGTATAGAAAGCAAATTCTAACATAGAATCAGGCTTATATCTACTCAAATTTTGAATTCTAATTAATAGTATATTATTTTTCTCTCTCTTCCAAATTAGAGTTACCATTTCCTCGATCACCTGCCATTGATCCTCTATTTTCTTAGTTTGTACCACGTTTCGTCTAATTTCTTGTACTTTCTCATCATTCGTTAATTATGTATTGCTTTCTTTAATAGGTTTGACTGCAGGTTTTGTTGGTTCGAAATTCGAACTAAATTTGTTTGTCTTACTCATATGTTTTATGTTTAAACTTTATCTCCTACTCCTAGATCGCAATCTACTGCCCGCCTCTTCCTATCAGCATACTCCTTCCCCTTTTCAAACCCTTTGTTCTATTACCAAAATATAGTCATTGGATGAAAGTGGACTCATTAGATCTATAGCCATATCCACCCAAGGTTCTGTAGGCAATTTTCGCCTTTTTAATGGGTTTGGCGGATTCGAAAATGAGATTAGCGCGCACTCCTTACATGCCGTACATATGATTTCGTCATCTCGGTCACACTTTGGCCACCAAACATTCGTTCTTAATCTCGATTTCATGCTTACAATCTCAGGGTGACCTTCGTGAGCAATTTAAATTTTTGGCCCCCTAATTTTATAGGAACTAATATTCGAGTTCTACGTAATAATATACGTAATAAAATCGCGGAAGCACAACTCGCTTTAAAAATTTTTATAATTCTTTACAGTTTTTTTTTAATTTTACAGGCTTTGATTTGATTTTATTCTTTACAGTTTTTTTCAATTTTAAAGGCCCCTTAACTCTCTGAATTTCAATATCATTTCGAGAATGTGTCATTATATCCTGTAATAGTATAGCAACTAATCTGATTTCATCAGTTATACAATGCACGTGATCTTCGTACAACCTTGATGGTGTTCCTACCAATCTACACAGTCTGAATAAGCGATCAGCAATATTGTTTTTCCTGGGACTGAACTTTACCGTAAATTTATAAGATTGTAAACAAAGGACCCACCTTTCAAACCGTGTTCAAGGTTTTGATTTAGGTACGAAGATTACCTCCAAAGGTTTGTCGTCAGTAATAAGTTCGAACTTCTTTCCGTGTAGAAATGTATTAAAATGTTCCATTGCCCGATCAGGGCCAGAGTTTCCTTTTCTGTCTGGCAGTTCCGGCGGTCACATTCACTAAGAATCTTATTTCCGAACTCGATAATATATGAACCTTTGCTATCAGTTTACTCGAGTACAGCCCCTAAGATAAGTAGAGTCACATCTGCGAAAACTACACTTTTATGTTGGGGATCATAATACCCCTGTGGTACGTTCACTAATGCAGTCATTAGTTTATTAAAGGTCGTGTGTTAAGCCTCACCCCAAACCTTTGTAATACTTGAATTCCGTTCTTGCTTCTGATGAAGAATCAATTTTAAGGGTTCTGTCGTTGTTGCCTAATGAGGAATCCATTTTTCTACGTAATTTATTAAAGTCAGGAAATTTTGTAGCTCTGCAATACTTGTTGGCGGTCTAAATTATCTAATTGCTGAGCTGTACTTTTTAAAATTTTTTTTCAGATGCTTTAGAGAAAACGGGTTGCTGAAAGTTCATGGCTTAAAAAATGATCTTACGTCCAATAAATGCATTTATCTTTACTAAATTCTATTTGGTAATTCTCTAGAACTTCCATTATTTTCCGGAGTCTTTCGTTATATCCTTATAAATCCTGTCCTGGCAAGAATGCCATCAATGAAATTTGTTGTTTCTTCACACTCGATAAGTACTAATTCAAGGGTTTCTTGAAATATTTCCAGTGTCCAACTTATATCGAATATCGTCCTTTTGTAAAAAATAGAAATCAACTTCTCAGAGCTTTTTGTAAACGATTTGAATACAAGTTTGTTGTTCGCTTTTCCGTAACCCTTATCGGGGATACATTTAAAACAAAAATAGATAATACAATTTCATAAATGCATTCCACAGACTCAGCTTTTACTTTGTCAGTCACTTTGCGCAGAAATAGAAATTAGTTGCCACTTTACATTTTTGGCCTAGAAATCTGAAAATAATATACGCAAAGCACTTGAAATACGTAAAAACTCATTGAGATACTTGATTCCAGGTTAATCTTTATACGATTAAAAGCGTCTTTAATGTCGAGTTAGTTCCTCCTATTCGGGGTAGAAGCTGGTCAATTGTTGGCAATTTATGATTTTTTCGTCTGACTGCCAAGTTTACGCTTCTTATATCAATGACTTCTTGATTGATGTCTTTTGCGAGTAACTCATCGATTTTTTATTAACTTTAACTTCTAAAGGGATTAGAATCCTTCTATACGATTGACTTATTGGTTGTGTGGTATTGTCAACGGGAATTTTTACCAGAAAGCTCTTGAATTTCGGAAACTGTTACTGATCTATTGAGTTGAGTTAACATTAATTTCATAAAACTAATGTTAACTCAACTCAATAGATCAGTAATAACCTTTTCACTTTCATACGCTATGAACTTTTTTTTGTATTAGCATCTTAATCAGTGATTAACGCATTGTTCTTCTTCATGGATTCCAAAGTTTTATCCGTTGTCAAAGTGTCATCACGACTGGAATCAAGTGTTAATGTCAATCAGCATGTTAATGTTAACCCCCACCACCTTAAACATGATAGAAGCTGCGTTGTTAATATTAAATATGTATCCCAGTCCTTTACTTATAGTTGCTTGTTTCACCGCTTCCTCGATATTGTCAACTCTTCTCGGTCTCTTGACCTCACTTTCTTTGTTGTCGGGCTCGTTTTTGTTGTGTACGTTCCATTTCCTAGTTCTACATTGTCGTCGGAAGGAACCCATAACGCCGCATTTTAAACAAGATTTTTTTCTGGCTGGACAGTTTGGGTTTTGAGCAAAGTATCTTCTACTTTCGCATCCACTACAGAATTTTGTATCATCCCATCCCTTTCAATTTTTGTTTTGATCTTGACTGGACTTCGCAGTTATTCGATTTACTGTTTGGAAATCCACAGCTTTCACTTCAAAATTTTCTAACTGTTGGTTAATTATTTCTAACGCATTCGCTTTTTTAAATGCATTACTTAAAGTCACCGAATCACCATTCTTAAAAATATTTTTCGGTAATTATCTTGAAGAACATTTTTCGGTAATTTGGTCCAAAATGTTTTCATAAGAGAAAAGTAAGAGAAAAGTAAGGTGCCCTTACGGATAAAAACATTTTGCTGCTTGCTGTCTAAGCCTAACAAGATTTTTTTTCTTTTTAAGATTCTTACTTAAGAAGTCGAAATAGATGGTGTTTGTAGACTTTACTTTGTTTCGGTGCAAAATACTCATCTAGATTTTGAATCGCGATGTCGAATTCGTTGCTAATAAATATAATCTAAGACTTTTTTCCACTTCTCCCATCTAACTACAGCTGAGCTAATTTCTCCGTCACAATCAAATTTTTCTAATGTAATTTGTGCTACCTGTCAATAATTAAATATCATAATTTAACTCGCAATTTAATGCTTACTATCGCATTTCAGTTTGATATTCTTAATATCGCAATTTAATGCATCTAATATAGCAATTTAATGCACAGTTCTAATATTGTAATTTAATGCATGGTACTAATACCTCAATTTAATTTTCAGTTTTATTACCCAGATAGATTAATAGCCACATAACTTAATGTAGCGACTTTATATAAATTCGGACCTTGTGAATAGTCGCAAAATACTCGCAATTTGATGCAGTTATCATAATTATACTCTAGCAATTTAATGCATAATATCACATCAGAGTTTGATAACCTTGTCTGAAATAACTTTAATTTTGTTTTCAATATTTTAAATAGCAAGGAGGGTAATGTGTGCTAAACGCATTTGACCCCTTCAAGCCGGTACTCCGTTTTACCGACAGCGATCGCGGTAAAATAGCTAAATAGGGCCATAAGTAGCAAGTTAAAATATATATATATATATATATATATATATATATATATATATATATATATATATATATATATATTTAGTGTCATTACATTCCTGTACGAATATAATATGAGTCTATACAAATTAGTAAGATGTTAGTTCAAGTTCAGTATAGATAATTTAGTCATAACGTAAATTCGGTTTCCGTCATTTATTTATCTTCGTAAGGAGCCTTAACCATATGATGTTTCTATATATACGTAAAATATATACTTGAATAAAAGCATGTATTGGCTAACGGTAGAAATAACTGTTCATTTATGATAGCCCAATAACAGATCCTCGAAGTAATCTATGGGTAATTCTTACCAAACCGGTCAAAACTAAAAATAATGGTACAATCGTGTGTAAAATTAAATCAATGTCGTACTCATTACCCAACCATGGAATACCTATAATTCATAAAAATCATTAAAAGGCTAAAATTCTATATTTGTATTAGTAATAACATACCAGTTTTACAATAATTAATTCGATCATCCTATATTTATTATTGATGCTATGTATATTGCTAATGAACACTTGTACAACCAGATAGAACAATTTTTTTTTGTAAGTCGAAATTTTTTTTTGTAAGTTTTTTTGTTAGCTGGAAACAATTATTTAGACTCGCTTGCTAAACACCACGTCTTTACTCTGCGCCTGACTGTCAGAAACTACCCCCTCCGCTCATAAATATATATATATATATATATATATATATATATATGTAAATATCGAATAATATATATTTATCAATACACTGCATATATCATAACTAAATTGAATAAATAAATTTCCTAAATATCATGACTTTTAATTCTATTGTTAATTCAAAATTATAAGTAGAATTGTTTGACTATATATGACGACAAACAATATGATTAAGCATTCAGTATATACGTATAAAATTTTTACGTATAAACATTTGGCATTATGTTTATGAAATCGTGCCTTAAATTCGGTATTTTGATATCAGTGTAGGCGTTAGCTTTAATAAAATCCGTAGTACTTGTATGTAGTCACTTTTTTAAAAACATAATTTCTTTGAAACTTTGTTTATACGTGCAGCAACATTTCTGGAATTTGAATGTTGTTGAAATTTTCTCGTTTTTTTTATTTACTCGTATTTCACTTATTATATTTTATTTGTTTTACTTAAGAGTACGTACTTTTTTAGTGAATTAGGGATTACAATTTTTATATGGCAATAATTTTGATTTATGAATTACAAACAAACTTTACCTGAAAATGAAGCTGGCTTCTTATTCTTTTTTATAGATGAATCAAATTCGCTGAAAAGGGTATTTACACAATATTGCCACATTTCTTATGTTTATCGAAATGAAAGATATAGGACAAGGTTGCTCAACTTTTTTAACAGTCGGGCCAAACGAACGATTCAAACATTTTCGGCGGGACACTGATAATTCCTATTTTAGTTACTTTTAGGACTCGTGTGAAAAAAAAATTCAATATTATGAAAAGAACTTAATCATTCTTTATTCTTTGGTAATATGATAATAAAACAAAGAGTATCTTAGGCTAAATAAAGGAATAAAATTGAATGTAAACAATTAAGACAAAAACCAAACCTAAATAAAATCTAAAATAGGTAATTGATACAATCAATGTGATTTCTTACAATGTTTCTGTTACTGTTAACAAATCCGATGTTAACAGTAACAACACGTTACAAATATGTTGCTTAACTAGTGATGTGCAGTATTTATTTTTTACATGATAAAGGTTTGGAAAAAACTTTTCACAAATATATGTTATTCCGAAATTAGTTAAAAACTGTAACATCAGGTCAGTTATTGCAGAAAAGTCTTCTGTTGGTTCCAATTTCAATAAATCTGCAAAATATTCTTTGTCGTGCCTTTTAACGAAACTCTTCTGGTCGTTGAATAGTTCCCTTTTCTTTGTCTTTAAAAAAATTTCTCCGATGGCATTACCAATTTTGCTTATAATGTCTTTCGAAATGATAATTTTTTGCAATAGCTACTTTAGTGAAGCAAACGAAACATATAGGTTTATGCGCCTTGCCTTCAATAAAACAATATTTATTTTCCCATTCATTATGAAAAATTCTTGAAGACTCTGTCTACTTCGACGTACTAGGTTATCTGTGAGCCATAGTAGAACAAACCACATATTGTTTATATTTTCTTTTCAGAATAGTTCTTTTCATAATATTTTCAATATGAAAACTTAAATTAGCTAGTAGTGAATAACATACTTTTGAATGCCAATGCAAAAACAAAACGAATTAAGTGATTTAAATGTATGATACAGTTCCTCATCAACAAAATCACTAATTAAAATACTTCCCTTTCAAGGAAGATAATTAAAAAATAGGTACTGCAAGTACGCGCGCACTCTCTATTGTTTCTCGAAGCATAATGAGACTGTAATGGGCGAGCGCACGGGCGGGGGAGTCTATCCAGTGATCGCGCCCAAGCTACTTACTCGTTCCTTCTGCGGCAAGAAATACTTTTTCAACTTGGCGGGAATTTTATAACTCGCTTGCGCGGGCCATTTAAAATTCGTCCGCGGGCCACACTGTGGCCGGCGAGTATGGGGTTGAAAAGGCTCGATACAGTATGTTGATGTGTTTCCGTTTTAAAGACTTAAAACAATTTATGAATTTAAAAAATAATGTGGTTTAAAAAAATATTGCAATCTACCCATGTTGCATTATTACGAATCGAAATGGCGCTATTTAGTAATGGTATATATTGGTGTATATATATATATATAAATATATATATATATATATATATATATATATATATATATATATATTTATATATATATATATATATACATTTCGATTCGTAATAATGCATCTTGGGTAGATTGCAATATTTTTTTGAACCACATTATTTTTTAAATTCATAAATTGTTTTAAGTCTAGTGCTCTCGATAGTGAATCAAATATATGTATGTGGAATAAGTCCGATATACGTGATCAGTTGAACGTAGTGCAGTTGAGTAGGGTATTTTAGTTTGTATAATAATTTTTTTTAACGTAATCAAATTCTTGAATAAATATATATTAATTATTCACTTTTTTATGTTGATTCTTTAGATTTTATTTTCTTCTCACTTATGGACTCATAGGCGCATCCCAACTTTACAGTTATTTTTGTTTTGGGCGAATTAGTTGGGCGGATATTGTAACATTAGGCAGAATTTAATTTTCATGGTTTTCTTAAATTCATCGCGATATTTAGTCATAATTTACAAATTTATTCATACATTGATCCTGAAATACGAATTTTCGTTGATATGAAAACAATGGTGTTTATCTAATCAAGTGTGTACATAAAAATAAATCTGTTAATATATTCTAGTGAGTTCGTAGCTAACTAATAAATAATAGGAGGCTTGATTTTATGATTTTAATACTAAATTTGCCACCGCTGCCATTGAATTAAACGACGAAACGATTTTAAGTAATTTTATGAAATTATATTTTTTATCAACGCTGATCAAAATTGCAAAGTGACTACCTCGATTCTGAAAAATATATATTCCTATACTAATCCATAAATATAAGATTAAATGACATTAAGGCTATTGTCATAGATATCGAAATAGTCGTTTCATTATAAACTTACAAAAATAAATTTATGTCCTGACGAATAAACTAAATTTAGTTTTGTATTGCAGGTTGAATGAAATGTGTCATTGCTCTTAAAAATGCCAGCTCTTCTGAATTGAAATCAATTTCATTTGAGCACAGAAATATAATTAAGACGGGACTTTCATAAAAACAAATCAAACTTTTGAAAAAAAAATTTTCGAGTTGAAATCGGATGACACGTAATGTCATCCGTACACTTTCAGTTCGGACACTTTTTTGTTTTACGAGGCAGAAATTAGGATTAATGTTCGTTGATTCATTTAGATAGTCAGCTAAGAAAATTTAAAAAACAGCTTTATTTGGATGGCTCCATTTTTTTATACAGCCCAACTCCAAATCAAGAAAAATATATAATTGTTTTTCTGTAGCATCAACTAATTTAATTCAGTTTATAATACTACATATTTATTTATTCCTTATATAGATACATGAGAAAAATGTATAGATATTAAATTAAATAATTAAACACAATCCAGGTATAATCGCTAATAATATAATTAAGTGATCTTTGATTATATTATTAAAGATTATACCCATTGAAAGAATCCTTCTTAAACCTTAGTAAAAGAAACAATCATATTTTTCCTTGAAGTTTATAATAAATTTTTAGATACCAGAAAGTGGCCCACTAATATTTTGTAGATCAGGAAATTGAAACTCTGAATATTTGGTATTTTTTAAAAGTTTAATATTAACGGTTTTATCATATAAAATTGACGAAACTGAATTAAGGAAATTAATTGATCAAACTAAGATCTTAAATTAAAGACGTTAATAATACAAGACTTGCACAGATATATTTAATTTATGGACTTGTGAATTATGGTTCCTACAGATTGCAATGGAATAACGGTCTGGTATTGATCACAATGGAAACTAGTAACAATATTCAATCTATATTAAATATTTTAACGAGTCATAGACAAGAGGAACTGAAGAGGACATTGCTTTACAAATAATCTAGGCTTTGGTAAACTTAATGCAACTCCATCTCGCGTGGTAGTCGCGGAAACTGACACATAGAATGAAACTCAAAATATTCCGGTCTAAGGTCATAACGGTACTGCTATATTGGTACAAGGCATGTAAAACAATAAAGGACCTCAAAAAAAGGTTTTCGCCGACGTCGTTAGATACATTCTCCGAATATCACCCAATTTTACAAATATTAACACATTTTATAAATATTAGAAACTTGCTAGAAAGATGCAAAGTAGTTCCGATTGAACTCTAAACAAAATGCCGCAAATGAAACGGGTTTGGGCAAACGCTCAGACGAAAACAAGTATGTATCCCCTAAAGGGATTGGGATTGAAACCTTCGAAGTAAAAAGAAACTTGGCCGTCTGAAGCAGACTTGGCTGCAAACTATGCTGGTGAAATTGAGACACATCGGCAAAACATGGTGTAAACGAATTTACAATGCACAAGTCTGATCAGCGTGGCAAAACATCTTAGAAATAGGATTTCAAAAAACAAAGTCACTGGATGTTAATCAAGACATTGTGTAATCAAAATATTAATTATAAATCTTGAATAGTAAGTTATTTTAAAAAAAAGTTTAACTAAGCTACTGCTATTATTTTTAAATGTCAATTGAGAAGCGTTAACATTATAGTATTGTCGTGATAGTATGCAATGGACATGAAAAATGAATAGAAATGGGTGGAAAATCGTTAGTATACTCAAGCGATATAATTGATGTACTTGACGCAAATAAGTCTACACGTAATCATCATAGAAAATTTAATTACTTACGGCTTTTCTAAAAATGTTATTTTATATTATTATAATTAGCTTCAATCATTTTCATTTAAAGTTGAATGACCTTTTCTAGTGATTCCTATATTCGGTTCCTAACGATTATCATTTTTAGTCAATCACAATATTTAATATATTTTAACTCATGTCGCATATTTGTCACGGTCAATGTTTTATTAAAGCTAATACACCTAGTATATAACTATGCGTAAATTGAAACTCATATTTGCTTCTTATAATGTGTTATACCGGACACCGCTCTATGTACATAGCAAAATATTTTAACCTAAAACAAATTGTGCGTGTACGCTCGTTAACACTTACACTTTTTTGACATAATGCAAGATAACTTTTTAGCATGCAAATAATTAATGGAAGTCAAATAATAAAAGGGCTGGGGCGTGATTGTAAATACGGTTGGCAAAATCTAAATTCATAACTAAATTTTGAAAATTTTAATTTAAAATTTATTTTACACACGAGTAGTTCACTAATTTATTTTTCTGCTGGCTTTGTCTTGAAAGTAAATCGTTTGCCAGACCATTTCCAAATTATCACTATTCACTTTATAATTTTCTCATATAAAATATATAAAAAAATGATTTTTATGTAGAATTACAATTAATATTATTTAATATATTATTAATATATTCATTAAATTAAATTTAATTATTTTTAACATTTAAATTTATACTGAGCATTCAATTTAATATAAACACTTGTATATTATAAATATTGTTAAATTTATTAAAATAATCTAAATTAATTTTACTTATTAATGAAAATAAATGCATATGCTAATAATTTATTGTAATTCTGTTAGTTTTTAGGATTTACCAAATAATAAATTAATAATTTATAATTTTTAATGCAAATGAGTACATACGGAATTGGAAATGGTTTAGCAGATGCTTGGCTTACAATAGAAAGCCATCAGAAAAATAAAAGTACTTAGTGAACAACTTTATAACGTTGATTTCCTATCGATTTCCTAACGAAATCGATAGGAAATCAACAGGAAATCGATAGGAAATCATTTTATCATAAAATTGATAAAATGACTCTCACCATGTATGAGAACAAAGCACAAAAATTGGTACGTAAATATTTTTGATCAGATAACATGGCCATATATAGTTCAAACTGGCGCTAGATAACGACCTATTCAGTCTTTTATTATGGACTCACGACATCTAGAGCAATAAATATTTGAATCGCGTATCTCCTAATCCATGTCAAAGAGAATATAGATACGTGAATATTCATTGAATCTACTTTAGTTAAGATCGAACATTTCCACTTTGCGTACTTCTCGGAAACAAATATGTTTTTCCTTAGCCTTCTGTAATGATTAATTATCTTCAGTAAGATTTTTTGTTATAAACGGAAAATAATTTATCAAACCAGCTGTACAGCTGAAAGGGCGGATATGAAAATGATTTGTCACGATTACGATTATCTTGGAAAAATATTTTATTTACCTTTGATTCCACTTTTATAAAACACAACCTACTGGAAAAAGCTATTGAATTAATTTTATTTGACCTAAGGAGAGTAATGTAAAGTGATGTTAGTTGTGTCGTTCCGCAAAAGATTATTTCTTTTATTACTTTGAGTGTTATCAGCAATCTATTGTTAAACATTCAAGTTGAAGAAAGAAAAATGTGAAAAATTACTTTGATTCAATAATATATTGAAGGTTAAGTGAAAAAGCAATATATACTGGTTATATTTTAATGTTTAATCCGTCATTAAAAACTATTCAGCACATAAAGGAGAAGTAAAACTAAATATTTAAAGCTTAAATCAAATAAATTTCATAAATTTGTGGAAATATGGATTTTTTAATAAAAAATAAAATAAAATATATACGCTAATATGCTCAATTTGTTAATTAAGTAACTGAAGGAAGATATGTAAATAATATTTTATCTAGTACAAAGTATCATAAAATGACTAATTATGCTTGAATAATTGTTTATACATACACAAATACACACATGTTTTTCAAGGCATTAGCACCTGAAAAATATACCTGTTTCAGGGTATTGACACCTGAAAAATATTGGCACCTGTTATTTCGTTTTCTTCAACCCACACGCGACGTTAATAAAAGTTCTTACAGCATTATTATCCGTTACTGTACGAATTTCTAAAGTTATTTCTTTTTTTTTTCATTATAATCAGTCGTTTGTTTTCTTCTGTATATCCGTAAGTCGTTTATTTTTTAAACAGTAGGTGATGGTTGACCTGTATGACATTGTGAAAAAAATTATTAATTTTGAAGTAAATAAAATTAAAATCAGTAAAATGAGATATAATAGACAAATATCTCATTGAGATCAGTGTTTCGGTCACACATCGACAAGTAGTGAGAGAACCGCAGTATCTAATTACCATATGTCTTGAACTAGCAGAGTGTCAGACTATAGAAATACAAAAATAAACAGAACACTAGCAACTCCGATAAATCACTTTATTAGTACTAACGTGATACATTGTTTGTGCGATATCACATTCTTATTCTTTTCCAATACACTTCATGTGTACGGTTACTTTTATTTATTAGTTCATTGTCTTCTATTGTTGGTAAAATATTCTTCCCTTTAATTAATTTCTCTTTCTTAATCTCACTGTAAGAATTTAAAATATTAAAAACTGTCTTTTCTGTGATATTATGATGTTCTACCAACATTCTGACAGAGTTTCCCCAAATTCCCAATTATTTTTTTCTTTTTCTTTAAAAATGGGAAAGCTATGTGTACGAAAATATAATTTTTTTAAATAATTTCTGAACATCTGTTCATTCAACGATAGAAATAGTAATAGAAAAGTCTTACCAATATATTAGTCCTTACAAAGATACAAAATCTTACCAATAAATATATTCATTAGAATATGCGAGCTGTCATGTGTTAATTTTGTCGAGAAAAGATTGTTCGTAAGATCGAAGAACTAAGGTATCATTTAGATTATTTTAGAAGGGAAATGTACTAGCAGTGATAAAAATAACAAGAAAAGTGTAAAATTTTGTGCGTAAGTTCAACATATTATATAAACTGAAGTTAATTAGAAAAAAATGCTTGTTTGTGTTATTTACGAAATGGTACGTACATATATTATAATGTCAATGATGCATAGATAATATGTTTTGCCACATTTTGTATAGTCGGGGTATATCTACACTGTTCAAATGAATGTGTTTGTTGTTTCACCTGAACTTAAAGATTTTGGCACAATTGTGGGTGTAAAACTGGTTGCCACCTTCGTTACTTCGACAGGATTTTAAAATTTCTCTATCAAATTTTTGCTAGAAATTGAGTTGCTACCGAGTTTAGTTTGTTGTTTCATGCAATTGAGAGGAGTCCATTAGCATTAACAAGCAGAACATCAATTGAAATTTTCGTAGTACTCAAATTCGACGAAATAAAGGGATTGTGTTCGAATAACGAAAGAATCAATTTGAGTTTTTTTGTTTGATAAGTTTATTTCTATTAATAATTTTATGACATTAATTTCGAAGCCAACAATAAATAATTAACGAAGCAATTTTCAACGAAGCAATTTTCGATACAAAGTTTTTTTAATAAATCAGTTTATATTTTTATCAATATGCATGCAAATGAGAATGATCCTTGCTATCTCCGAATTAAAAATTAGTCGTTGAAATGAAACAAATTACTAATTAAACAAATTTATTTAATTTTTTCTGGTCAATTTAAAAATTGGATTATTTTTTTATTCACGAAAATAACTGACGATTTTATGAGAATTTTAATTTGGTGGATCTTTAATATTTCGTCGTTTTTAGTCAGACTTTTATTAGTGCAATACACCAGCGGAATTCTTAATTTTAAGAATCGATTTGATACAATACATATTTTTATTAACAAACCTCGGGTGTAATAATGCCCTTTACTATGTCCTACACTTCAATAACCTACACTCGGTTACAAAATTATGAGCGTCGACAACCTTTGAAAGCATTTATAAAATCAGACTTAAGGCGTACGAAATATCGCTTTGTTTGAAATAGATGATTATGAATAATATCTTAATAGGGGATATACTTTAATTAAATGATGAATTTTAAAAAAGTTATATAAACTCTCAACATATTTTTCTGATCTCTTTGGGTTTTGCGCAACTGAATTTCAGTTTGAATATTCACATCATTTAGTTATAGCGAATACTAAACTTTGATATTTCTTTCCAGCTTGGCGTGCTTTAAAAACTTCAATACAATGGACAAGACATCCGGCGAGATGGACCCAGACGACAGTGAATACATCCCCTATACGGACCGGCCCGAAACCTATATCGTCCCCGTACTCTTCGCTCTTATCTTTGTAGTAGGCGTAGTCGGCAACGGCACGTTGGTGGTCGTCTTTATCCGGGACAGGGCCATGCGGAATGTACCCAACACGTAAGCATACTATAATTAATTATAATTTTTACTCTTATAGTTACTCAGATTTCCCTGTTAATTTTACAATATCACATTTCAGTGATTGCAATGTTCGTTGCAACCTTTGAAGAAAGTAAATAAAATATATACGGAAAAGTTCGGTACATACTTAAGTAAAAAGTTAAAATATGATTATTTTCAAGTCGGTTCCCATGAAAACGGGTCCTTCGTATAAATCAACCTACTGGCAAAACATACATCCTTGGATAACAGGGCATAGAATATGAAAGACAAATTAATGGCGTGAAATCACGGATCACCACAAAAGATGGCGCATATTGTAAAATATATAGTAATTCATTCAGCTGAAGCCCGTGTCCTTATGACAGATATGATACTTTTAACATAAAACAAAATATTTTCTTACAAGTTTCTACACTCAAACAAAATAAATCATACTACAAATATTTAATTTTTGTTCAATGCATGTATTTACTGATTGACATTCTTTACAATAAATTTCTGAAGCGGTTTATCAATATATTTTTTCAGATCTAAAATTATGACACTTTTTTGTATGTCATTGTAAGCTCTCATGCCTGAATACCGTTTTACATAATCTAAATTTTTCATCTTCAACCTTAATAACATAGGACAACGCCAAAAATTGTATTGGGTTGTACTCCAGAATGTATAGAATAATTGAAACAAAACAATAAATACGAAATCCTCTAGTTACGAATTTAGTGGTCAAGAGGTATAGAGGTTTCTAAAAGTGTCACTTACATATGTACTTCGACATACTTTTCAGAAAATTACTCACTTTATAAATATAATTTGTTATGTAATAATTAAACTAAACAATATATTCTCCAAGAAATTCATAAAAATAGTACACTTTTATTTGAATGAAATAAACTATACACAACATATGACAATCTTGCTTATTATTCATAATTTATTCATAATCATTAAAAACAGACGAATATAATATTCCTCTTTATATATTACTGTGCCTATCAATACCCCTGAAGTAATAATATACTTCTTTTCAATAACAGGACTTGATTGAATGTCTAAAGATAATTTTAATATATTTTTAAAATACAAACTTCTCCAAATGTGAATTATAAAATTAGCAATAATTGAAGAACTTTGATCGACAGTTATATTAGCATTTTTACATATTTTTCATACGACTATCACTTTTGCAATTATTTTTCTTAAGTAATAATTAATAAAAATATAATATATCAACCTTATAAAACATCCATGGCTACTTTTAAATTTCCATAATCCACCACAGCACTCTGCTGCACTTAGAATTTATAATCTATAAATAGATATACATTTATGGTAATAGATTTTATATGGCCAGCATTACTTTAATATGTATCAAGTACACATTTTCTGGATGTATTAGTACAATGTTTATAATTCGGTCTCCACAACATTTCTTAAAACAGGTCCACGTAGAAACGGAGGTAGTATGGGTATACATATATTTTTTCTCTCTCGATTTTTTGCGATATTGTCAAATTTTAAGTTCTAAATTTTAGTCCTCCTGACTATTTTCCTATTACTTCTCAAATAGCAAGCACGGCGAAATGTGGCTCGTCTGATGTGAAATAAATAAATGATGCAATATCTAAAATAACTTAAGTGTTGAGGTAATATTAGAAACATTGATATATTTAGATGGGCGTTTGACTTCTTTCCAGAAAATCTAAAGACTCACTACTAAAAACAGATATGAAGTTAAAAAATTTCCACAATAAAACAAAAATACGTTTATTCTGGTATTTATAAAAATCTATTTGATTAATTTTGAATAAATTCTTCTTAATTTCCTTCTTTGTAAACTTAGGGTCTAACTTGATAACCAAGATAGATTTCATCCTACTATACGGACTCTAGAGTGGTAAAATAATAGCCAACAACACCTATCAGGTGTTGTTGGCTATTATCATCTATATATGTGGTGTTATCATCTATATATACATATTTAAAAATATTATGTCGTACTCAACACTACACGCTTTCTTTTCGAATATTCGGTTGGAAGTAAGAAACGTAAATTACGTAACGTAAATTATTAAATTTTTTTGCTTGTTACATATTGGGATTTCAAGCAGTACCTGTGGGTATAAAAAGATGTTGTATGCTATACAAAAAACAATTCCTACATATTTTAAACAAACTCAGAGCTGCATTTATAAAAAAGATAGTTTCTAATATAAGTTAAAAAAATGGAGGTCAAAATATAACTTAGCTATACACTGATGGCATATAACAAGATCGTATCATTATAGCTGGCGCATTTCAAAATTTTTAATCAAAATGTATACCTATATTAATAATTTTTAGTATTTAAGTTTCTCTTAACAGTTTTTATCACTATTTATTATGTATATATTTACACATATTTTGCTCTTTTCCTTATTTTAAATAAATAAAAGAAAAAGTATAAAAAAATCTATTGAAAATTTAAGATCACAAAAAAACATTAACAAATTTTTCATAGACCTTGACTTTCACGTTTAAATTTGCATATTAAGAATTTATTTGAAAAACATAATCTGTGTTAACTTTCTACATAATACTCACTATTTCTAATCTTTTAGAACCTTTTGTTTCGAGCCTTCAAAGTTTATGAATGAACGTATGTGTGCCAACTATTGATGCACAATGGAGTTTAGATGAACTGGAGAATACCTAGTGTAAAGCAAACACGAAGTACGAGTATATCGAACAATAGCTTCTCCGAGTGTATGACTAATAGGATTATATTACGTGGACGAATAGAATTATATTACGTGGAACATTTCTTCAGTGCCTTTCTTTCCTAAGAACGGATATACGATGAACAGGATGGCATGCATACGTCCGTAACCACTTTGTGCATCACGCTTATTGCAGTTGAGTCATTAGGAACAGAGACAGAATATGTGCGTATTTTATAACAGGTATTTGCGGAATGTCATAGTTTACTATGTCTGTTCCACGCAAACACTTCGTATTTGTATGGATTACAATATTTATGCCCCACTTCTGTTCTAAACCTCGTTATTCTATTCTAAAACCTTGTTTTTACGCAAGTATTACACAATTATATTATATACACATTAATAACAGTTTGTTAATATAGTAATTTCATTCTTGTGTTGGTATTATAATTACCCAACGTGGGCAAGAGGATTGTTTTCTAATAATACATGCCTTTTGGCAAGTGCGACAGATCTTCAACAATCATAAAAATGTTGTTATAATACAATTTTTTCTGTAATGCATTGAATGTAAAACATCTTAAAATGGCTTCAAATGAAGCACGACATATACAGTGTTACCAAAACCTATATAAGTTTATACATTTACCAATACACTACCTGCGTACCTGACATTTACGAAACGAGTCGCGTTGTAGCAATATTCTGCATTATGGTATATCATCCATTTTATTGTCGCATTTGTAGTTTTGAACTTGTTTTAAATAAAAGAAATGACTAATATTATTCTAAAAAGTCACTTCTAAGCATTAGGCTTGTTTTCAAACAAAACAAAAAAAACATAATGTTATTGAAAAGCTATCACGTATCACATTACTTATAATGTGTATGAAGAACAATAGTGCTGTGTGTAAAAAACATATGGTTCAAATAGTATGGTCACATAAGTAATGTATGTGAAGAACATATGGTGTAAATGGCAATCGCTAAAACAAAAAAATAAATATTCTCTCAAAATTGCGATCAATCATTTACTTGTACTTTCTGCGATTTTATTCCAAACATGCTACTCTAGCTTATTCAAAAATTTTCGAAGAGTTTCACATTAATATAAATACAGATATTTATTTGAATTCATTTTTTAAATTTACGTTCACTCAATGAAATAGATCAGATGGGAAGACAATATATACATTCGAAGTGGGAAATAAGTTTTGTATGCATTATTTCATCCCATTTTAGATAGATTATCGATATTTATTTAATTGTACTGTCAACGTTCGGTTCCTGATAATGAGCTTGTCGGTTTATGAACACCTTTATTTATTTTATGTGCAAACTCTGCAGTAATACTACACACGAAAAATACAAGTTGACAAACTGATGAATCCATGATTTGTAATCGATCACCGGAAATATAACTAATATGAAAGGATTCCAGAATAAAAAAAAATTAGTAACCAAAAGGAAGACATAATAAAATCTGTCACCTTCGTCGTAAGACAAAAATTCCTGGATCTTTTGAATAAAAAAAATATATTTATGGCTCTAAATTAGATTAAAAATACAAACAATCTTAGTTTCTACAGTTTTAGAAAAAGGAATTATGATAGTTTTCAGCAAAATCATTTTTTCTGTCCTTAGATTTGATAAATTTCTTCGGAGCGTTGAGTTCAAATAACAAAATGTTTTGTTGGTTCCATGATACTCCATCTATTTTAGAAAAAGATCAAAATATATGTTAACGATAAACATAATGTGCATTACTTTATTCAAATTGTTTTAATAAAAAATTTCGTAACTATCAGTACCAATGACATAATTTTACACAAATGCTTTTCATTTTCATTTGTCAACCCACTGCATAGACGCAATGTTTTGATGGATTTATGCTGAAGACAAATAGTAAGCGATTCTTCGAGTATCTTTATTTCGAAAATAGCACCCAAGAACACACAGCAATTCCAACCAACCGTTTGCAATATTTTAACAAAAACCATTGAACCCGATTTATAAAACAAATTGCACTTATTTTGATAAAATCCACGTGGTAGCGGTCTAGCAGCTATGCAGCTAGCGTGTACTTCCATTCATATTTTATTTTTTCACAGAACCTTTATATTAAAAATATATTTACATTGATATCAAATTTTAACTTTAGGTAATTAATTAATTATGAACATAACACGAATTTACTTCAAATGTCAAACATTCAAATAAAAGATTAGACATTTCTGATAGAATTGACGATACTAAATATCTCTCGATGCATTCTTTAATTGCGATGTACTACTAACCCAAATTTGTATTTGGTTCATTTTTCAGTTTTAAGTTTTGCTATACGATTCGTAAACAAGTGGGACATGATTCACGAAATGCTACAGTGACATTTATTTTTAACTTGGCGTCACTTGAAATCAAAATAGAAGTAAAACACTACAAAACATTCACATTCCTTAAATTGGGGACGGCTGTAACTTCAAATGACGATTTCCTTGTAGTGCCACAAGAAAAAAATAATTATTCTTTAGGTTAAAAACATTTTGTACCGTATATAAATGTTAAATGTATTAATTAAAATAGTTTCTATACCTGAATGTGTTTGCTGTATCAAGAGATATTAAAATGAATATGTCGGCACCTTGGGGGAATTATTTTTTTCTCAAAACTATCAAGCTTTGAGAAGAAATAATTGAAAAAAATGACGTTACTGATAATTTTTGTTTTGTGGTCATAGTATATATACTAAATATTTTATGAAAATATTTTATCGTTATACTTTCTTACTAATTGCTATCAATTTCACGAAGTCGCTCAATATATTTTTTTTTGTTACTTTTACAAATAATTTTACCCCTGGAAAATCTGGGGTCTGTTTTGATATTGTCTTTTCCGTATAACTTATCCGTTTAATATTAAATGTTCGAAAAAAACACTAGTAAATCACCGACATACAACGAAATTACTGTTTTAAGTCTTGATTACTATGTAACCTATAATCTGGGCGATTCAACTTAAGTACCATGTTAATATATTTACATTTTAGTTCTGCTGGCTTTTTTATATACACAATTTTATCTATAAATGCATTAATGAAATGTATTTTAAATCGAGATGACTTATATTTAAACTTAATTGTAGTTAAAATTAGGCGTTATAATGTCTTAAAGCATGTGAAAACCACTTATCAAAAAACACACTCGTTGAACAGGAGTTTGGAAAAAAAGTGCTGTGCAGTGAGCCTTGTCTTGTAATAAATACAATTATTCTGCAACAAACAACCCTCTAATGTTGGATTATGATTTCATCCCTAGGCACATCAACTATTTTCCTTACACTATTTTCCTTCAAAATTTCGAGCCCATTGTCTAAAGCTTGCTACTGCTACAAACTCTAAATCAATGATTATCATTTCGTTAAAATTATTTCACTACAATTATATCCCCTTCACTTGTCATACATACACGCAATGCCAATACTGAACCCATTACTTTTCTTTCTTTTAAACCGTATTGATTCTTGATTCCCTGGAGCTTTTACTGGTTTCTCTTCTTTGAGATTAAGACTTCCTTCAATATGATTTCATCTTTTTGTGTAATGATACCTCTACTACCCACCCTACAAATTATTTCTAATTTCTCTAATATTTATCAATAACTTAGTTCCGTCAACCCGTCCTCGATCATTTCAGTACTGCTGCTGACAGTTATTGAGTTATTCGCAAGATTAAAAACTCTAAAATCTTTTATATTATTGGAACCCTTTTATTTAATCCTGATTGTACTGATCTATTCCTCAGATATGCTGCGGTATTTTCTGTTTCCGTCTAAGATGTTTTTTGTCCATCAATTATAATTCATCAAGAAGCATTTGTCTAAGTGACACGGTAAACCTCGTTGGAGTAAATTATTTATTCTATCATCCCGTTGCTATCAGCCCTAGAGTTATCAAGCATTTTTCAGGGAAAGTAAGCCTATGCGTCTCCAGAATTACACGGCTCAATTTATTTACTAAGGTAATAAATAATACAGACCTGAAGTATGAACTATGGTTCACTCACGATAGTGTAAAATATGAATATTAGGCATAGTTATTAAAATATTTATTTGAAATATACATGTGTGTGTGTATGTGTATATATATATATATATATATATATATATATATATATATATATGAAAAATGCGAATTACGGCATAACATCAAAACCAAAAAAATTATTAATTAATTCCTTTTAAAGGAGATATTTCCTAATTTTCGAAATAGTTCATACTGCACAAGATAATTTTTGCATTATTGTTTACGATTGCATGTTTCCGATTCATCAGCAAAATCAAAAATTTGTTTTTTTCTAACAGAAATAATTTCATTACAAATTATTGTGTAATTAATTATGAAAAATAACATATTAAAACGAACTCATTGCCTTTAAAATTAAAGCAGTTTATAAAAGAAGAAAAATATTTAATTCTTAACATTATTTTTAATTTAAAAATTAGCAATTTTTTTAATTTAACTTTTTAATTTCCTCTACATCAATGAAAAAAATGCATTAAAAATTAAACTCAAATATAAATGGCGTTTCATTTTTCGTTTCCCATTTTATTTTTTTTCATTTGAATCATACGATTATTCGCGAAGTTATAAAAGCTATTTAAAAATGACCCAAAATATATCAAATTCTTTGGTGATTCTTTAATATTGCTTTAAATACGAAAATAAATTTAAATATCTGCAAATCATCCTCTTCTACAAGCCTACATAGAAGAACATCAGTATCGTCACGATCAAAAGCATTGCGATAATCGAAATATGCTTGGTCTCGGTTTTTCATCATCTACATGATCATGATGACAGTTTCTCGTTTTTTGACTGAAACTACAAGATAAGTAGAATGCAAGGAGGAATAAATTTTATTGACAATCTGGATAGTACTTTCATTAAATTTACGATCGGATCTTATATCGGAGTTTTCTTTCTATCTGAGTACCCATAATACTAGATGATGCAACTACTCCAGATATGGAAAGTGACATTGAAATTCTTAAAATATAAAAAAATGGAACTGACTAGAAAAGTTGTAATTTATTTATTGTTTTTAATAATAGTCTCCTGGGACTTCAAGTATTATTTCATTCGATGAAACTACTAAGAGATCAGCGAGCACACGTTCATAGTCTTTTCGAAGGCAGTCACCCTTTTGGGGTCCGGAAATTGAACCCGAAAATTGGTTTGGGATTCTGAGTATACAGAGGCGTCATCTTGATTAAGAATGATTCTATTGTAAGGGCGTTCAAACTGTTTCCAGAATAACAGAAAAAGGATTTCGGGTATACCAATATGCGTTAACTCTTATTTTATGTTTCAGAACATTTGTTACATTATAACCACTCCGTCCGACGAGAGAGCTAATTATTTATTTTCTACCAGTTCATCCTTAATTCACATATGTCAATAACTCCTCGGAAGGAAACACAAACTGCACAAACTACTTTTTAGTTTCAAGTTTCACCAACATATGCAGCTTTCATCACCCGTAATAATGTCGAAAATAGCATTCGTGTGACCTTTTTAGATTTATTCTAACATTTCGCGACACCAACTAATGAGAAAAAGGCTCTGAGCTTCGGGTAATATATGCCTTGGTAATATATCGGTAATATATGCCTTGCATAAAATTTACTGAAGATAAAACTTCCTTGTTGAGCATGCGTAGAAAATTCTCTACGCATGCTCAAATCTGCTGATATAATATTATCTAGCCAGTTTTTATCATGTGCTGCACAGCACTGATATTCTCTTTAGTTGTTGCCATTGACGAAATTCTCTTGTGCAAATCGTTACTGAGATTGAGACTGTTAGGACCATGCTTGTAATGGTTAAACTAGTTGTAAATAGTAGTACAAAATGTGGTTTCACCATAAAATGAAACCACATCCCGTACTAAGATACTAATTGATGTCGATTATAACTTTATTGTTGACTGCAATTACAAATGAAGATCGTCAAAAAAACGGACAAAAATTTCCTTTGGTCAAATTCAATTTGAAAATTGAGTGAGTGCCTCACTTAATATTCAAATTGTGACGATTTGTAGAAACAAATGACAAATTATTTTGACACTTTTTTTAATTCACATTAAAACAAATGACCAGTTCTAGGAACTTTCAGTTCTATCCTTGTATTTGAATTATGGTTACAGCGTAATCGATACAATTACATCGCCAATCGAAGGATCAGGGCAGGTGTCCATTAATCAAACTAAAGGGTAGTTTGATTAATGGACTCCAGCCCTGAAGAAAACTCATATATCGTGTGTTAGGGCTCACGTAATTTGGTGATATCGTTTCAGACAAGGTTGACATATTTGCAGAATACGTGCCAACAAGTTTTTGATATAATATATCGAGTGCACCGATTTCGTAAAAATTGTTTGATGATGTTTTTTGCCAGAATATTTTCGATAATTAAACATTGAATACATATTTTATTTTATTAACAATTACGGTATAATACTGATAATTTTGTAAAACCATTCTCTGATACCGCAATAATAGTAACATTTAAAAGCCCTAATGAAAATTACGGATTGTTATGTGTCAAAAAGAAAAGCATTGTTGATTACGAAAAGTAGAAGTTGGAGAAGTAAAATAAAATTAAAAATTAGATATTTATTTAAAAATTTATTTGAAAAATGTCCACTTATTACCAATAATAATAATTTTTTTTTTCAAAATCTAAAAATATATTTTTTTAATTATACTGAAAATTAATTGTTCATTAAAAAAAATTATAATTATACTAAAAATTAAATGTTAATTAAAAAAAATTATTGTTAATTAATTATACTTAAAAGCGTAATTAACAAATATAAGTAAAATAAAATATGGTTTGTATTGTTTTTCGATGGAATTTTAGTTAAAAAACCGAAAGTTTTTGCTAAAAAATTTTCTCATACATCCCGCGTCTCCACCAAATATTAAATGAAAAATTTTGTATTATCTGGTAACTAATTATATATTTCCCAAGTTGATTAATTATTTATCAATACGATCGAAATCTATAAAAATGTATGGATAAATAAATGTTACCCGTAAAACAAATCAATTTAAACATACTGGTTTATTCACTATTAGGCACTATAAATATTTTTTACCTTACATTGTTTTGTAATACCTTCTTTATATTTTCGTTTATTTCTTCATGTATTACAAAAGACAACAATTGCATAAATGGGGCTGAAGTAAAAATATTCTTGCTTGCTACAGAATGCTAATAGACTATCGCTTCATATTTAGAACTAAATTCATAAGTCTGTAAATTTAGGACAGTTTTTTATAACATCAGACAAAACATGGTTTTTAAGATTAGGGTAATCTTTTTACCTATCTTTTTACGTAATCAGAATAGTGAGGCAATTTTGAATTCAGGATTGTTTCCCTTATTATTTATAAAAGCTCTTATTATTTATATAACATTTCTTATTATTTATATAACATAATTTAATACGATATTTTAATATATCGTATTACAAGTAACTGAATAAAACGAGCAGCTAGTAAATTACATTTTGTTATAAAATGGACGCTGCTGAAAAAAAGATTAGGTGCGACCACAAAAATAATGGTTATTTTATAGCAGCAATTGGAGTAATCCTATCTTCGACGTTGAAGGACTGTTATAGAAGTTTTATCGTTATCATCGCCTTATTCACTTTTATGGAAGTTTAGTCATTTTGGATACATCCTTAACATTGAACTTGTTGATAAATATAAATGCAATTGTATTCATAAAATAATTTTAGAATTTGAAACGTAGTCTTACGTTTCAAATTCTAAAATTAACATATATTTTCGAAATTTCGTATTCAATTAAAATAAAAGTAGTGTATGGTATTTGCGTCACATGTGGCTAAGAATCTGACTTGCGAATTAATTCACCATAAAGCCGTGATAGCTATGTTAAAAATAAAATTATCAGGTTCATTTAATTAATGTTGAATGTAATTTAACAGATATATCACAGTCATCGTCAGGAAAGAAAGAATTAATTTAATAACAGCTGTATTGAAAGTAAGTAAGAAATTAATTATCAGTAATCGAAATTGGAAATTAAGAAAAACTTTTCCCTAAGACCAATTTCTTAACACAAATTTTAAATTAATTCTTAAATACCCGAAAGAAATATGAAATAACAATCTATATTATTACAATTTAACATAAGGCAGAAATGTAATTAAAACTCTCAACATGAATAACTTTAAGTTAAGTGAGACACATTTTTCAACACCGTGGGATGTCTACGAATATACCAGAATGTATAAAACAAGCTGCTTCTTATTTCCGTTTTTAATCGCCTTCTTACAAAGAGAAACTTAATCATATCTCCTTAAGCGCCTTATCTACCTTCGCCGGTTATAAGCACGTTAATTTTTGCTCACTGAGGCAAGCTGCTTATTATTTTTTTAGAGAATTTACCTCGAACTTTATTCTTATTTTCATTTCAGTCTTGAATGTAAGTTTTTATATAAAAAGCCCTTCGAATCGACCTCCCTTGGGATATGTAAACGAACTCCAAAGTCTTCCCCTTTTTTGATAATTTATAGAAGTATCTGTAAGAATTAATTTATTGTACAAACGATTATATAACAGCACCACTTTTACATAATTTGGGTACATTCACAGTTGATATTTTGATAAATAGATGTACATTTTAGACAATGATAAAATGAAATTTGAGTAATTTCATTTTCATTTAATACTTAAGTAATTATAATTGACGCTATAATGGACTTAAGTAATTTCTATGCTGAAATCAATTTGAGTAGATTTTTAAAACTAAATTTATTTCGAATATTTCTATTCTACATCATGTGCACAGTATATTTTATTAGTATAGTATGCGATGCTATTCAGCTTTTTGCTCTGTAGATTTTCTTATAATAGGATACGTTCGTGTATATATTAGGTAACACATCTGACACAAATGAATATTTATTAAAATCAAACCAAGCTTCATAATAATACAAAGGTTTAAAATTATCCTATATATTATAGCTGGTTGGAGAATTTAGTCGAAAAAAGAAAGTATCAATTATCTGAAAATGAACAGTAAGCGAAATGTTCTGAAGGTCTGAATAATATCTTTCGAATAGATAACAAAAAAGGATAAAAGTTTCCTTATTATTAGCCATAAAGTAATAGTCAACGAAACTTGATTTAATGTAAAGACTAGCTTTTGTCCTCGGATTCGTTCGCGTGGATAGAACTTGAAACTCTATTTGACATAAAAGCTGCCTTTTCTCCGCCCTATTGCCATTGCCGTTGTTTGACCAGGCGTAGAGATCAAGACTTTTCTGCCTTCTAGCATATGCCTCTTAAATATTAATATTGCTCTATAACTTACGTATTTACATTAATTATTGATTAACAAGAACCGTCTCATATAAATGCACCAAACGTTGGTAAAAACTCGGCATCTAGTCGAACTCGAGTTTTAAACCAAAAGACTAGAAGATAGACAAAAAATATTGAATTTTATAAACAGGCTAGCCCACACACTTATGGATAATTCTAGAAGCCTAGTATTATGACCTATCTGAATTACCCATATTATATTCGACGAATATTTCTAGTTCCGTAGAAATTATTTTTTAGTAATTTGATTAAGATAAAAAAAAAGTCACGTAAAGCTAAGTTTGTACAAGGTTTTGGTTTTCAATTCATTTTTAAACTAATATCTTTGTACTCAATTTGTTTAATTTTGAAATTACTAAAAAAATTTACTATTTTCAGTTATTGATTAACAAAAGTATGATTTATAGCTATATTAAGCTGATATAAGTTAATAATTGTTTTATCTAAACCGGAAAAATTTTATATAAAAAGAATGATGGCAAAAGTTCAGCTAATGAAAAAATTAAAAAATGATTCACCTAATTACGATTCAATTCCAAATATTTTATACCACAAAATCTTTTGAAATCACTCAGAAAATGGTACTTTAAGGGATTATTTCTGTAACTAGTGATCAAAGCAATAATTACGTTATGGTATTTGTTTAATTTTTCTTTTACGTTTTTATGATTATGTTGAAGCGAAATAAAAACGTAGTCAACTAACTTGAAAGGATTTATTTGCAATAACTTTATGAATTATTTTTTTACAGAAATAAACAATCTGCATCAACGCAAGTTGTCTTAAATTTTTTAGAGTTTTTAAATTAAAGTTTTATCAAATTTTGTGCTTACCTCATTTTTTTAAAAGTTTTTTTCTATTAATGGATTCTCCATTTACTTTTGGTATCTCCAAATAAAACAAATCAGGAAGATTTAGATCTTAGCATGACAGACCAATCCATAAAGCACAGTTGAAATGTTGCTCGTGTACTTGACCACATACGGCTTAAAAACTCCTGTTTTTGTCAAACCATAACGGTTTGACATCGGTCCACAAAATTTTATTTGAAATCCCCAATTCATTTTGCCCTCTTGTAACCATAAAAGCGTACAACTGCAAATAGACACTACGACACAAACTTAACTCAATAACTCCAGCAGGCTACTCTGTAACATTAGTTCAATTTTTGAGCTAATATAAATAACATATTTAGCGATATGGTAATACTTTTTACCTTGATCATTATTATTACTTCAAAATTAATTCGGACCGATTGTCAAAGTGAGCAAAAACAACATTTTTAACGATTATTCTAAATTAACATTGGCAAGCAAAATTCTTGCAATAGTTTTTTGCAGATATTATTTTAATACTAGGAAGATCGATATTCTATCCTACCTAAAATACCGTAGCCGGATGTTAATTAAATAAATTTGAAATTGATGACAAAATTAATAAAGTCACGAAATTACGAATATAAGCTACATTTGTTTTATTCGAAGAAACATTTAGTGGAAATAATGTTTTTTTTATTTATTTTATATATATTTTTTTTGCTTCATAACCAGTTAAAGAAAAAATAACCATTTAAATTATTATATTTGGGGTAATTTATTTTTGAAGTGATTTGATTAGGGCCATTACAAATTTATAAAAAAGATATGTAACTTTATCACATTTTCTTAATTTTGAATTTTTTGATTAACTTATTTTTGGGGCTTCTCATAATATAGTAGTTTTCCAACTGTGAATAAAAAACATTATTTGTTTATGTCAATGTCTAATTGTGCAAAAATAAATTCCAAAAAGTAAAAAAAATATAAATAAACGTCGAGGAAAAATTTAACTGAGCATTTTTTAACAAATTATCAAAAACATTTCAGGGAACCAAAACAAATTGCCAAATACAATGAGAGTAACTCGATTAAGTCATTATAACAAACTACTTTTTTTACTTTGGCCTTTGGTCGTCACTATTTGGGCCATTCAGTATATATAGAAGGGACAAAAGCCAATGCCCACTTAGACGATTAAGAGAAGCGAACAGGAAGTGACGAAATATTTAATACGTTATTACACACTCCGATGGCGGTGCCACTCTTAGCGGCAATATTTAAAGAGCTTTTATCACCGCATGCATAACCTTGACTTACTGATATTTCATTTCTCTGCCAGTTTCAAAGGGAAGGAGAATGCGGTAGGTTTGGATTCATAGCTGGAAAGTGTTATAAAATAGACAATATATTTAATATTATGTTGAATTATAGATTAAAAGTTATTTTTTGTCATCCATTTATCGATGAATTACGTATTCATAAACCTTAATCTTCCTTTGGTGATGTATTTTCCTTATAATTGTTATGAATAATTGGGAAGTTTTAATTTATTTTATTTTTATAAAGTGTGCCTAGATATGCTGCAACACTTACTTAAAATAATACTTGCGAAGTGCCAAATAAATTTACGACTTTTCCCAATTTAAATTTCTTTTTTTTTTCAAAAAATTCCTTTATTTGATATGCATGACAAAATCTTAATCTGTATATTGAGATTTTGGAAAATTAATTAATATTAGTAAAATATACATTTTATTTTCCATTAAGTCCTGTATGGATTTATTGTACCATTATTTAGATTTCATGTAAATTAAGTTGTTTCGTAAATTATCAAAGGGCGATCATAAAATAAGGTTCCACTTTATTTTTTTTCAAATAGACAGAATTCCTTAAATTATACAACGTTTATAACGTTTAAGTCTAAAATTTAAATTATTTTTCTACACAACCCGCTTTTATATCCAAGCATTTTTGCAGACGGTGCTCCAACTTTTGTATCTCCATCTAAAATTCTGCCCCCAATCATCCGAGGAATGGAATATTCTCTTTTTTGACTTCATCGTCAGTCTCAAAGCTATGGCTACCCAATTGTTTTATTTCAGTTTCAGAACAAGTCCAGCCAAATTCGGTCAGAAATTGCTGGGTTTGACGTAAGACATAGGGTCAAGCATTATAGTAAAGATACCTCACACCTTTGGTCAGTCTTCCTCTCCGACGATCCTGGATCGTCCGTATGAGTTTTATCAAAGTGCCGCAATACGAGTCAAAGTTCATTGTCGCCCCAGGAGGCAAAAAACAACCAAGACTTTTCTTGTTGACCCTTCTTTGTCTCAAGAGACGGTTGCCATGACTTTGCCAGCAGACTGCGTTAATTTAAATTTTTTGGCATCGGCGAAGTTGAGTGGCGCCATCCGTATGAATGTTGCTTGTTTTCCGGAGTGTATTAAAACTCTCGCGTTTCATCACCCGTAATCATGGGGTCGAATAATTCCTCTTTATTGTCTTTACACTTGTGAAGAGACTACTCGACGACATACTTACGCTTGTTGTCTTTTGTGAACATTTGCGGTACCCGGTGCGCACTCTTTGTGATAATCCAATTTTCCGGTTAAAATCTGCTCAATTTTGGTATTGGAAATCTCGTCTGAAACTGACGGTCTTCTGCTAGGCTCGTCATCGTGAATTTCATCTTCATCGAGTTGAACAGCTATGCGCTTGTTTTCATACATTTGGTTAATAGTCGTTGAATAGCTATAAGTATTCAACGACGAATAGCTATAAGTTTAAAAAAGGCATCACAGCGCAAATTTTGCATAGTGGCGATAATGTTGATCGAGAGTCACACATCTCACGGCTTTGAGAAACTTATTTTACGATCGCCCCTTATAATTCATGACGTTTAATTCGTTTCATCCTTCTTCATTAGGAAGAAAGGCACAGAAGTCAAATACCTTCTACGTTTTTATGTTACGAGTGATTTTTGATGTTTACTGGCATATGTTTGGATGACATTGTCAGTTTGCTCTGTATGTATATTAAGTCGTTGTGAATATGTTGGTTGGTTACATAAATCTGTGCACTCGTAATTTTATCTAAGAACTTGTTTTGACTTCGTCGGATTACATTAGTATTTCATTGCTTAGTACCTGTGAAAAGCTGAATTCCATATACTGAAATCAGTTTAATGGCAGGTGGATAAATAAATCGCTTGCAATAGGGCTTAAGCTGGGAATGACGTCGACCAACCGAGAAATTTGTTGTTTTTTCAGCTTGATTTGCTTAGCTTTTGCTATGACCTGGTATTTCCAATTAAGCCTTTTATTCAGATAGAGTCCAAAGTATTTAGCTGAATTTTACAGATTTATATTCGATTGACACTTATTCCCGTTTTTGTTTGTTCATTGCAATGCAATTATGACACGAACGTATTTTGACTCGTTTAGTTTGATTTTCCAATCAATCCTCCAAGTTTTGATTTTATCGAGTGCCTCTTGTAAATTATGGCGGTTGTTTTTTGCCTATTTACATTTGCCATTACTACCGTTTTATTAGCAAAAGTGCCTGTAAATGGGTAGAGAGTAGGAACCAAGGCACTCTACTTTACGTCGGCCTAGATTGGATAGAAGTCGAAACGCGCATCTTAATATGGCATTTCTATTAGACGGGTAGGACTTAATTGATTGCCAACAGATATCTAGTAGCAATTTGCTTGTTTAATGAACCACACCTTCATGCCATACTATGTTGATATATTGAGATACAGAAAAGATCCAGAAAAAACTGCAAGACAGCATTTCCTTTCCTCAAATGCCTTTTCCATTTTTGTTATTACTGGATGAATTTGGTCAAAAGTGAAATGTTTATTTCTAAATTGAAACTAAAAATCCGAAATATACAAGAACAGTTTAAATCATTTCAGTAATATTTCTCTAATAATTTGGTTATAAATGATAAACAGCGATATTGGTCTGCATGATGTTGTGTCGGTTCTGCTGATATACCAGGTTCCGTCGATATACATAATTGTAAATTTTCTTTTGAAAAGTTTTGAAATACGTTTTATTGAAAGCAAGCATTAAATAAGTGTTAGCATGGTAACAGTTATGCGCGATAATTTCTTAAATAGACCAGAAGATATTTCACCAACAACAGGAGCTTTTCAGGGTTTAGACAGAAAGTCTATTTCTCATGCCACTTCTATTGGAATTACTGTTTTGTTGCTATTATCGATTAATACACCGGATTTGATCAATATTCGTTCGAATATATTAGAGTTAGAATAGTTTCAGAGAAGTGTAAGATTTCAGCTTTCTTTTCTTTCCTTCTTATTCACTGACATCCTGCAGTGTTGATATATTGTACTTGAAGAAGCAAAAATCGTTTTCCGCAGTGAATAGTCTTTGCCTTCTTCAGAACCTAGTCTACTCAACACAATTCTGGTTATAATATTTTAATAATATTATAACCAAGAATTGTGTTGAAATTTTCATTTATTGTTGATGAAATTTGCGTTAACAATATTGCTTATCTATTTAAAAATCCTTTTTTTAGCTGGATTTCTTGAGCTAGATAGGTCTTGCTTTTTACCTGTCCATGATTAGATCTCTAATTTTGGTACTATGTCTCTTGGAGTGAAGTAAACGGACAAAAAATCCAAAAAATATATATTTTGTTATGTTTCTCTGAATCATTTTACGTGAATAATTTCAATGCAAAGACAAGCAAATTCTATAGTTTTATTATATGCCACATAATATAATTGTCGTCGCTGTTTTATATTGGAATGAATACAAGGCACACATGATCTTTGACGACGCGATGCACCGCGATGCACCGCTGAACCAATGTTCTGGTTGGCTTTAAGAGATTGTTCTCATAGCAATAAGTTTGCCATATATATATATATATATATATATATATATATATATATAAATAAACTATATACATTAAAGTTCATGAAAAAATATTTCTCAGTTTACGTCTGTGGAAAAAGGCTTAAAAAATAAAATAAATATTTGAAACGCGTTGTGCTTGCGTTTGGAAATGCCATAATTTCGTTTTAACATATATTCAAGATTTAAATTAAAAACGTTGGTTATTTATCGTCGCCGCTTTAACCAGGGACCCCTAGAAAGCAAAGATAACCCTAAGGAACTTCTGTATGAACTGGTAATAGGGACATGCTCCAAAAGCTCAGACGTTAAAACGAATGTATATTTGATGTAATGTGCTTTTATAGAAATAAATTCCAGAAATAATTTTTTTTTCACATCCATCTTCTGCTATATCGCAGGTCGGAAAATAATGTATGTTTTACCCTAATCACATACATACGTATTTATACATACATACGTATTATAAATTATCTTTCATTTTATCTTTTGTTTATGAGCAGTCATTCCTTTTTATGTGAGATCGATTTAAAAAAAATAAAAAATGTATAGTTAAAGTAAAATTTAAAAATATAATATGTTGCCCCGTGAAGGTATTTTAGGTAATTTGACTGTTTTGTAAGATATTGTACTTTTCTTTACATATTTCCTTTATAATAAAACATATCCTAACCTGAAAAAATTTATTCTGTAATTAAAAAATTATCTAAAAAAATAATTTCATAATAAAATACAAAAATATTTTGAGGAAACAGAATATAACTCCTATATGAGGTAAGCTAAGGTGAAGTTAACCATAGGTTAGAGACAACAATAGATGTGTGTGGAACGCAAACCAATCGCAGATAACTGATACCGGTCTATCCTTCGTTAACTGTTACTATTAACACTTCTTATATTACAGAAACCGGCAGTAAATAGACATAATAAACCCCCGTTTAATCGAAAGACTGTATTTTTTTGATTGGATTTGCCTGATTCCTTCACTCTAGGCATCGTGAGTGAGCTACCTACCAGTAACTAGTATTTTCTGTAATGTAAAAACATTTATACAGAAAGTATCCGCCACTTTTCTGGAAAAGTATTTATTCAAGTTTGAAAAGACGCTTTAACTAAGAGTTTACATTTCGCTTAAAACAAACGCCTATTTTATTACTTATATTAAAATAAAACATATTCTACTGTACACTAAAATATAATTAATTTTTTGCCATAATTAATATAAATTAAGAATTTCCCTTTACGTACTGGAAAAGAAAAAAATAATTTCTCTTTAATAATAACTGGTTACCTATAAATTAGGCTTAATTAAATATAAACGGTGCATGAAGTAAATATTTGTTAAAATGTAATGTTAGTAATTAAGTTTAAATGAAACTCGTGTAGTGAAAAAATAATGAAAAACGTTAATTCAAGGGACAGCGACCCGCAAGTTTTACAGATTAATTTAATTATTGCTTTAATTCGTCCGTTAGACAGGTGCAAAGTAAATAACTCTATAAATCCACTATTTAATATCTCACTATTATAATTTTATTTATATTTTAGAGTGTATATTTCATCAAAAACATAAACGTGAATGTAAGGGAAATATCTCACAGCAAGAAATCAAAATAACCGTTAAGTTCGAAATATTTTTATTAAATCGAATTATTATTAATTTTAATTTTAGAAAGCTTTTATAGACAAATAAAATATGTTTCAGTAAGAAAAATTTGCCAAGTTCAAATATAATGTTAATAAATGATTCAAAAATATTTATGCGTTTTAACTTTACATTTTTAATGTGTCTTGAGTTCTAACGATACCATAATATCTAAAAACATTTTATATAAATATACATATCATATATATATACATATATATATCGCTCTTCAAGGTTTCTTTGACACTCATAAGATTCAACTTTGCTTTCATTGTAATTATAATTAATATTTTAGATTTAATATAAAGGAGGGACTGGAATACATATCGAGAAATTGCCAGTTTTTATTGAAATACTTTCATTCTTTATGTTCAGTTATAAAGAGATTGTCTTCTTATGGTAGTAACGTCTAGAATTTTAACTTCATACTTTTCTTGCTTCAATACTCAATAATTATCTGAATGCGATTGCACCAAATAATAATGGACAATATATTAATTATATATTAGTGTAACTCACACTACAAGGTTTCGATACACCCTTAGGCGTTTATAAACATCTAAATGAACAGTATTCATATTAAATTAATAAATGATAAAATTACATATCACCATTCCCGGACCAAATATTGTAATGCATATTTAAAAGTATAAAGATATTTTTTCAGTTGATTTAAGACATTTTTATTTTTCCATGAAATTCTACTGACCCATACTTAGCTGTAATCATTTTCATTTCAATTTCATTGTATATATACTACTATAATAAATACTTTTCACATACTCATAAATAGTGCCTTAACTGGTAGAGGATGAAACAAAAATGACCATTTTAAAACAAAAAACTACAAATTCAAAAACCTACTTAACGACCTCCTACAGAATGAAATACACAAATCCACAAAGCCTTAAGCCTTCAGCAAATACATTCAGGCTGGTATCATGATTTTTTTAATGATTTCTTTTCATAATTTTGGAGACGTTATAAATATTTAAAAGCATAGCAAATAATGCTATAGCACTAATATTCTGTAAACGTGAACGGTTGTTAACGAGTAAACAAGCAGAACGGTTTGTTAACAAGTAAAACAGTTGAGATATGCAGACGGACATGCAGACGAGCATGATAAAACTCTAATGGTTCCTAATTTTGCTTCAGAATCTTATAAGTATACGATTTAGGAATTTATTTTCGTCATGGTATTCTAAAAATTATGTCAAAAAACTTTATAGATAGGCGTTGTAAAATAAACAAATTGAAAATTTTCTAAAGGGCATTTTTCTCACACCTTATGGCCCGAAAGTGGATAGAGGTTATTAAAAAAGTGTACGTCTGAAATGTCGTTTTAAATAAATTTTGTCTTCTTTTCATACAACCAATTGTTTATAGATAGAGCGCAGAGGAAGTATGGCTATGTATTCGTATACGATATAAAGAACTCTAGGGCAATACCTATGCTCTACATCTTCTCTAAATAATAAATTTTACATTTTTATAGCACATTATAAATGTATAGATGAAGAATAGAATATAACTGGCTCTTGGAATTCTCCGTAAACCGCCCTCTACAACCAATTTGAATGGCAGATATTTTGCACTTATTTGTTTAGAGACCCCAATGGCGTTATTCTGAATAGATGTTTTATGATGGCACTAAAATACTCCTCAAAAAACAAGTAATTGCCTGGTCTTCAATATGACTTTCTCTTTTATGTACGAGTTTGTTTGACTCCATATCTTTCTTTATAATCTGCGAACATCGTCTAGAACCATTTTTTCCCTCGTTTTATAGACGTGTAAATTATTTATTTAGTATAACGTCATTGATTCTATCCTCTAAAATCTGCGGCACCAGTGTAAGATGTTATATTCACTAATTTTCCATACGATATTTGTTATGACTAATAAAAGCATTTATATGTAATAAACCACTTTCGGATATAGTGATACTTGACTGTTATTTACAAAATACGTCCTTAAAAGCAGCTTAATTGAATGTAAATCGAGTACACAATTTGACATAATCCTAATTGGGGAAGGACGTTGATCCCGAATAAAAAGGGGATTTTCTTTGTAACTTCAAACAAAATTGCGGTGCAAAGTGTGATTGCAAATAAATACAATTACAACGCTCCACATATTATGGATACTGCTGTGGATAGTTATGTTTAAACATAGTTTTTAATGTGATTGAAAATATTAACGATTTTGATATGGATTTAGTTATATGATATATCCGATCGATATTTCACTTCCAAATGTAATTGAAATTGATAATTTGCGATGTCGAATGGTAATTCTATTATCTATAGAACACTTTTACATATTTAATCAAGAGTCTGGCTATCAAAAAATTGTTACAGTAACATACTCCAAATGTCCAATGCTACGATTTCTTCAAGTAATGTCTATTAGAATATAGACTCGGGGAGCGATAAATATTTCATTTCTATTGTATATAATTGTAGTCTTGCACATTTCTTCTTTAATGTATGGTTTATTCTAATATTATTTGTTATATTTTAACAGATTAAAAATGATGCAGGAAATTTTTACACATGATTAAACTAAAGAAACATGTCTTGTAAAAAATACCATACCAATGTTTAGCTAATTTGTCACTAATCCATGTTTATTAATAAAGTTTTCTTGGATACTCTGAGATTAACTATTCTAAGCGTAATTTCATATTAAGTTAGAAATGTCGTTTTTTTTGTTAAATACGTCGCTGACATTCAGTGATTAAATATATCTTAATCTCGCGTACATTGAAATTATATTTAACTCAAAATGTGATAAGTAATCGAAATGTGATTTAAGTTGAAATGTGAAATTATTTCATTGTATATCTTTGCTTCTTACGCAGGTATATATTCTCCCTCGCACTGGCCGATCTTCTTGTAATCCTGATCTGCGTACCCTTCGCCTCCCTCATATATACGTTGGAGACATGGCCGTGGGGTGGTATTATCTGCCGACTTTTTGAGAGCGCCAAGGACATTAGTATAGGCGTTTCTGTTTTTACTCTGATGGCGTTATCAGCGGAGCGGTACTGCGCTATCGTCAATCCATTTCGGAAACTGCAGGTAATTTGGTCTATTATTTATGTGTTTGTACAAATATCATAAAAACATGTTATTTATTTTTAACTTACTTTTCACTAGATTGTCTTTCTTTTAATTCGGTTTGATATTATTAAAGCCTAATTGTTTATTATTGCAGGGCTGTATCTGAAAGTGAGTAGTCTTGAAATTTTGCAACTTCCATTCTTACCAGTTAATTATGTTGAAATTAATTATATACATATAAAAACTTAAACAGTTATGAAGTTAATTTTATACTAGAAATAAGCTCCTTTGAATTTCATATTGGCTTTCAGATGAAGGTGAAGAGCAGCAAAAACATTTTTGTACAATAGTAACATGAACTTATTGTTCCAAACCTCAAAATTAATCAAAAATTTAGTAAATATGGAATCAGCAAATGCTTAATCTATGTTTAGAAAAAATAATATAAACAAGTATCACACTTGCTATTTGCTACCTAGATGAGCATATAATTTTACACATTCAAAATACAAATTGCGGAATTTATCATTTCTGACAAGTGAACCTTGGCACGCCAATACTTGTGATATATCCATAAAAGTACAAATTTTAATGCGTCTTTTAGAGATCGTCTGTCAAAGTCAGAAATTATTCAGAGTTCTTAAAATTCTAGGTTTAAGAAAAGGATCGTTAAAGTTACAATTTTTTTGCCATCAAAATACAATTATTTTTGACTTCAACTTCATGAAAATTTAATATGATATGATTGGCTGAGTGTATGAATAAATAAAAATATCTTATAATTCAATTTCATTACTAATCCGGTTAAAAATGTTACCATCGTTTTATAAAGCGGTAGTGCGGTTAAAAGGAGTTGATGAAGTGCCCTCACTAAAAACTGTTCTTTTTGTGTCGTTAAGAACAGAAACACTTCGTTGCTTTAAAATTGACTCTAATTTTTTACCCACGACGGAACGGTGAAGGTACATGCATTTAGTATGAAAGGTTGTTTGTTTATTTGTGTGTGCAATCTAATGTTCCCATTTATCTCCAAAACGGTTTGATCAATTTAGATATGGTTTCTTGTAAAATGTTTGCAATTCATTGGCAATAGTTCTTAGATAGTTGTTATGGTGATTACTCATCAGTGGGCATCGCATTAAATATGTTGTTGCAAACGAATATTACCATTTATCTCCAAAATTGTTTGACTGATTTAGACATGGTTTTCTGCAAAATATTCGGAACTAATGGGCGATGGTTCTTAGATAGGTGTTATGGTGTTAGCTCACCGGGAGGTGCTGCAATAATTGGTTGCAAACGAATGCTCCCATTTTTCTTCAAAACCATTTGACCGGTTTAGATACGGTTTTCGGTAAAAAAATTGTAATTTAACGGCAAATGTTTTTCAGGTCAGGTCAGTCAGGTATAATGTTGTCAACTCGTTAGGCGGCGTTGCAAAAACACTTTTGATTAATGTAGATTTAGTACTTTGTGGCCTTTCTTCGGCTCCGTCGTGTGTGATCCACATAACATATTTCTCTAGCGCTCTAATTTTTCCAAAGCTATGCTATTGTATGGAATGTTGGAGAGTTCTCTTTGATTTATATCGATTATTACTACGCTGTATAAATATCGTATTATATGCTAAGAATGAAAGAACTTAGTTGTTAAGACTTGTAATAAAAGTAAGATTAAAATTTTGATTAAACCCCAGGTAGACGTAAACGTTTTAATGGGAAAAGTATAAAATAAAAATGAAAATTTTGGAAAAACACCATGTTTATCTGCGTATACACTATGTTCATCTGTGTGTGAAAGGTACTCTAGGTAATATATTTAAGTTATGAAGAATTAATAATTTAAAAGAATTTAATTGCAATACTGTGTACTTTTAAATATTTATTAGTACCTACACGTGTTTGTCTGACTGTTGTTTGTAATAGATTTGTATCGTCTTATTTATGTTATTTAAAACTTTTATTCTGTGAGGCGCATTTTTCTTGGAATCAAAGGTTAAATCTTTTATTCGAACAAATTTCTCCTGCTTTGTGCAATTTTTGTGATTATTCTTTTTATTTTAACCATTTATCAAAATAATAATACGACCGTTCTTAATTAATTGTTTTTTTTATTTCGGGTCTATTTATATTAATTCGCCCACAAAATGAATGTCAAAAATATCACATCACTTGCGAAGAAAACGTCCGACGAATTAGTAATAAATTACGAGTAAAAAAGCGTTTCCTGAATTTGTTCCATCAAAGTAGTAAAGATTTTTTCATTATATGGTTGTAAAGCATAACATTTTAAGTCGTTACAGCGTTCTTGCTGGTCCCAGATGATATCATTCTTGTGATCGTATGAAAAAATACCTACATTTACATACTTGTTGAACACACATTTCTTTACAAAGTGGTCTTACTAGTAGTCAGTACAAATTATTGACTGAAAAGGATGTCGTTTAGAAAATAAAATGTTGGCTCAAAAATTGAACTATTTTTGAATGGAACACGATTAGTCAACATTTGTTCTTACAATTTACTATTGCTTCATGCATTGATTGTGGAGTATGATTGAACCATAAGAAAGTTTTTTAAACTGAATATAACTGGTCCTAGTTTATATCACTTCATTCCCTTTCCAAATTAATGATTATTTTTTCTTCAAAGTCTAATATTTTCTTTTCCATATTTGTTACTATTAAAATTATAAAAACATGTTATGCTCAATTCGTTTTCTAAATAAAACGACCTAATAAAATATTGTGGTTGAAGGCTTTTAAAACGTCTCATTATTCGCTTACATCTTATAAATCTCTATTATTAAACAATAATTGCTAAGATACTTATACCATCACGAAGCATTTTATTTCGTCAAACAATTCCGAGTAATCGTTACCTAAACAACACGGAGGTGGAATTTTCTAGTAAGATTTTAACAATTAACTCCATTCCCAAAACATTTACAACAGCTCGGTAATTAAAATCACAATCCCACACACTTGCGAAAGGTAGTAACACTCTTACTTATTCATGTATCTTCTAACAAATTGCAATCCTTATGTTATTTCCATTTAATTAATTACGAGTCGTGTTCACGTTTCCACGCAGCTTAATTTCGGATCAGACAGAAATATGTTACAAAATACGTCTTAATATTTTCTCTCTCCTACTTACACTCGTTTAAGTTTCAATTTATTGTGATCTCTTTGACTGCAAATTTTATGTGTGAAAATATTTTAAACTGAGTATTTTTATGGACACATAATTAATGCCAGATTTGAAATACTTTCAATAAATTAATAGTTGAGAAATTATTTAAATTATTATAGTATTTACATTATATTCGACAGGGATTATTGATAAAGACAGATGACAAGAATTCATGTAGACAATCATATTTCCATACTAACAAGTCATACGTTATCTAAACATCAATCGTACCATGTTATTCTGTATCCACCATTGTCTTTCGATCGAATCTTTTAACGGACAATCGGCTGTGCTTACAAGTGTGCATATATTGTATTAACCGCACCATGCATTAAACTGTAGTATATACTAGAATCTTATCATAGACAAACCTATCTTATTAGATTTTCATTATTTTATTTTCATAGAATTTACATACGAATCAATTATTTTTTTAAGTATAGGTGACGCTAAAAACAATGCTCTTAAGCTTTCACTTCTCTCTGCTTACGGCAATAACTATAGCCAATGCATATTCTTATAATAATAACTGTAGAAATCAATAAAAATGCATTAAAGACAAGGTCTATATATTAAATGCCAACCATACTACTATAAATCGAATTGTTTTTAAAGTATTTCTTATAGTTTTATGAAGTTAAAGCAATTTAAACAAATTAATATTATAATATATATATATATATATATATATATATATATATATATATGTATGTATGTATATATATATATATATATATATATATATATATATATATATATATATATGTATGTATGTATATATATATATATATATATATATATATATATGTATATATATATATACGTAGACAGTTCCTTGCGCATACAACAAATTTAAACGCGAAGTTGTCAAGAACTGTGCAAAGTATGTCAAATGCTTTCTATAACTTATGTAGAAGTTATAAAGTTTGTGCCACTTTTTCTTAGGAGTGCGTCACGGATGTAGTTAAATAATTAGAAAGACTGGATTAAAAATTTATAGTTATGGTATTTTGACAGAATTTCAATACAAATTCAAATAATGTTGTATATAAATGTACATTGATATGTCGGTTATATCATTAAAATGATCACTTTGTCAAAGACTGTAGTATGTCAGAGTACAATACACCGTTGGTTTTACAAATGGTAAAACCATTTTTTTTTTGCTGTCACACAATTTCTCACCACGATTTATCTAAAAAAACGAAATAATTTGTGAAAAATATTTGAACATTTAAATATATGTCGTACATACTTTTATGCGTCTATTAACAGGAACAGTATTTGCAACAAGAGTTTTCTGAGTGCAGTTATTAATAGATACACGTCCCTTTTAATGGACCGCCTACTTTGATATGACAAAGTTTTTCTTTGTTTATGTGCAAATAAAATTTACACATTTTTCATATTATATACTTAAAATAAACAATTTTTTATTTTAATAAGAAACTAAACTCAATTTCAATGCTTAAAAAGTACTAACTGCGAATTATAATATAGAACCATTTTGTATTCGTAGCTTATATTTTTTTATGGTCGAATACACGTGCGATATTTTGGGCAATAAATGTAGAATTCAACATTACTTAATTGATATTAATGTTGAGTTTTGTTTCTAGATTATTATGGTGTGTTGCATTTTATACAACAATGCTCGCCTTAATAATTCAGTCCCGTAGTAGTACAATCAAGCAAAAAATATCTTGCCTAATATTATTATTTTTGTTCGAAGCTGTCAGCTAACATTTGAATTAATGACTTTCCTCGGATATTTGCAATATTTCATTATATTTAGTGATAACAGTACCAAGGTCGTAAAGAGTCGTGACAAAATTTAAGAAACATTAAATTACATAACAAAATATGTAAACTCAAAAAACCTTGACGAACTTGCAACATCGTTATAAAGTTTGATCTTTTAATAAATTTTTGAACGTAAACTGTAATGAAATAATTCATCAAACTCATGAAATAATGGCACAAGTAGTTTACTTAGGTGCGAACACAACAATATTAATAATTGCCAAATACCTACATGATGGATTGATTGTTATAATACGATATTTTAGAACGATTAGAAAATTATTATAAAATTTCTACAATTATGGTCAGCTAAAATTCCATTATTAAGGCTCCAACAAATTACTTATAGGGAGGTTTTGCATATATTTATTCTCATTGAAGTTTTGCTTTTCTCGTGTTAGCAGAGATTTAAAAACCAAGTTTTTTGGTTTCCTTTACTTAATTTAACCAGTCTGTAAAAAATTATATATCACGTAGAGTTATTCTCAAAGGGCACAATTAATATTGTAAGTTTATTTTTCATTTCCAAGCCATTGATATATATTGTAAGTTTATTTTTCATTTCCAAGCCATTGATATAACTTGTGTCGTTTTTTTTCATGTTCGACATTTCAATTTTGTCCGCTTAGATTTTTAATTATATAAATAAGCATATTTTTCCAAAACTTCAATGCATATATATATATATATATATATATATATATATATATATATTTAAATTACTTCACTAATGAATTTAACACATTAAGTGAAAAAAATAAAACATTCCACTAACGATTACATTTTACTTATGGAATAACGGGCACAGTAAAACCTACGACGTCAGCAATCATTGTAAACATCATAATGTATCGTTCTTTGGGATAGTATATATATATATATATATATATATATATATATATATATATATATATATATATTTATATATTAGTAGTTTGAGGATAAAAGTCTCCTCCTTTTTTGTCACCATCTCCTATAAATAGCTATTTTCATCCAGGTGTCATGGCTATTATGTCGTCTTTCCACCGGCGACGCGGTCTGATCGATGACTGCCTGGTATCCCTCGGGGAATATTTAGCTATTAGTATTGATTATTTTTTACACACTATTCATTGAACTCTTATTCCGCTTGGATAAATAAGGAGTAGAAAATAAAGTGTAAAGCGGATTCAAATATTTAATAAGACGTTTGCGGAAAAATTACATCCACAAAGAAGAAGAAAATATTATGGAAGTGGCGTAATATGCTTACCTCCATTACTTTAAATTTTCGGTTTCAAATCTACAAAAGGCATGGTTTTCTCAAGTGACGTGTGAAAACTGAAAGATTATTTTAACCAAATAAAAAAATTTAATTTTGCTGTTATAGACAGAACCACCAAAGCACGATATCGAGTTAAACAAGATTAGAAAAGCAAGCGGTTCAAAAAATTTCTAAATATCTAATACGCTGTTGTATAGTCGGTTAGCAAACCAGTCTCATATTCTGTTCGAATTCCTGGCACAAGGGTCTAGGTTATTGTAATGATGATATATTGAAAAAGAAAGAAATAACTATGGTTGTGATTTTAGGGTAGGTGAATCACATTTAAATAGTTCAAATTAAATAACTTTATAAAATATCTGTTTGTCGAAAAATAAAGCTAAATTATTAAGTTCATGTCTTCGGTTGTGTGCATTGCTGCAATTTGAAACGGAGTGACTGACCTTAGATGGAATAAATAATGTTCTATACATTTTTATACAAAAGTGGAATATAGTGGCACATATATAACCTAGATGGTTTTTTCGAAAGAATGGGTTAACTATAGCATTTAGATTCTTGCAAGGTAAATTTAAAAGCAGTACCAATGAAAATATTTGTTCCCACTGGCGAGTGTAATAAACTGCAATGGAAAAAAGCAAAATGAGAATTACAACTGAAAAATGAGGGAAGAGTAAAATGTTGTAGAATTACCATCTGATTTATAAAACTGCTTTGCCAGACAATTTTTTTTTCGTTAAAGCCTCTTATGATAAAATTGAGAAATAAATTCTGTAGGTTCTTAAATAAGAGGGCTGTTAAAATATGAAAAATTTATGGGCCTATCCCATTTTTTCATTGGATGTCATGCGCCAAAACAATAGTGTAAGAGTTTTCAAGAAATTTAAAAAAATATATTGGGTTGACTAAAACGTAATGAACGTTTTACCGAAAATTATCTAGCAAATATGGGAACGTTCTGGAAACTCCCAAGATCGAAGGTATATAAGGGGCATGGCAAGTTCCAATCTGGTTACTGCCGAAGCTATGAATAGCATATGCTAACGCGTTGCTCTTGATGCAATATCTGAAACTGTTGCAAAACGATATTCCCGTAGATTTTACAGCCGCGAATATTCTCTGAATGATCAACCACACTCTGGTAGACCGGTGGAATTGGATAGCGACTGGTTAAAATTGTTAATTGCAAAAGATAACTGATTAGTGACACGCTGGCTATCATCAGAGCTCAAGTGCTCCCACAGAACTATAGAAAATAATTTACATCACTTGGGAAAAGCTTCAAATGCGGTGCGTGGGTATCACATAAGTTTAGTCCGGACCAGCTGTAGCCGTAGCCCGATCCTCATATAACGAAACCGACCCGCCTTGAGGTTTCAGATTTTGGTTGGACACAGATCCTCCACTCGCCATATTCCCCAGACCTTACACCTACTTATTATTTTATGTTTAGATCGCTAAGCAAATGAAGACCACCTACAACAGGTCAAAGGTCATTTTTTTCATTTCAAGCCACCTGAATTTAAGCAGATGCTATTCACTTCCTGTCATTTCGTTGGAGACATCTAATACAAAACGATAGTATTTATTATATCAACGGTTAATTCAAATTTGAAATTTGAAATGTATTAAAAAACTATAATATTAATGTCCGCTCACCAATTTTTAGCCAACTCAATATAACAGTAAGGTAAAAATTATTGACGACGTATAATTAAAAATCCATATTGTTCTCAATCAAAACTAAGTTCGTTCTAGAAAATCTGGGAAGTATTATTGGCGTACATGATTAGGTTTTCGCCTAGCTTTTAAAATATTTTAAGAACATTACCGAGTGCTTTAGAATCGAAATATGTAAGCGTATTATCACTAAAAAAATTTGCAAGAAAATTCAGAAAGGAAGCGAAAAGAAAAATTATACCATTATAAGAGTTTCATGGCTCAATGGGAAAAGAAAAAGGCTTATAATTTCATTCTGTCGTCTCGAATATCACAGCAGCATAGTTGTATCTATTTTAGACGATTGTCTTGATATTTCCCATGATTTTTTTATATCTATATAAACACGAAATAAAATAAAGAAAATTGGAGATATTTTTTTTTCTCACAGACCACCGACTTTACATGCCCTTGTATTGAATGATGTTAGAGAAGAAGAGATCTTTTAAAACTAAATAGAAAGTTTTCAGTAATATCTTTTGTTACGGCTTTCCCATCTGATGTCAAAAAAATAAACTAGGCTAAGTTAGTTATTAAGCACAAATTTAGTTATAAAGTTAGTTATTTAGTGCAAAATTACTTGGGTCTACTTATACTAATAAAACAAACACATATAGACAACTATGTCGATGCACGTAGTAGACTCTATCAATTTTATAATAGGTGACTACGAAGAATATTGAATGATGATTAAAACATATATATTTATTTCACAAAAAGAGCTCATAAAATGACGAATTACTGAAAAAAAATATTCTTGTAGTTTTGAAACCTTTCAAATGAATAGTCTGTTCCAGTAAAAAGCCCACCTATTTTCAAATAGATTTACAATCTCCGATATAATGGAGTAAGTGATAAATAACTTTTTTATTTTTTCCTGAAACACAGACATTTTTATAAAATTTTATCTGCATTGTAATGATTCACAAAGAAATAATTTACAAACTAATATTTTTCAGGACTTAATATTGGGCCCATACCTTAAAATTTACATATATGCACCTTTACATAATTTCGCAAATATAATAAATCTATATAAAACTATGTATGCTTACATACATACATATATACACACACACATATATATATATATATATATATATATATATACATACATAAATATAAATATACATATATATATATATATATATATATATATATATATATATGTATATATAGACTACATTTGCAGAATTATGTAAACATACCTAGCCTGTCATAAAACAACCAACACACAAGAAGTAGAATTTCGGAATTGTCAATATTTCTTGAATTGTTGATAAAAGTGTAAGTTTTCGTTTTATCACTATGCAACCTTAATAAATAACGATTCGCACTCTTGGTTCTTATAAGGTAATTTTCACAAAAGACAAATCTTTAATTGTATACTTCAAAATAAATAAAAAAACCAGTTTATGTTTCATTAAAATATAAGTTAATAATATTAATTTTGCGCCAGAAGTTACAAACTTAACAGTAACTCGCAAAATAACAATATGATCGTACAGACATATACGTAATTAAGATGCAAGCGCATATTTTCTGCGCCCTTGATTCATAACTTATCCCATACTCACTAGACCACATATTCTTGTAAAGCTACTTCAAACCTTTTCCTCAATATTTCCAGTCAGTTTTTTTAAACCAATGCTTGCAATAGCGACATAGATCGGTAGTAGTTACATCAAGTGAAGGGCAATGGCGAGATATTTTTGCGATAATTTCTGTTATTCAAGCTTGTCAATGATTCCCGATTACTTTCCGTTGCAATCAATACTCATATTACGTACTACTTGCTTATCACATCCACTAATTGAACACCCGAGTAGCGAGAATCCGCCCTCACTTTGAATACACAAATAAGCTGTTTAAAATTTTCTTGGTTAGTAAATTTCCTTAGAAATTTACATAGGCGTATCATCGACTTTGATGGATTTTAATTTTTTTTCTTCTTCACATCTTATTAAAAGTAAAATTACAAAGTATAGTGGTTATGAAATCACATGTAAACAAAGACTTTAAGAGGATTTCCCCTAGTGGCAAAAATAATTTTCAGAGACGAATATAAAACTAACCGCAAATTAATTTTTCATTGGATATTATTTATAAGGCAACTACACTAAAAATCGAATAATAATTCATGTAAATAATAATATTCAATACAATATTATCTTAAATTACAATTTTTAAGCTCCGAAAGAAATATTACGATGAAAGATTTTTTTGAATACAAAAAAAATTAACTTTTAACCTCACACAGCCTCAAAATAATTTATATGTCACAAAAATAATCATCAGAATGCGACACTGGGACATTCCTGCATACTTTTTGGGCTCAATCTTAATATTTTGAAAACTGATTTGAATTTTGAGCACATTACTCTACGCATACAATACAAACGCTTTGACTATTATTCGTGTCTGATTCCAATACCTTGATTTACTATGTATTTCCAGGATTCTTTGTTTTCTGAAGTAATTTATAAATAATATAATAAGTTTTATAAGGGAATGGAGTATAGAAGTACTTCACTTTTTCTTTATTGCTTCTAAACGTTCCTTGAGAATAACGAGCAGTATGGGAATAGTCGAAATATTTAGAAAAATATTAACATATACCGTAGATTTGTTTTTTTAATTTACTTTAACCGATATGAATCGCGCTGTGTTGAATAAATAGTTTTATCATCAAATTAAATATGAAGAGATTGAACCCGTCGCATTTCATTGAATATTAGTCATTTTTTTTTAAATGTTATGTATGGTAGTTCCAAATACATTGTTGAAAATGTCACAAAAAATAACAAGCCGCGCCTTCTCCAAATTAAAGCTCTCATTCACACTTCATTAAAGACAGCCGATATAATATGTAGATGATGAAATGTAATATTAACATTACAATTGGTTTAATATAAATTATATGTACCTAAAATATATATACTCGTACATAATAAGTTTTGTTTCCATTAAGTTAATCGATTGAGTCGATCGATATCTTTTTGTACGTAGGTCCGAAATAAATGATGTACGGCAAGATATTTTACATACGTCATTATGCTCCAAAAGTGTTCCTTAAAAGATAAGGAATCTGTCACAAATTGATTCAGCTGTCATCGAATATGAGTGTGTGTTTCTATTTTGAGTGCCTTGTAATATATATATATATATATATATATATATATATATATATATATATATATATATATATATATATATATATATATATATATATACATATATATATGTGTGTGTGTGTGTGTGTGTGCTTACAGTAATGCTGTTCCATTCGCAGTTTTATCGTACTCGCTCTTCTCTATCAGAAAATATAATAATTGCAACTATATCTTTTTCATACGTGCTTTTTAACTTGATGTTTCAGTTTTCTATCCGCGTTTTAATTTAATACCGTTACGTTTCATATAAAACTCATTCAAATATTGAGATTTGAATGAGTTTTATATACACTATTAAAATCATAATCTTAGTTCAGTTTCGTTATGTAAAATATAGAAATAACCAGTAAAACATACAAAATCAATTGGATTATACAAAAAACGACTTTTCAAGGCGACTGTTAACAGTTATTCATGAGTTTCCATAAACACATTACGCCTGGTAGTTTTAAAAGTGTAAAACTCTTGGAAATACTAATTCCGTTGTATGTCCTTGATTCTCAGAGCCGGTCGATGACGGCTGTCTGTGCGTGTGTAATATGGCTGGCGGCCGTGTTATGTGCACTTCCTGCAGCCTTGCTTGCGGATGCGGTCGCACTGCAACTCGAGGACAACATGACCATCGTTATATGCTCACCCTATCCCGAGCATGCCGTCGCGGCTGAGTATCCCAAGTGAGTTTTAAATGGTTTTTATTGAACAATATTTAATAAAAAATTCAATGAATTGAAAAAATCAATTTTAAGTTAACTAATCAAAGAAACTCTTCTTTATTCCCGTGCATAATAACCTATAACCTCTACAAAATAAATTGTCTCCTTCACAATCAGGAAACTTTAATAAAATCGAAGTGTCCGTCTATGATATTCAAAATTATATTTTTTAATTATTTTTTCAGTTTGCGTGTTCGATTATTAAGACGAATATAATGTTTAAAAAATGTTGTCTGTCGTCTGTATGTCTATACGTATGAATGAATTTATTTCGAAAGCTACTGAAGATATTGCCACGAATTTTCTATTGTTTCTGTACAACAAATCTAAAAAATCTAAAATCAATATTGTTTATTATTTTGTCGTATTATTCAGTTTATCCAGCATTTCCCACGATATTATGATCAAAATATTACGTAGAAAATTAAACTAAATTATCTGCCTCTCGGATGGTAGGCAACGGGTTAATTGTGGGAACACGCGTGACCAGGCAGAGACAATGCGCGAGGAAGTGTAAGTCGGCCTGCGGAGGAATCAAAGCAAAACAATTCTTTATGTCTAATATGCAAGTATAAAATAAACGTATAAAACACTGCAGTTAAATTTCGGAATTCCGTGTGGTCGAAGTCGCAAGGTACTGCTAATCATATTTAAATATAAGGCTTACCATGAAAATAAAACAATTTCGACTAGTTAAATTTTATTTAAGTTTGGGGTTTCTTTTTAGTTCAGTGACACCAACTTTAAAGAATAAAAAATATTTATTCTTTTTGATATTTAAGACATTGGTTTAAAAATATAAGACTGACTAAACATACAATTGCTTTTATTATTATCATAAATCTGTCTTTTTTGCTTCTATTACTAATTCATAATATCATGCGTTATGTACAGAAAGATATATAAAAATTAATTTTGTAGTCGGGAATTTTAGAAAAACTATGTTTGGATGAAATATTTTTTTTTTACTTCAAAAAGTAAATTCTTGTATTGTATATTTCTGCTATTGGAAATGATATCCAAGTTACTGGATATCTTCCTAAATATATGAACACATTTTTCTGCCAACTAATATTCCAGTTGATTTATATCTTTACATATAATAGTATACTGATACTTGATAAACTATATAATAATATTTTAATTAGATAACGCATTTATATATACCTAGTAGCTTTTATCTGCGGCTTTACATGGAATTTTAAAACGGAAAGTAAGCTGGTCCAGTTAGCAGAATTTTATATTTAATTGAAATAAAGGTCAGAGACACATATAAATTTTAGTTGAAATAAATTATAAAATCAAAAATGTAATATGTATATATAAGATGAACATAAAATTATCATAATCAATATAAATAAGTTAAAATAACTATCTACACAATCTCAAATATCCTAAAATATCTCACACGCAACAAATAAGTATGCTCAATACAAACTACTCACTGTAATGCCTTTTAATAAACGATATTGGGTATATTATTTCCATTTACCAGAACTACAACCTATGAGTAAAGCAGCTCTAACTTAAATCAAAACCGGATTTCCTTAATGTTTAGCTGTATCACTTATTAATAGTCATGGGAAGCTAATATTAGTAGGGAATAAATTTTTTTTAAACTAACATGGTCAATAAGAAGATAACCAATAAGTTTCAGCCAGTACCATATACGTCGTCTAAAAAATGTACACCACCAACACATGAATTTACATTGTCGATGAAGAGTCGAAAAACATGATTTCGTTCGTTATTTAAACTTGCTTCGTTGCAAAGTACATCGATGACCTTGTTGAAATTCATCTGGATCGAAATTTGGTTGTTCGAGGTATTCTCTACTTAAATCATCGAAGATCGAGTTACTTGTGATGATGATAAACCATAATCATCAACAGTATTTCCGCCTATGGAAAGAACGATGTTTTGTAACGTAATCAACACCTCATTAGTTATGTTTTTTTACTATAAGCGTTTGCATCGGATTTTTTAATTAATTCCATAATTCTACTTGATTGGAAGTAGGGCAGAAAACCAATACGATGGCAAACGACTTTTTCAGTTTGGATACACAGCTTCTCACATTGGCCATACGCCAATGTGAGAAGCTGTGCCATGCCAGTGATTATCGCTTTCCAGTAAATCAGCGCTAGGCATGCTGCTTGATATCTTGGACGCAAAATGCTGTTCACAATTTTCAGACATTTGAAAGAAATTGGCTCTTTAATAACATGTACCAATATAAGTGGAAAATAGAATTCTTTATTATTAGGATGTATATTAAAGACTCCGTCAAGAACATGCTTATGAGTTACATCGTATTGGCCTTCACTAAGTGTAAGTGTACCTCGGTTAACCGTTATAACATTCCATTTGATCTAATTAATGTATAGTACGCTTCTTCATACAACAAAGAGTTGATATGAAATCACTTCCTTGTTTTGATTTTGTATACCACAAACTGCTAAATCTAAACCATTGTTGATATATTTGCAAACATGGTTTATCGACTTTATGCTGATGCTAACATATGAACTTGATACATTCGTGACAGTACAAATAAAAATGGAATAAACCAACAATTATCGGTTTCAGAAGTATAAGTTCGCATTCGAGTTGCCATTAGTCCATCACCGTTTTCAGTGAACAATATCTTTGAACCAAATAACCATCGTCGCCTATAATAGCTTCTTTAAATGACTGAGAAATCTCTTACTACAAATGTCATTCTTTCTTCAGGATGACTGCTACATGGATCGTGCACCATTCGTGTTTTTTCCATTTTCAAATGCACGGGATCATCTTTTTAATCGGATAATTCTTCATGAATAATATCGTCAATTCGTTCTGCTATTATTTTAGTTTCCAATCCTATCAAAATGTTTGCATGTAGTAAGCCGCACTTCTACCATTTTACAGTATATATAACGACAAAGTGATTGGAAAATTTTGCCGTTTATCAAACGTCTCATAATTTTTTGTTTGTTTTTGTTTAAAATTCTTTATGATGTATCATAATGATTAGAAGCTAGTAATTATGTTCCATTTAGGGTTGGTTGTCAACATTGTCAATAAATGGGGACGTTCATATTTCCTGACATGACAAATCGTATCCTGCATGCTTTCATATATATATATATATATATATATATATATATATATATATTTATATATATATATATATATATATATATATATATATATAATATATATATATATATATATATATATATATATATATATATAAACATCATATATATATACATCAACTAAGTACTGTATAAATAGTTGTTTGTAATAATGCAAATAATTTTATTAATTTTCTCTGATCACTAATCGATAACAATAGTTTCATAGTGCGTAAACTTTATCATTGAAATTCAGTTAGCTTTTGTTGAGATAAACTTGATAGACAACAAAATTATATTCGTTGTCACCATAAAAAAACATAAGGAAATAAAAATAGTGTAGTTCATCATAAATGTAGTGTATTGTATAATCTGTGGATCCGCAATTCGCTGCAAACTATATTTTTTCCAAAAATCCTTGTGTCACTTTTTTCATATTTAAAAATTGAAGTTTTGTTTTAAAATCACGAGTGTAAGGATTTGTCTCATAAATATTTTTTTGTAAACTTCCTAAATAGTCAATTATTATGAACGTATTTTACACATATGCGTTTCGTATATTTGTAAAACTACACATTCGGTTTTCCCTTAAAAATTTCCTTAATTAAATTCTTTCGCCCCAAAAGAAGTCAATTGAAAAGTTAAATTATAACTTTGAATACTATTAAGGAAAACATAAGATTGATCATGTTGGCCGCATAAGAAAAAATTAAGTAGTTCGGTTTTTTTTATTATCACTCAGTCATTATTGCCTGTTCTTTATCCTCTTCCTGTGTCCTTCTAATTTTGATTTCTTTTATTGTTACTTGTTATGACACCCATTGAGCAAATACATGTACAATTATATACAAATTTATAATTATTAATTGCATATGTTTAAAATAAATTAGAATTACTTGGCAACGCTTTTCGATGAAAACTTTTCCTGTTGGTAGCTCTTTATTACGTTTTGAAAATGGGCTGTATATTATAATACTAAACTGTTTTCCAAAATGAAATCATTTTTGAGAACGCAGTTTTAGTAAAATTTAAATAATATATAATAATGTAATTTACACGCCTGAAACAATAATCAAATGCTGATTACCTGTATATTTCAATAAACGTCCCTATTTCTGAACTTTTCTAATCAAACAGTGTAATTATTAAATTCATTCTCTAGAGCGTGGTATCAAATATTAAATATCTTGTCATAATAATTAAATTCGGTTACTTACTGATTAAGAAATTACTTTTTTCATATTAGTATTAAGTCACTTTCTACTTAAAAAAACTAATTTGCAATTTTTTTTTGTTTACGATCACGTTTACTTCACTCCATATTCTCGCTGTATTTAATAACTTTTACTCTACCACGTATTTTTTTCCATATGAGCTAATTTTGTCTCCAATAAAGATTTATGTACGAGTTCTTAAAAATAAGGTTTTAGCCATAAATTAACACATTTCCTATCCCCAGGTACAATGTGATCGGAAAAGCGTTGGTCTACTACGTGATTCCTATCACAGTAATTGGCTGTTTCTACTCGCTGATGGCGCGTCGCCTGCTTGTGAGTACGCGTGCTCTACCCGGAAGCACGGCTCAGGGCGAAAGCCAAGCGCGCGCGCGTCGTCATGTCGCCTGTTGCGTGCTGCTCTTCGTTGTGGGTAAGTTGATAAACCTCCACTTTAAGCCTATCTTGTCCCATATCTTATAATGTGATACAATCTACGTACCATCCGACATCTTTTGACATGTATTTATTTATTTCTTGAAAATCACGTCCCAATACAAAAGTATTAATAACGTTAGATATATGGAAGTATTATGAAAAAAATGGTTATAAAATGTATTAAAAATATTAGCCCACAAAAATAAAATACGTAATTATTCGAATAAAGGTCATTGATACAATTGAGTAGTTTATAACCACCAAGCTACTCAGTAAGCCCATTCTTAAAGCACTCAATGGAGCAGAAAAAATGTTAATATTTTTCAAAAAAAAAGTATTGAAAAGATTTATATTTTTTTCGCCCTTCGCAATAATATATCGAATAATGTGTGTGATAGGTATATAAACGTTGCAGGATATTCGCGCGTGTTCTAGACAGTTAAAATAAACTATGTCACACTAAACTCAATATCAAAGTGTTACCATTACAGTTATTTTTTAAATTAAATAATAATGTTTAATCGAACTAATTCCCTTCGCAATTGAAGAGCATTATATCAAACCATGCTTGTTATAAAATATGAAGCAATATAATGGAGATAATATTCATATATTACGTAATACATAAATCCATTACACTTGTTTACTGTTTTCTCCAGCATGAGGAAATAAGCATGAAAATCAGATGACTGCATTAATATCACACGACACAATTTCATTCAAATTGTGGGAAAGTATTAAGACAAACAATAATAACGTGATAGCTTTTTGACAAGTTTTGAGGTGAATGTACATGAGTGATTACGGTGAATTGTGAGAAGGTCATCAATAATTGCATCGAGATCTTGCACGAATAAAATCCTTACGAGCATAGTTCCGTCTAGTTCATATCTGTGCACAAGGGGAAGAAATAAAATGTAACTTCTTTCCTAAACTCTGTTGATATATTAAGTCAACATCATGTTGAAACATCTCACTATCAGACTGGCTATTGACAGGTATAAACAGTTTTAAATTACCGATAAACAGAAGACATTTAGTAGTGGCGAAAACTAAGGATAAGCCATTTACGATAATGAGACACGAAAGTGAAATGAAATTACTTCCCTGGCAGATTATATATACATATGAGATCGGGATTAAACATTTTAAAACTAGGCCTATTGTTTATGCAACCAAGAATAAGTGGCAAATAATATAGTATTCCTGCGTCCAATAATTTTACTAGCAGAATATTATTGTCGATTTGTTCAAATGTTTTTTTTATATTCAAAATGGATCACTTCCACCTGCCGCCTTATATCCAATTACATAGCCATATAATCCGCAAAATTAATTAGGCAGTCCACCAAATGTGACTGTATTTTGCAAATAGATACGGCAACAGTTTTGAACACCATACAGAAAAAATGCAGTATATTTTTATGTAATTAATGTAATACTTGAAAACAAATTTGTTTTTTATACATAGATTTTAAGGCCATATAATACTCTATTTTAGAGTAATTTTAACATTTTTATTTGAATCAGTAGTCTAATTGTACAAACATTTCAATATAAATAAATATAAAAACATAACAATTATATATGTAAAAACAAACAATATATGTAAAAACATATTAATATAAATAGTATCTTAAAAGTCTAAAATACAATTTTATTATTAATCATAACTTTGAATAAACTATAAAATTAAATTTACAAGTAAATATTAAGTCCACCTGGGAGAGTTTCTTGCGATTGAGAGTCATTTTGTCAAAATAATAAAAAATCAGTAATTACTTTAATTAACTGGAATAACAAAAAACAGGATTTCACCAATTTAATTTCTTTTGAATCAACATTTACATACTACCAGACAATAGAATGAATTGAATGAATGAATCATTAACATGTTTTATTAATTTCCCTTGTATGTATATATGTATGCATATATGAATCAATGTAACGGAATCTTCTAATTAAATTTTCACCTCCTTCCAGATGTTTGAAAAGTTTGCATACATATCAGAGAACAACGATAGTAATATAATTTCATACGATTAAAAAACAATTATAGTTAAAAAAAATAAAAAGAGCTTGTGAAGTAAAAAATAATTTATGAATATAAAGATCAATATATAAAGGGTTTTGGTCAAAAGGGAAAAGACAGCAAAACAAAATTATCTAAAAAGGTTGACATCCTTTAGATTCGTTGTCATAATTTTTTATAGCTGGAGACTGGAGACCCATTATGAAAATGTAAGTAGAGAGAGCTCAACGTTGTTATTATTTTTTTTCGTCGTCAGAGATATCCTTTCGCTTTTCTTGACAGAAATCTTTACATTTAAAGATTATTTTTTATTTTTCAGTTCATATGCTATAAAAGCGTGTTTTTTCGTTTTTTTTTAAATTATAACTTTATTATTAGGTTGACATGTATATATGTAACTATGTAATGAAATCTGCCAAATCAAATTTCATGCATGTCTAATTGTTATATCATCGAGAAAGGGTTAATTTATGATAACTATAGTAATTTCAGAAAATGAAAAAAAATTGTCTTGAAACAAAAAGAGACGAAGAAAATAACGATAATATTTCCTAAAGAAGGACCAGGCCTTTATTACCACTCCAAAAGACCTGAGAATTTATACTTCTTCTTATTTCTTTCTCACCGTAATTTGCAAAATAATATTGAAGTAATATTAATAAAAATATGTGCTTTAGGTTACCTAACTAATAATTAATATGAGAAAAGCACGTAAAATAGACAATTGTGTATTTTATTTTGACACAAGATTCACGTTAAATAATTTTCCTTAAATCGAAATTTAAATATTATTATACGAAATCACAGCAAATTTATTAAAATCTTTATATTACGTTACGTGATATTATTCCCCCAAGTGATAAATAAAATAAAAATCGAACTCTGCATGAAAAATTTACTTTAAAGGATTATTGCCGGGACGTGTGCGATATTTAGGTCAGTATCGCTAAAAGCGACGTCGAAAGCCCTGTAACTTACTTAACGCACCTTTTGGATTCTACCCATTTCATAGGTACATAACCCGAATTCGCTACATATGATATAAATCACAAGAGTTTTTGTTTAAATTTGAAATTTGAGATTAACTCAACCAGAAAAATTAAATAAAGCAAGCTACTTTTGCACTTAGTTAGAATATTAATTCCAGAAAGGTTTTATTGCTCTATTCTGTAATTTAAATACAATTCGAGCATTAAAATTCTACTTTTATAGTACTTATTCAGAAAAAAAATAAAAAGACTTTTCGGATTCTCATTGTAATAATATTATTCTCGATTCTTTTTCTTTACCGATATTATATAAAATGTGTCGAACTTACAGCAAATAGTTGCGAAACTCAAATATTCACAGCCCGAGTTTATCCATTGATCGCAGTTGGAAAGAAAATTATCTTCTCTAGCACATATTTTTGTCGGTAGTATCAGCACGAAAGGCGTTATTTAAAAAATTCTGTAGCCTAATGTTACTTTATAAGTATCATTAAGCGGGTCATTTAAGTTACTATGAAAAGTTGTGGAAATTATAGTCCAACGGTGAATAAATTCGACTTTATCATTTCAATATCATGTCACTACGCAGTAAAACTCGCATCTGATATTAAGCAGATTTTGAAACCGTGGCCTCTGAATTTTTTGAAATCTTATATCGTTAAGTTTTTCTCCCATACGTATAATTATCTAATTATTTAAGAAATATTAATTTTGTTAAGTTTTCCTACCTCAGTTTTCCATTATATAATTTTCACTAATATTTATGCTATTCTTTAAATCCAACGCATTATTCTGCCTAATATTTCATTTCATTACATTACGAATTTCGAACGTTTCTCATAAAATAAAATAATCTCTTCTGGATAGAAAGTATTATAGCTCCTATACAGGAAGTGCCCCTTACTCTGTTACAATCTAGTTGTTCGATTATGTGCCAACAAACTAAAGATGGGTGTAACAACATACAAATAGGGTAAAAGTGAAAAAAAAACAAAACTCTAAAGAGTTTAATTACCTGTGATGTCCTGAAGAAAAAAACAAAACGGTCATAGGAAATTCTGTATAATGAAAAACTCATGACCGTTTAAAAAATTAAAAAGGAATCACTTGTCTGCTTAAGTGTTAATTACGTAATCGTCAGCTGATTTGTGAAATAATCGAAAGTTTACGTTCCATTTTCACCGGAATTAACGTACTTATTACCTTCACTGTTCTCTTTAGACTAAACATGTAAACAACCTGTTCGCGGTTTTGTCGTATTCAACTATGTATCTTGTGTATGCCAGAGCAATGACTCGATGAGAGAAGGTTATTATTAATTTATTTAATGAAAAGTTACTAGGATCTAACAAATGGTTTTCTTTTTTTTTCTACTAGTAAATAGGAGCAAAATTGCTCAAATTTAGCATTGGCGTCAAATATATTATATTTTGTTCGTATTTTGTCAAAAATTACTACGAAGTAAAACGTATTATGTAGCAATTTTAAATTGAACAGAATCATCCAGTTTATTACATAAAAAACGAACGACGTTATTTAAACGCCTTTACCGATACAACTTTTTTCTCATTTCAACAAAAAAGTCACCCAAGTTCATTAAACGCATCCGTTTTCCTTGTTTGAATAGTATTTCTTATTATATTATTTCTAATTCGACTTCTCAATATGACCTAACAAAGTCTTCGTCTTTATTGACCGTCAATTCTTCTACGAGTCGATTAAATCAAATTGAAATATCAATTGAATTGCAATGAAAATATTCCACTATGTCAGAGTAAAATGTATCTAAAGACTGATATTGGAGTTACGTACTACTTTATATAGAGTATCAGTTCTACTACTAGCCCAGTATTTTGGGAAGAGTATCATGTATCTATAAAATGCAAAACTACCATGAATATCTCCATATTTCCTTATTATGCCATTGTTATACATTATTATAAGAGCGGTAGCATTTCGGTTCTCTTTTATTAAATTTCTGGGAAATCAGCTTAATTTAGTTTTACTAAAGAATGTAAACTATTATGTTTACACATAATTTTGATGATTACTTAATTTCCATTCTTTACATGCGGCCACATCATTGATTGCAATGCTTCTTTTAAAAACTGGCTTATCCCATCATACTAAATACAAATTTCATTTTAACTGTATAAAAAGTAAAAATGAAATATTTTTTTTGTTAAAAACTCATTTCAATTTAATTTTTATTCTGTTTAGTATATTAAAAGCAAAGAAGTGTGTTATAAAACTTAAAAAAATTCAGTATAAACGTAAAAAATATTATAAAAAGATATTTTACCGACTGTGTCCGCTATGGGCTTAAGCCGGTCGATCGGTACACTTATACAAACAGCGCGCTCATACACGCATAGATGTGGCGAAATGAACCATATTATTAGAAAAAATTCGAGTCTATAGTCCAAGTTGTAATTTTAATAACACGAAATAGAACTCTGACTTCTCGTCATCAACATCATCACTCAGCACGCTACGCCACGGCACCCTGGATATCGCCGCAATAAAGTGGAATGAGAATTTAGACTCGCACGTTTCGAAAACTAAGGTCCTTTGCACAAAATTCATTTACCTTAGTATAGAGGTTAGCATATCCTAAAGTGACGACCTTATTTAGTTATCTACTTACATTGATATTAGTAAGTATTTATGTATAGTGGATACAATGGAATATAATTTGCACTTTATTTCATCGCAATGACACAAAGAGGTCCGCACAACCGGCATTTACAAACTATTATGAAAACTGATCTAACCCCTCATAAAAACTTTTTATTGGAATCGTCGATCAGGCAAAAGATTTCTAATTTGCCTAATGGATGATTCAAATAAAAGTTTTTATTGTCTTAGATGTTTATTTTTTCTAGATGAGAATATTTTTTTTCCTTGAACATCTATCCTCGACAATAAATGATTTTTGCCGGTCTCTTTTAGTGACTCGTAATATCCAAAAATAAGGTATCCTGCTTAGGGAATTTTTATAACATAATGTTCTATATTCATTGAACCGACCACTTGAACTAACTTTCAATAAAACTGCGATTTGAAAGAAACATAATTTGACGTGATTATTTCGTAACAAATCAGTATGCCTATTCGTGTCAACTTACCCTGTTTATGTGTTTCAGTAAATAAATCGAAACTTACGTACTTATTTATCACGTCAAATAAGAATTGAAAAAAATTTTATTTAAAAATTAAATTTTACAATTGAATTAATTAGATTATAATAACAATTCAGAGCTGCCTCTTATGTATATAACCATGTTTCTGAAACATGGTCATACTTCTCCCTACTAAAATGAATTTTTTTCATCTAATCGGCGTCCCTGTTGAGAAAAAAATATTGAACTAAATTACTAAACAAATATGATATTATACATATTAAGGAAATTAACCAATTATTTTAATAGTTCTTAAAAAATCCTAAAATGCCAGCAAGATAGTGTTGAATTATAGCCATTTTACTGATGTGTGAGGGCCTTATTTTAGATATTAATAAACGAAATACATGAATTATATTGAAGTTATTTTTTTAATTTGACAAATGTATGTCCAAAACATATAGTATACAAGAACTACGACAAAAATGTAATAAAGGTCTTCACAGAAATATAATAAATACAAATTTTGCTATTTTATTAGAGCGTCGGCATCCTTTAAACGTGAATAAAAACAAAATTACATACTAATCAAATTATTACTTGAGAGTTTTGTTCAAAAAGACATATTTTCTTTAGAAATACATTAAAATTTTCCGACACATTGAAAACTGAAACCTTAATAAAATATCCGGTACATGTCTCTAATTCCCTTCAAATTGTTTAATAATAAATACACAGACAGTTGACGTCAAGTCGCGAGTTTTGAAAAATATTTCATTAACAGTTTTCAAACAACTGTTTTTTGTTGATTTGACATTGTAAATGTATTGAAGTGATTTTACGATAAAAAATTATTAGAAACATTTTTTGAGGTGTAGATTTTCATGACGGTTGTCTTGGAAATGTTTGAATTTTTATAAAATGGGAATAAGTTTTATGAAAGAATGTGGTGAAGAAAAATATAATTTAAATATTTAGTTGATTAAATTGAATTAATGTTGGTAGATGACCCAAATATATGTATAAGTATTTATAATTACAATTAATTAAATTATTACTTCTGCTACATGATGAACAAAAACGAGGTTTGTTCAATTCTTTAATCTCCGGAACCGCAATAAAATTTTAAAAATTATCGCTATATGTGTGCAGTTTATGCACATCGTTCACTCACAAAAAAGTAATTTTCTCTGGAACACTTCTCGTTCAAAAAAGTAATTTTCTTTGGAAAACTTATTCATCGACTATTCATGAAATAGAATTTAAGATTTTTTTATAAGTTTACTTTTCCTTGAAATTTCGGACTTACTTGGCAAAGATGACACGAAGACGTCAATGATTATACGTACAAAAATACACCTATTTCATTATTTCATTATTCTTAGGTTGGATTTTAATTTCTTACGTAATGTTTTTCTTTTAATAAAATATTACCATGACAACAGGTTTATAACCGTCAGTTTAATAGATCTAGCTTACTTGAGTCGCAGTAAAGTATATAATTTTTATGTATATGTTAATAACGTCGAGACAATTATCGTAAAATTTTCTAATAGTTTCTATTTTCTCCTAATTGTTTATTTTTCGATTCTTATTACATGGTGGCCTTTTTGTATCTCATCTTATATTTTATTAAAATTAATTTTGAAGATTTAAACACCCTTCATGCAAAGAATACTAACTATCACTGCGTAAAGAAACGACACTCACCTCCCCCAGCAAGTTTATCGTCACCCGCAGATAACGGGTACGATTCAGGGCACGCGTTCCTAGGTTGGCGCGTGCTGCATGCGCTTGTGGTTTGTTCAGTTTTGCGATGTTAGGTTGAGTTTAACTTGTGCTTTGTCCTTAAATTGATATAGCGGTCCGTTATTGTACTGTGTTCGAGTGCTTGGAAAGCAATAAAATCACTAAGGATAGGAGATTGTTCTGTCTCCCTTTTTTTGTTTGTTGTAAATAACTTTGCTTTTTATCACCAGCTTATTTGGTTTGTATATATAATATAATGTCTACGAACATGTCACTGAATAGTTTTAAATTTTAAACTGATCTTAAAAGTCATTGTTTTTTTCGAATTGTTTTTTTCGAAAATGTTTCCTTGTAGCGTCGGTCATACCCTTATTATATTGTTTATTACTAAGTATTTCACATGAAGCAATTCTAATCAAGTTAAAAGTACAATGAACACAATAGTTCAGTGTATCACATTTATAAATAAACAAAATTTATTTTTATTTAAGCTTTTATTTCATTTCTAGGATCGACACCTTTTTTACATTCTATCATAGAATTATAATAATCAAATCGCTTTCACTCAATTAAATGTATAGTATAAAATATTTATTTATATAATTAAATTTTTACAATTATGTAATAATAAAGACGTGTGCGCCAGTATAAATTTACTGCGCTAGCGTGCTATCGAGACAGTCATTCGATCGACGCTGTTGGTTAGAAAGAGAAACAGTTATGCTGCTGGTGTGTAGCGACAACTTGCTCGATAGGGTCGATTGTCCGCAACGATCGAGGCCAATATGTAGTGATAGTAAATATTCTTTTCCTGCACGCTACAGAGAGCTCTACGTTAATTTACGCGGATACGGATAGGTGAGTATGTATGTAATCGCGTAGACAATTAAATATCTACTAGTATGGAGTAGCGGGAATGTGCTTCAGATATAATCCTCCCACAGCATTTCCATAGTCACGATACTGTATTATTTTCCAGCGGTCACAGAATTATACATTCCTAACTCTATGGCCCATTTTCTGTATTACAGAGTAGTATCGTGGACTTAAATTTCTTGGACTCAAATATTGCTATTTATATTTTCGCTTCAGGTTATTGAATTTTATACACAGAAAGTGTTTTAGAATTCTTCTAAAGAATTCCATGTTAACAGCTGTTTGGAAAAAAAACTGGACATGACATGCTTTGATCACTCTCAGTAAAACTTCAGTCACGTTAGTAAGATCATAATTCGAAAACACCAACCTCAAATAATTGATTGTATTTATTATTCTTTTCCACACAATATTAAAATATTATGTGTAAAAGTAGAAACGAAGATGTTGAATATCTAAAGTATAAAATTAAGCCATGCGACGATATATTATTAACGATTTTGATTCCAAGACAAAAATCAATTTCGTGTATGGTACTTTTATAAATGTTAAAATGAAATTTAAATAAAATTGTAAGTAATAAAAACAGTACCACTGCCACTAAACCTGCTTGTTGTAATCAAATTCACAGTTAACACGCTATTAGTCAGAAATCCCCATTGAACGTTGGAAATAGGAAATTGTGAGGATTCACTTTTGAATAATTTTAGCTCTAGAATAGACGAATACAGATTAGTAATGACGACATTAATATGTAACTAAAATAAACGACTCTTTCCAAAATTATTCAAACATGAAAAACTTAATATAATATATAACTGCGGTACGTAAATTATTATATTTAATTGATGGCTGTGCTTTCAAATATATGTTTTTATATTACAAAATTACAGTGTAATTTTTCTTAATTCAAATATCGGCAAAGAAAGTAATTTTATCAAAAATAAAGGTGAAGGACTATTTACCCTCAAAACATTTAAGAATATTTTAGCCTAACGGCTCTCATCTCATTTTTATTAATATTTAGCTTGCAATATTTCATTTGTTTTAAATTTTTCGTGTAAACATTGCCGTAAAACATTTTTTTTCATATACATATTTATAGCATTTTATTTATTCCTATATTTAAATATTATGTTACTAACATCAAGAAAATTTAAGCTAAATCTGCTTACTTAAAATGACTAAAGTTGTGGATATATCCAATAGGAAATTGACGCTTATCCCACAAATATAGATATTAGGAAAGTTTTTCGGATGTTTGGAGGTTTACACAGAAGTATTAATTAGATTGACACACTTTCGCAGTTTAATAGCATATAGTTGTCTTTTTATACATAGTATGTTCATATGTTGTATAATTATTGAAGTATAATTAATAATATCAACGTAGTCGGAGTGAAACTCGTAGTGGTTAGCCATGAACCTAAGAAAACAGTTGAGTCAAACAAAAAGGCACACTCTTGATAACAACAAAAAGTGTGCCTCATTGTGCTCAAGACGACGCATGCGATTGAGAACATCAGTTGAGATTTGATCAATGCCTTGTTTCTTGATCAATTTTATTTTCTTACGGTTTTAAGCTGTCAAAATGGTTTATTGTTCAGCGCCACATTGCAGCAAAAATACTGATCGACATAATAAAAGTATTTAATTAATTTCCATATATAAACACCCCAAAATATTATTATGACTTGATATTTCATGTGTCGGAAAGTAAGTCCGCCATTTTGTTTTGGGCTAAAAATAGATGCCGATACAACAAATTAGCGACAAAATAGTGTACGAATTAGTCTCAATAGAAAAAGTAAAAGTGTGCATTCAGATTTATTTTTATGTTTTTTGTGGGTTTTTGAATAATAAATTTGGGTTAACTGCAGCTGTGCACTAATAGAAGTTTATATCATATCTGGAACTTATCTGTAAACTTTCCTTTAGAATAGTATTAATATTTTCAAATATTTGAAAACCTTTCTTCAAAAATAAATTTTTAATTTATTTCTTCAAACTCAATATATTCTATATTAACTATTTAATTTCTAAGAAGTGTTCTAATTTTATTTAATCTGTTTGACTGGATTTGTTGTCCGTAACAAAGTAATAGAAATTTGACATCTTCGTTTAATTAAAAAAAATATGTTGGTCTGAAAATTATAATTATTTTGGAAAATAATTACACATGTCCAAGTTCGTCCCATACTAAGAGTCTCACTTTTTACTTAAAGCATAATAATTAAATCAAAGGTATGTATATTGAGATATAAAAACCAGAGCATATCGCTTCGCGGAAAATTAGGGTGGTCTAGGATGATGGACTATTCTTTTAATCTAGCTCGTACAACATAATTATAGAATCAACAGCTTGTTTACTGGCATGCAGCAATTTTATATAAATCAGACCTATTTATATAAATTTGCGCATGTTATATATATTAAGAAATGCTTAAATGTGTATAAACTATTTGCGTTACCTATATTCTTAAAATTGTTTTAATAAATAATGTATAATGACTATATGTGCCTTCATTTGAAAATCTATTTATAGTAATTTAATTAACTACTTGACGAAATTGTTGATATGGGATTTCATATTGTCCGATGGTATACTACCCTGAATTTCAAGAATTAACAATAACTGTGTCAAATTAGAAATAATATGTTATTCCAGTTTCAATGTGAAAAGGAAACAAACTTAATTTCGTTATATACCTCCGTCTACTTAACTAACGTTCATCTGTCGCTGCTTCACATTTTCTGCAGCTTAAGAATTTTTTTTAATAAATTTGTGCAAGGAACTAAAGCGAGCGATAATTTTTTTGTACACGCAAATAAAAATTCATTTGATAAATCTGTCAAAGTTAAATTGGGGATCAATTTACCATTTTCTTTATTTTTAGACCCCGTTTTCTTAATATAAATTTTGAAACTTACGTGCAACTTACCCCGCCCCATGGAATTTCCCTTATTTTTTCAAGCAAAACTTTAAAAACTGAAACACTTTTAGATATTTGAATTTGATTAGAATTTCAAATTGAAATAGCAATTTTAATAGACATACACAACTATCTCACCACAACGAAAAATTGTGATGTAAATAATAATTCAAAACGATAAGTTTGTCAAGCTTTATATATTTTAGCATAATATTTTAGTTACATATTTCACAATTTCTTACATGATGTCCCAACATTTATATTATTATTCGTTTTCATAGTGAATTTTTTTCGCAAGTCTTTTTACTTTAAGCTATTTCATAATAATGCTTGCGTTTCCAGGTAAAATTATGCATTCTTTCATTTTATTATCTCATATTCATCAGCATGGAATAAAAAAGTATCCAACTGATTGATACTGAGAATAGAGACGAACCATTATTATTAGAATTACCAATACAAGTGCCAAATTCATCGTGAAAATCACTTTACTTGTGATAAATGACCACACTCCTCATCGGATTCTAATGCGGCAAACTCATCTATATTGTGATTTATATTTCTGCTTCTTGCCTAAGAAAAATACATTAATTTCAGATAACTGGATAATCGTTTCACAATAATTAATACCCACAAAAGCATCATAACAAGAACACAGAAATCTAAACATAAACAATTGAAAATCCAAATGGAATCAGTTCATTAATAATGTACTTGTAAAAAAATCAAATATATCTTTGCAGTGTTCATCATTTGTTTTCTACCGTACCATGTGTTCGAACTATGGTATCACTTGTCACCATCTGCTGAAGCCAACTTCAATGACTGGTGGAATGCGCTTCGCATAATAGGATTTTGTCTTAGGTGAGTTCCAGTCTGTGATATATTGTATTGTTGACCTAATTATGGCAGCTAAAATTCAACTTGTTATTTCATAATTTCATGGTTTTTTTTAAGTTTAAATTTAGTGTAAAATTTGTATATAATTTCTTTTAATCCTTTTTAATTTCGTATAAGCAGAATTTTAACTTATCCTAATAAAATTTTATACCTTAAAATTGTTTAAAAAATTATTTTCATTCATGTGATAAAAAATTTATTAAAAATAATAACTTTCCAAAAAACTATTTTTTTTCTTTTTCTAGCCAAATTCCATAATAAAATTATTATAACCTATAAAAATGGAAAGAATATTTCGAATAAGATTATAAATATTATGTTCCGGAACTTGTCATCAAATCTGGGTAATTTTGCAATGAAAATGCATAAACATTTAATGCTCTACTTTATGGCTACAGTATTCAAATTAATCTGTAGAGCTGAACCGGTTAGAATTATTTTATACAACCACCAATATGAACGTAATTTTATTCTCATCTGAGCTTCTAATGCTTATAATGAAATGCTTATTATTGATTTTATGGAAACTTTTATCAATTTTCTTCGTTTTAACAACGATTGAAATTAACATGGATATGATAATTAAACGGGGTAAAATAAGCCAATAAGTAATATAAATTTTTCCCATGGTTGCTTCACGACAAGTATAATGATGAAGAGTACAATATTTATTAAATTTTAAGTTTCCGGATTTGAAGGGAGAGGTGAGAGTGTTAATTGAGTACCCACAATGTCATTAGCGAAAATCCGATTCTTCTTGTTTCCTATAGTGTTGCGCAAAAGTCTTTGTCAGGGAATGTCTGTAATGTAAACAGATGATATGCAATAAATGCAATATTAGCTTTGATTTGGATATGTCAAATAAATCAGAGAGACAGTACTCAGTTTTCATCACGAAAATTTCACGAAAAACTGAAGCGCGCATTTTATTTATTTTATCAAAGGAATCGCAGCTGCTAATCCTATAATGTCTAATTTATACAGTTTTTGTGATACTTTTATCCCCCCCCCAGGGGATTATTAATAAGAAACCTGTCAATTACGAATAGAACTCAAAATATAAGAATTCTGTACACATATAAATATTCATTATGTTTCTATTACACTATAGAACAATTTTAATTTTTCGAATATTTGATATACTATATCTTCACAGATGCAGAAATATGGTGAATGTTTTAAAAACTATGACGTCCAGAATCATCGCTATAATTTTCCTTCAATCTTCGCGTAGACTAATGTAAACTCTGTTTTTTTTCATAATTTTAGTTTAGTGGTCTCGAAAATACCATCTCCCTTCATTTTTAAGGACATATTTGAATTAGGTACTTTTCAGTACATCGCTGAAGGAAAAATATCTAATATTTTTAATGAAATATTTTCGTTTCAAAAACGATATATTTTTTATTCGATATATGTTTGATCATGAACAGCTGAGATATGTGTGGGTTAATATGTTTTATTACTATGCTAAATTTTAAGTTTCAGCCAATAAATTTCTGAGAAAAACGCTTATAACGGACGGACAGACAGACAAAGAGAAAATTAAATTAAAAATAAAAAACAAATAAGAAATTATTCTTTATAGCTAAATATTTTTTTATATACTGAACCTTGATTTTTTTATTTGATATACTGAACCTTGATTTGTCACGGTTGAACCGATATTTTTTGTTAAGGTACTTTTCACTTGTTATAAATTAAAGTAAAAAATGAGTCAAATATTCACATTAAACCTTTACTTGTTACAGTTTTCTTAATTCATGTGTCAATCCAGTTGCTTTGTATTGCGTGAGCGGTGTCTTTCGTCAGCATTTCAACTCTTACCTTTGCTGCAAAGAAAAAGCGCCGATTCAGGGCCGAAATTCGCGGATGTCGCGGACTGTCATTTGTGAAACCAGCTTTCGATCCACCTTCCGCCAACCGCGAACTAGCAACTCCTGCCGCCAGAGCGTCGTTCTTTCTTCCACTGATGGACAAGGAAGGAACTCAGCACACTTCTTACGAAAGAACAATGGAACCGAGGTCGCTGTCATGTCTATTAACGAAGATGGAACCTACGTTCCGTCAGACAATTTAAGGTGATGCAAAAAATTATAAGATTTAAGATTTTCCAATATGATGCACCTGTGTAAACTAAATACTATTTACTTAAGGTAAAACTGTAAGTTTTTCATAACAACCTTTGAAATTTAATTGGTAAATAATAAGTATGTACATATCTTTATGTACCAACAAACATTGTAGTTAAGTTTAAATAAATCCTATAATTTTCATTTTATTTTGTTAATTTAAGAAGTCACAGTATAACGTTAATTAATGTTTCAAATTGACAATGTTTTACTTTTTTTATTCTATTAATAAATAACACATAAAATTATTGTAAATACGAAGAGTATGAATTGTATTTATTTATTTTTTACTTTTGCGTTTTTTAATATTATTTTCGTATAATATTATTACGTAAACCATTTGTATAAAAATAAAAAAATAAAGTCAACATATTTATGTGTTAATATAGATATATGTGAATACTTCAGCCCATGTAGAAAATAACGATATTCATGTAGAAATCCAAAGTTTCATAGAACCTGTAATCGTTTATTTGCCGATAAATTTATTTATCAAATTTAATATTTCTTGCCCCTTTTAATTCGAACCAAAGCAAAAGGAATGTGAGTTTTATTATCCTGGAATTTGCTTCTCAGTTTTTAATTGACCCTTTTTTGATTTATTTTTCAATAACAATTAGTATTTTAACTTAAAGAATTAAATGCCCTAATGAAAGTCATAGTACAATTTCCAGATTTCCTTAATGTTGTTGCATATAAAAAGTGTAAGCAAATTTTTTATCGATATTTTTATAAAGCGCCAAAAGAAAGAAGTTCAAAATATTATATATCTTTAGTATTGTAATTAGATTTATAATTTCTCTGTTTTTTATATTTTAAATTTTTGTTATTATGATATTCAAAGATTTATTTTTTTAATTTTTATGTTAATATATAACTTGTCATTAGATGCATTGTAGTATTTAAAATAGAAATAAATAAAGAAACTGATTATATATTTAATTAGATAAGGGTATATTTGTAATATTGTAACAGTTATGAATAATTAACTTAGCTTGTATCAAAGAAGAAATAAAATAATTATCATTAATATACTTATGGTGTTTTATCTAGAAAGCGATTGACAAAATCTTAGGTTAAAAATTTATAATACGGCAAAGGAATATCCATCATTAACTAATCTAAAATATTACACTTGACACTTTTTCCCAAAAACAATTTAAATAGTTTCTGAGGAAAACTGTTAAGAGACGAACCAACACGTGACCCCCGACCCCGTGTGTGGCGGTAGTAGAAGAAATAGTGCTGGGGTGCCCAAAGTCCTGAAACAGAATGAAAAAAAATATTCGTAAGTGTGAGATTTTTCGTTATGGTAAGTATCCTAAATAATATGAGTTATTTTGTTCACTTTACCTAATAGCTCTATAGAAAACATTCTATTGCAAAATTTTGGAAACTAAAATAGGTATTACCGATTAATACACCATAAGGGGAATGCATTAAAAAAAGAACAATTTGTTAAAAAGTATCAAGAAAACTTTTCATAGACAATTGATTATATAATAAATCTGTCCTAATTAATACTGGCGACATCGTTCGCGTAAAAAATATTCATGAGCGAATCGCGGAATATGAAATTTGATTATAAATAAAGTTTAACGCTGGAGAAGTTGCGAGTAACAGTCATTTTTCTAAGTATTAGCCGTAACTTGAGATATACTACGATGTTTACTATTTATATTCCGGTATCTTCGGGATTAGAAATTATGATCTAGAATTTTTGAATTACACTACTTATATATCATTACTATGAGCTTTTTATGATTTAGAAAATCTACCCTCTTTTTGGCTTAGTCGAATGCCTGAATTCACGCTCATTTCAGACGAATATTACGGAATTTCGATTTTTACAAAATTTCGATTCTGAGTATTGATGATTGACGGACTGAGTTTCATTTTTATCGCAAATATTAGAATGTTTTTCTATTTAACACAATTATGATTTATGATATATATACATATTTTCACCGATGTTCGTTGGACTTTTAACTTTTATTCAAATTTCTTCATTTAACTGATTTGGTAAAAGTAATTCTATAACCACGCTTACGCGAAAAAAGTTCTGGAAAATCATTAACGGTTTTACAAAGATTTAAATTTTCAGAAAGCAGCAAAATTTAGAAACCTTAAATCAAATTTGTCTACAATTCTCGTAAGTAATTTAAAATTTCAGTTCCACATAAAAGGGACACGTATTAGTAAATTACAAGCTGTTTAGTAATTACTCACTAGCTAAATATGCAACTGTAACGTGATTTCCAATCATTCAAAATAAAATTGTATTTAGTTTTGGATAATCACAGTGACAAATATTTTGTCATTTGTGGGTGTTTTTGATATCACTTCCAGTTTTTAGAAACTGATAAAATGTAAACATATTAGGACAAATTTTGTTTCTATGACGCAAAATAAACAGATTACAAACAAAAAGGCAGATATTATACTCTGGTCTACTTTGTGCAAAATTTTCAACTCCAAAAAAATACGACTTTGATGTTTAAATGGATCCTTGAATTGAAAAATTATTCCTCCAATATTTTTGAAAGACATATTCAACAATATCCTACACAATGGCGTGTAGGAAAAAATACTCCCATTTTTCATGTCGGTCACCTAAATTTTTTTTTTTTATTTTGTTTCATTTGTAAGTGCTCTAAATATATTTAACTATACCATTTCAGCTTTAGATCACTAATAGTCTGCTAGTAAAACGACTTTTGTATATAGATGGATAAACAGGCAGATATTGGGGAAACTATAGGCGTTTCCCGTTTTATTACGAGACTAAAAATTGCGGTTTTCCGAAGTGAAAAGAGGTAATGGAAAAATATATTCTGCCGTTGTTTTTCCTAAACGATATTAAATCATTTTTAGGAGATAGGGAAAGGAGAGATAAACAGCGTAACGTAAATCATCTTAAGATTTTAGTAAAATTGCTTAAATTTAAGGTGAAGAAAAGAAACGTGTTATTGATTCGCCGAAATGTAGTCTGTAGGCAGATTTGTTACTAAAGGTAAGAGATATATTTAAACACCATTTGACTACTATATAGTTTTAAAAATACAGTTTGTTGCTCGAGCAACAGAGAGGATGCGTAAAGTATCCACATTTTTGTGTAAATGTAACACTAGAAGCAATAATGTAAGGAGAGCGATTTTGATTGATACTAAAAAAATCTTGCTTTTACCATCACTTATAAAATGGGACTAATGAAGCAATTTATTGAAACTTGACAGAAGGAAGGTATGTCAAGTACTTACGATTAAAATTCTTAATATTATGTACAACTAAAAATTACCTTGGATCAATTAACAGACACAATTTTTAAGAGCCCTGATTATTTAAACAGCGCAGCATTGCAGATGGTAGAAATTGTAGATGGATCTGAGTCGGTATAAATTTCCATCAGTTGCATCTAGAAACAAGACAGAAGTCAGTTAGTTATCGTAGCGTCTCATCAATGGTTCTTAATGGAGCACCCTGAAGGAAATTATCTGATAACGAGCTACCCATCGGTAATAATACACTTTGTATTCTTAACACAAGTTCTTTGTTAATTGATCTAAATAAAACTATTATCCTTTGCTCCCTGCAATAGGAATCAGAAATAGAATTTCCCATGTCTCCATTGTATAAATTATTGGTGAAGTGCTCATGTAATACAAATGTATGAATTTGTTTTTTCGAATCGATAGAGTAAATTATATGTTGTAATTAATATTAGCATTTCGCGATGAAACAAATTACATAGTTGATTCACGAAACACTGGAAGAAACAAGAACAAACAAATGAAGGTTAATATGAAATGTAAATTAATTTCTCTGAGCAAAAAACGCCAACACTTGGCACCTAGTTCCTCTTAGTCAAATCATATTGTTAATGTCATTATTGCATAACATTTTATCATATATATATATATATATATATATATATATGTATATAAGGAGCCCTGAAATAATACTTTTACGTTTACAAACTTATTAAGAGGGAATCGAACTCGCACTTTATGCACTAAAGTGCCTGAAAAAAATTTGAGATTTGAGTTTTTATTAACCTATTTCAAAATATTAATATTAATTTTTTTCCATTTTTTACCATAATTTAGTAAATCATTAACAAATATAAAACTATTGTGAATTTCTCGAAAACTGTTAGATTTAAAAACATTGCTATAATTTTCGGCTAACCTTTAGGTGAACTCCTAGTAACCCTGTTTTATCACAATTTTAACTTTAACAGCTTAAGGGATAGAGAGAAGGCGGGGACAAGTTTATCGACTTTTTCAACAATATCTCTAAAACTATCTTATATCAAAATTTTTTTGGAATCTGGTAAATTCTTTTTTCTTTTTTATTTGATATGATACGAGATAAAGAAACAAACATGGTGTTACTTCCCAGGCTTTTGTTCTTTTTCCTTTTGAATTACGGAACAAAGTAGGTTTATTATAATATGCAAAAATAACTTTTAATTTGACTCGTTCAAATACGAGGAAAACTTACACTACAAAGTTTTATTACGCATTTAGATATTTATCAATATTTAAGGGTACTTAGCACATCCATCAAACTATTCACAAATATTAAATTTACACAGCGTAAATCTATTGCCTCTGTATATATCATGGGTGGAAAATATGGTGCATATTTTAATAATAGTATTTGTCACCACGTAACTGTATAAATATATTGTCTAGCATATCTTTCACATACATAATAGATATACATTTTAAAATACGAGGTTGTGTTTACAGCTGACTTTAGTCACTATTTTGTATTTTCCAAGTACTTTTATAGACCCAATTATATGTCACAAATTGGTAGACTATTATTACTCGTAAACTAGGAAAGCCTGCTTAACTGTTTTAATTATCTTTTTAATTTCGTTATGTAAACACTATTACAAATACTTTTCGGCCAAAATAGCGGTTCAACCTATTGGGGGTGGTGATACCTAATCGTAACAAACATTTCAGTATAGCTTAATATTTCGCAAATGGATTGCGGTACTCAAAAAGTGTTCATAACTTATTCTCAATATTTTTAAAAGAACTATTCAAAGAGACCTTATACAATGGGGTATGAAAAAAAGAAATCATCCCCATGTTACATGAGAGGAAGTAAGCTGAATGACATTTTTATAAGATTTTGTTTCGTAACTTTATAGGCATTACATATATATATATATATATATATATATATATATATATATATATATATATATGTATATATATATCTATATATATATATATATATACACACAAAAGTGTGTGTGTGTGTTTATGTTAAACTAACCAATCTCAACTTCATACCAATAATATGCTGCCAGCATAACGGGTGAGATATATATACGGACAGACAAGCAGACGAACATGATGAAATTATAATGGTTCATATTTTACTTTTATTATATATTATTATAATGGCTCATATAATGTTTCATATTTTGCTACCTTAAAAAACACAACAATGTCACATATCAATACTTTCTCTTCAACTTACATCTTAATTTCTGGAGCAGCATTTTTACTGGAGCAGCAAAGGGATGAGATAGTCGTTTGCCTACTGTCGATAAAATTACCTGAAGTTCAAATAAACATTTAAACAAAAAATTATTCTGAAAAACGAATGTGCTAGCTTATTTACAATCCTCATTGCGATACTTAAAAACGATGTAAGGCAATTATCACACCGAGCGCGGCACGCATCCTACAAGGGAACTATGAAATATAATTTTAATAGATCAAGTTTTAGATTTAGTCATCAAAAAAATGTTTTATGACTGATATTATTTGCATATTTTAAACAATTTAAGAAGCATTTTTTAAAATATTCCTGTAATTCGGTTTTTACTGTTTCGTACATTTCAATTTTACGTCGCCTATTAAATTAGAATGTTAAATTACTAAGAACCTATATAGCTTTCAAAACACATTTACTGCTAGACAATTTAAGAATCGTTACCAAGTCGCAACCGCTTCAGCCTTTCTGCATATCCACACATAGAAAAGAGACAAAATCCCTAATAATAGCAGTATTTTGCGAATTAATTTATGTTTGGAACTATCTTATTCCGCAAGAGTTCCAACTAACTAGACGTTTTTCATTATATTAAGTACTTCAATGCGTTTCTTACACGGTGGTTTTTCGTAGTCAGTTAATTTTTTTTGCAAAAAGGTTTTATTTTTCCACTTTTAGTACCTCTGATGTCCGGTGTTATACAGAATGTCACGAAATTACAATTAATTCAGTATCAAGTTCATTTCATTTATTGAAATCTAAACAGATGTTAATTGAATTTAATAAACCTAAAACATATTCGTATTTATCTACCCACATACATGCATATGTACATACGCTCACATATATAAATACATACATACGGACATTTAAATCACACCCCCGTTAGCGAAGTCAGTGCTTCAAGCCTATATATACCTTCATATACTATATATTTGCCTACTAATGTACTTATTATTTCATGCTTTTACATACGTACTTACCACCCTACTAATGCATCTGTGCATACGTACTTACCACCTACTAATATTCTAGTTTCTCTACGTCTTTTTTTATACCTGTATACTTACTTATCTACCTTCGTACGTAATAATATTTTGTCACTTCATGCATTTACTAATACCTGTTCTTACGTATCTACCAACTTACTAACATATTCTTTGTGTCAAGCCTCGGTATGTACTTGTATATACTTACTTACCTATTTACTTTCTTATTTTTTTGCTTACGTCCAGACTAGTGAAAGGAGTTCAAAATTATTTTTTTTATTATCATATATAAAATGCACTTTTATAAAAATGTAATGGTCTGAATAGCCTTATGCTTTTGGGTATTTCTGTAAATTAAAGATTCCGAATGTATAGAAACAGTACTTTTATTCGCCATCAATTTAGTGTGCATTTATCTTCTCTTTTTGTTTTAGATATATCGAAGCATTGCGGCTTAAGGAAGCTTCATAATGCAGAATGGAAAGTCCGAGGAATTGAAAGTTGTCGTTAATGTCACCAAAGGAATATCCAAATCAAATTAGTATTATCCATGTTAACAGCATTGTAAATGACACGAAAAAACCGGAACACAGATGCATTCGTAGTGATTTATCACATTAATAAACCATAGTTTTATGCATTACTTGTTGCTTCCCATAGTGTGTCTATCCTTTATGTTACACTTCGTTTCTGTCGATACACAATAATCGTATATAGTGAGTAAGACTATGGCTAGAAAAACGTAACTTATTACATCAGTAAATGTAATAAATTTAGCAACCAAGGAAATTTTAATTAAAAACATAAATTTATGAAATCTATGATATACTTGCACATGTTTTATGAAATACTTTGATATTTTTATTTCAATTTAAAAATACGTATATAATTTATCAGTGTTTACTTTTAAATCATGAAGGCATCGAAATCTTACATTGCGAAACGAACTCGGTTTAAACTGGTTTATTACTTATGTATTTTTCCATTGCATTTGAAATTGTTGCTACAGTCATTAAAATTTCTTCTTCTAGTAAGAAATATTTGTTAAGTTATATAAGTAAAAAAGGAGATTAACTAAGTGAAGAGGAACAAAATAAAGAAAAGAACATAGTTTTTTTTAATTTTACAAGACAAGTTTCGGTAAAATACTATAAACATTGCGATAAAAAATCGAAGTATACTACATTTAGGAACATAAAATTTTAACTAAGGTAACAAGAGTGGTAAGACTTGTAGTATAATAGTTTAATCATTAGATTGAGATAGGATTTTTGGTATGAAAATAATTCTGCGACAGTTTTGTTGCTGTATCTATAAACAAATTCTCTTTTTAATTTAGTGAAAATGAAATAATATATCACAATTTGTATTTTCCATAGACTAAACCTAATAAATAATAATTTATAAGGTTGTCGGAAAAAATTTATTCAATTCAAATATATTATGATCTCAGCACTAAAATAGCTATAATTACATCATTTGTATAAATTTGTAATAACTTATTTTAAATTGCATGGAGTAAAATTAGCGGTCAAAGGAAATCATTCAAATAAAACTGTAGATTCAAAAGTTTCACTTGCATCATATGCAATTGTCAATATCAACTTTGCCTATGCATGAATGTGCCTATTGTGCCTTTCTGCATCTGTCTATGGCATTCGCAAAACAACGCTATTTACAAAGTTAGTATCCTTGTGAAAATTATTCGGGTTACCATTAATAAACGATATATCAGATTAAAAAATAATCGCCTGCCTAAAAGGGACATACAATATTCAATACTTAATCATTTCCAAAATAATAGCATTTATAAGTCTCTAAATTATAGTCGGTATACTATTTATGCTTGGGTGTCTCAAAATATCTAAGGTACATGTGTCGTTTAAGTTGACATCGAGAAATGAGATATAAAAGTGGTTGAATTTGGAATTTTCAGCTAAGATTTTTGAATAAGATTGTGTAATGTATGACAGGTAAATGGAAACCGGGAGAAGTAGTAATTTTAAGCTTAGAAGCAATGGGAGAAAAAACACGTGTGCGTCGGTAACATAAAGTGTACTACAGATAAAACGATTAAGTGATATTTACCCCAGGGGAAACCTATTGATTCAATCATTTATAATCAAATTAAGCAAACAAGATTGAATGTTAGATCCTATGTACGGATTTTGCATCACATGAATTTGATTTCATGCATAAAATTATGTTATTCAAATTTAATGCATAATATTAGATGTATAAAAAATAATAGTTTTTAGCTTAAGTGAGCACAAATTGGAATGTACGATGATTCTGAAATGAATCGTGCATACCTAATAGAGACCAATAAATCTAAAAACTACCTTCTCTTTTTGCTAAACGACATAATATCTGACTATATATATCTACTGACGAGGCAGCATCAGAAGTGTCCAACCAGCAATTGTACTTTCCTGTCGCATGTTCTTATAGGCAGTAAAAATAACAAACAACAAGATTTCTGGCATGACCTATATTGCCTGCCTATCCAAATCACCTAACATAAACATGTTGTATATTAACTAAAACAAGTAATGCAACCCAATACACTCCTAACAAAGTATGTGAAACCTACACCCTAGATGCATAAACATAAAAAAAATTGGCCGAGTTATAAAAGTTTAAATTTAAGCTTTAGACAAGGACGGCAATACTGTGTTGTGAGGTCATTTTAATATTGCATATTATATTCTACAAGAGGAAAAGAGAAAGGGATATGCCCAACTCTATCCGTATCTTCAAATTTAAAAGCCTATAACTGGCTTATTTTTCAATCAATTTTTGAATGTTTTTCAACTGGTTTTTAAATAACTTATATTTCACAATATTGTACGAAAAATATCAAAATTTAAAATGAGTCAACTACCGGATTGACACCTATAAATCGAAGAGCGTACAGAGAATTAAGTAAGCTTAATTTCAATAATCAATGGAAAAAAGTATTTAAGTTGCAAGATTTATATTTTTTGCCTTTAAACCAAACCGGGTCGGAAAATCTGTATTTTTAAACTTGCAAGAACTAAAAATTGATCCTCTTAAGGAGGAACGTACTCTCCCGAAAATGGTGCAATTATTCATCAACATTAATACTGTGAATGCAAACCTGAGTTTGTTCGTCTATCACGTTTTCATAGCTAAACTATTAAGTTCAGTTAAAAGAAATTTGCCAGAATTACTCCGAAAAAAAAATAGAAAATCAAACATCAATACAAATTTGATAAGATGAATGCTCAAAGATTCTTTGTTTCTTCTCCTTTATTGACATGGACATTCCATAAAATGAATAGAATAAACGTTTTTGATTTATCAACTAAAACAACAATAAAACTGACAAATACATATTTTTCGTAAATAATAATACAAATCTCATATTGCTAAATAAATAATGACATGAAATCATATATAGGCAATAATTATATTTTATACATACTTCACCTCTTTCACTTTTACCCTACATGTAGTAACTCTGAATAAATAAATAACATTCTATGCGGGTCTGTACTTAAATTGGCTCAAGTTCACGGTTTCGTGTACAAGCAAGCTATGTTGCAAAGAGAGGGAAACGCATTGCAAACTACGCTTAACTCAACGCAAACACACGTGAGGATAAAATTCATTAACGAAAACCTAATGAGAATTGCCACCGTACCGAATTTATGATAGTCAATAGAAATATTAATATTAATTTATAATCTTTACATAGTTGTGCAAATTTCAAAACAATTCGACAAGTCCACGTTTTTTTAGAAAAAATTCTTCTTCAAAACTTTTCAGTTTTCTAAAAGTCAGATATTCTTAACATTAGATTTCACTGGTGACATAACTCAAAATATTTTTACATTGAGTTTTTTGGCTCAATAATGGTCAATAGGTTGCAATAAATTATTCTAAGAACGGCATATGCACTTAAATCCCAATGCACCATAAATATCTCTAGCACTGTGTTTATGAATATCAATTCAGACTTATTTATACATTTATCGTACGTAAAGGCAGAGCTAATACATGAACACGGGACACTGTCGAGATAAAAGATTACCAAAATGTGCACTATCTTCTCCACAACATTTGGCTATATTCACAAAAATTGGTTTACAAAAATTATTTGATAAGAAAATGTAATATTAAAAGTGGTATTATGTATTTATTGCAGTTATTTAACTTTATTTACTATAATTATTAAATAAATACATTTCCTAAAATATAATTTATAATAGGTAACACAGATATATTTATTATAATCGACCGTTCATATTTTAAATAATAACCATTTGATTACATTTAAGCTATCGTATGTTGAGGACCTAGTTTAGAGTGTAAATACGCACGTTCCTATAACAAATTATATATTTGGATCATGCTCGAACCAGAAAATTCTCGACAAGTAATAGTTTCCAAATTCTCGTGTAACGAATTAAAATATGCTAATTTTTTATTTTAAATTCACATTTTAATTAGATATCATCTCACTATCCAGCTATTTATTAGCGTAGAAAAATATGCATCCTGCCCTAGTATAATTTTTTATAAAAATGCGATTGGTACAAATTTTTCCGTATTAAAAAAAAAAAAAAAAAATATATATATATATATATATAAAATTAGGCCACGCTTGCTGAAACAAGAGATAGTATAAAATAAAGAAATAATCAAACATAATAACCCTTTTCAATATGTTATTGATTTCTGCATCGATATTCCTATGCAAAACTTAGTATAGGAAAATTATTTCATTGGCAATAAGATTTTCCATCTCGAGTTTCTCAGTACGAGAATCACAACCTATATATCCTACTTCGTGCGAACTAGGAACCTTAATATTTCCATAATGTAATATAATTCCGATATGACAGTTTGTTTTCATCCACTTTATTAGTTTCCTGAGAGACCGAAAAGTTTTTGAATATACGAGATATGACAAGGAAATTTTGACTGCTAAACTTCATAAATTTAAAATAATAATTTTAAATTCACACTCTCTTTAAAATAACTTCCTAATTATGGTTAACATCAAGTAAATTAATTTCTCCCACTCAACCTATTTCGATATTAAATTGTACAATTATACACACAGAAAAGTACATTCTATCCCTTAGTTAGAGTATTACACAGAATTTAGCATTCATCAAATCATCATTAAAAAATGTGGATATTTTTCAATTCCAAATTGTTTCTTTTCGCACTGAAAGCGCCCAATCATGTAAACTCTGACATGCTCTTTGTGTCAAAAGTATAAAAATACAAGCCAGTGGCTAGTTATATATTATAAATATAATCTACACCAATTTAGCTCATATCAACAGGTCGGTCGAAATAAAAATAGCCCGAACCATTCCAGTGGCGGCCATTATTATCAAACATAAAATTGTAATAGATTTGATGTTTGCATTAGCGGCCAGTGGTTTGGAGTGCTTACTTTATGTATAAAAGTCTAACCATCAGGTTGATTGATTTCATTGACGCGACGTGGATCGCTTGATTAATGGATAGAAATAATAAATGAATGAGTACTATGAAAACAACTTTGGCCGTGGCCACAAATATTCATTGAATATTTTATTATGATTAGTGTAAAATTAAAAACATACATCAAATATAATATCTATAATTAATTACCGATTAATTAATTGTTAACCTAATTATACCGACATCACGGTTTAATTCTAAAGTATAAATGTATACGTTATTTTTATCATATAAACATATTATTATAAGTGACACTTATAAACTAATACGCTAAGCACGCGTATGTAAGAATTATTTGACACACTTTAAAGAGAAATTTAATTAAGAGTATTTTATAATTACAATAATATTTATGCAAACGAATACAAAATTCATCTATTTCTGATTCCTGCTTAGCTAATTTTTTATGCCGATCTTCATCATAAATTGAATACATTAATTAAATACTAACCAAAACAAAATAGTCATTTCTTATATTGTTAAATTTCAGACAATTCATATCCCTATGGAAGATTCTAACACTCATTTATATCGTACACGGTATAATTATATATATATATATATATATATATATATATATATATATATATATATACACATAATTATGTGTGTGTGTGTGTGTACTCATACATCTATATAAATGACATATTAATACATAAAATTTATTTATAGGCTATAGAATAAAGGGTGAAATACTTTACATTACGGTTATTTAATGATTTTCATTTTAGTGCTCGTTCGTTTATTTATGTCTAAGTAGACTTTTGTTTATAATATTGTGGCATTATATACTTAATTTAAATTGAAGCAATCAAAAACCTAACTGTACCTAATTAGAATATTAAAATCAGCAAATGACTCATTGCCGCTGGAATTGCACGAGATAAAACATAAATTCGTAGTCTGGCTTACGGATTTATTGGAAAGCTGGAAATTTCCAAAAATAAAAGAAAAATTCAAATTTGATTTGGCGACACTAATATCATCTATTTTAGTGTCACCGTGCTTGGACTCTGCTGGAACTCTGTGTTACCCATCTAGTATAGAATTTTCTGAGGAAATCGAGCCTATGTAGGACTTTTTATATTTGATTGAAGCCAATACTGAGTGTATTGGCTCGTTCGTATTTCATGGGTATTTTTATCTACTTCTAAATGAAATCTACAGCAGTGATATTATATTTGAATACCGTCGTCGCAGAAAAGTCTCCTTGAATATCTCTGAAGAAATGAAGGCCACGTTTAAATTCATATAACAAGATAAAAACAAAAATATAGAATAGGGCGCTAACATCAGGTTCTACGTAAAATTTTGTATCTTAACTTTCTTACTCATTCTATATTCTAAATAAAAGTATTTAATTAATTGTAAGAAAAAATGTCGAAAACCATATGTTTATCACGCTAATTATAAATCGTTTTTGAAACAATCAATAACCAGTTTTTGTAGAATGAGAGATAAAAATTGTTGTTTAAAATACTTTTTACATTTCTATTATAATTACAACTGACTAAAAAAGTCCTTTCAACTGGTCACTTAGCCATTAGTCAGGGCATTAAAAAGCTAAATTATAGTTCTGAAAGTTAGACTCTTTGGAAGTAACAAACTTTTAAAATAACGAGGCAGTGGTTTATTTTGTTATATTGGTAGCAATCAGAAAATAATATAAGGTTCTTAATAAAACTAATTGTATTTACAATACAATATATATAATATATAAAATACAATACAATATATTTAAAATATTGTTTAATGATACAATGTCTCGCAACAATTTTTACAACTGTTTTCATGAATTCAAACATAGATATACTTAATAACGATATTTTAGCAGACAAAATAAACAAAAAAGACGATAGCAACTTTCTTTTCCTGATCAGGCCATTCCGCTACACTTTCTTTAACAAATAAGAGATTATTTATAGCAGCCTAATGTTTGTATTCGTTTTTATTTAGTTTTAAAGAAGTTAATTTAATTTCATAAAAAAATTCTGATTTTTGATGTCACTTTATGTGGTATTTTGTATTCTGCTGAGAGTAAAATATTTATTTTGAAAATTGTTATGCATTACCTATAAAATTGTATAAATTGAATCAAGTGGTAAAAAAGTCCATTATATCCTAATTAAAAGTGGGTTGAGATTATAATTTTATAACTCTAATTTTGTATAAATCTGGTTTTACTACAAAAGCAAAAAATGCCAAAATATCGATAAGTGAAATATTACAAAAAATTGGATTGATAAGAAAAAATTTCTAAAGAAAGCGAATTACAATTAAAAAAATTATTACAGGTAGAATAGTACCAAGGTGACCGATATGTTTTTTTTTTTAATTTCACTCTATGATTTAATTGGGTTCCGACGAATAGTCGCGACAGTTAGAGCAAATTAATGTTCTCCTTCTATTAAAAGTGTTAAATTTAAGACAAAGACTAAATAAAAACGAGCAACTTATTTAACCTGGTCATAAAATGTGGAAGAAAATACTTAAAATTTAATAATAATAGAAAATTTACCCAAGAAAGGCAGTGCTCAAAATAATGTGGACAATAATAAAACTAAAAAGGCACGTCGCCACGTCGCCAAAAAATATTTCAATAATCAAAACAATAAATGTAAAAAAAATAAAAATTGTGATATCGAATCCCAATATGAATTTAACATAAACAATCAGTTCATATAACCTAATGATATAAAATTGTTCTAGCAAAGACAAATATTTATACGAGGTTTTAAAAATAAAGTGGACATTATCCTAATTAGATAATATTATAGTGATTACATCAATATTCTCAACTGTTTCTGAAACATGTACCATGGTATCAATGAAAAAAAATGTACACTTCTTTCAAAAACACTATCAAAAACATACAGTTTGTGAATCTGTGCATAAAACTGTAAGAATAAATGACACGTTTTCTGATATACCTGTGTAAACAATGAGCTAAAAACTTATTTTTAATCGATAAATCGTGTCTTCAAAATTGATGCAGCCGATAAATTCTCAGCCTCAATAAATACAGTATTACTGAATAGATATCGCAACAATTGCTGAATACAATGGCTGAAAACAATTGCTGAATCCAAGAACTTAATATCCGCAATCGACGTTAACTTCATATACTTACTCTTCTCTTTAATATATTAAGAAATGCTGACAGCCCAAATTATTTTATCGGCAGATTTAAAGATTTGCTGCTCGTGAACTTGGATAATGCTCCGTACACTGTGTCACTCTATTTATTCCCAAGCATAACTCTGTATCTTATGAAATATCCTTCACTGCATAAAAAAAACGTTGCAAGTCTCAGAACTTCAAGAACAACTAGACCCTGACACAAATAAAATATCCTCGATAAACGTCTTAAAGGATCGATTGAAAAAATAATACCTCTCCTGAACCCTAATCCGTCGGCACTCTTGTCTTTTCCTTCTGGTCCATGTCAATATTTGTATTCTAATTTACACATACATCTTATTCATATTATAATTTTGCTTACGGCCTGCAAAACCATCATTTTTTCTAAACTTATTATTATAATTGACTGGAAAAGATTGCACTTGCAGCAATATATTCTGTAGATTTAAGATATAAGCTAAACAAATAGAATAAATAAGTAACTACTTTATAAGAAGATGAATTCTTCTTGACGTATATTTAGTTGCCAATACGCATTTGTTAATTAATTTGGTATCTTGGTCATACTTATGGTAGCTATTTCTATTATAATTTATATTCACATTATCATCATATTCGTAAATCGATTATCAAAACTATACAGTAAAAACGAACGTTATTCGCGAATATAAACGAACGTTATTCGTTGTTATTCGAGAATAATACAAAACTTAAGTTCAATTTTGAAAAATATAACAAACTAACGCGACTTCATACGAAATAAAGAAATAAAATCGTTAATTTTCATTTAATTTTCAAAATGACGGTATTTTTGATAAATTACAGCATAGCGAATATTCTTTAATAACAGTATATCGCAAGAGTCTAAATAATGCTACCCCATTCAAGAGAAAAACTCGAAGTTTTAATATTTCCTTGTAACTTCCTGTATATAAATTCCCTGACACAAAATAGGGATAAAAAGTAAAAGTTTAAAAAAATTGTATACATTTTCGATTCAGTATACATACACTGAATTATTAACAGAAATGTAATGTTACAAGTTTATTTAGAAGATTTCGAAAGAGTAAAATAATTTGTGGTAATTTACAAAGTATTGTTGATTTACATCTCGTTTCATATCAAAATAGTTAGGCATATATAAACACGCACGCACACTCTTATATAAATATATATTTGTATGTGTGGGTATATGTATGTATATATATATATATATATATATATATATATATATATATATAGACATATATATATATATATATATATACATATAAACATGTATATGTATATATACACACAAATACATGCTTATATATACCAATAGGCAAAACGGTTTATCTCTTTAAAAAAATCAACTAATTTACTATGGCGGAATATTTAATATGTAATAATTTACTAAAAACAGTTTTAAATTTTAAGCTCACGACTCCAGCACCAGTAATTCACCCGAAAATTTTAATAGAATTTTAATAGATCTCTATACGAAATTAAAATTTTTGGGGAAGTAATTACTGGTACTGTAGTCGTGAGCCTAAAATTTCAAATTGTTCTTCAGTTAAGATACAGAAGTTGACATTTTGGGTTATTAAATAAGGAATGTTATCATTGAGCTCAAATTCAAAATCGTTTTTATGAGTCAATGAAATAAATACTGTGTTCTAAGAGGTTGGCCTATCTTTTGAAGTCATAAGTTCATTGAAATTAGTTATGAAATAGGTAGTGAGCTATTACCTTAAAGATGTATTTACTGATTCAACTCGGTATAGTCAGTGATTCAACATCCATACTTTTGATATTTCGCTGTTTTTACCCTAATTCAATTCAAACTAGTTAAGTAAATGTAGCAATGTTGCATGGCCTTGTTGCTCTTGGTATATTCCATGTTATAGAAATGATAGAACTTGATGAGGACCAATAAGCCATCTCGTCCCTTAATATCCTTAAATCCAATAAGCCATTCTCCTAATAAGCTTAATATAAATTCCATAAAAACCTTGAACGAAAAGTCTTGGGAATCCACAGTTTTTCTTCCAAATTGTTTCGCTATTTAAATCAAAGTATGAAATAAGCCTTATCCTACATTAAATGCTTCATTAGTAAGAATAAAAAAAAATTAAATTACTTCACTTTTCAGTTATGTCATAAATACTTATTTCAATCAAAAACGTTGAACTGTGTTGAAAATTTAAAAATTTTTCACCATATTTCTAATAACTTAAATGGAATTAAATTTACCTGCCCCTATAAGTTAAAAGGCACGAATGAGTCGCCTAGTTTAGAAATTTAGTTCCTTTATTTTTATTTTTAAACCAAAATAGTAATATTACATCCGCTCCAGAATTAACTTTAAATGTTTAACTAATAAATTTAAGCGCAACACATAGGCTTTTACGTATATAATTGGCACAACACTACAATTTCCCGATGAACAATCATAACTTAAGATATTCTTCAATTATAGTAAGCATTACTATGTATAATTTTGAATTAAATAAATTTTGATTTTTTCCTGAACTTTAAAAAGCAAATTAAAATTTTGTAAAGAAATTAAATTAAAAAAGAAGGACGTCAAATTAAAAGTGAACAACATTAAACCTAGGAAAATGGACAAAGTTTCCCTATTAAAATTCAAAGTTTTTTATAGCTAAACGAGCAGCTCTGCATAGAATATATGCACTTTATTTTTATGTTTATAATGTGCCAAATAATCTTAAAGGTCTTTCAATAAGCACAATTCCTTCAATCTTGAGTCCAGCACAAAATTTTAAATAATTTTCCTTAATGGAATAGAGGTCCATGCAAGAACTAGTAGAACTCTCTCAAAAAGTTTTCAGACTCTATTTTTATGTTTCTAGGAAAATATTTTTATGAAAAAAACGTTGTAATAAAATCCAACGACCTATTTATTGTAATCAACGAAAACGGTAAAATACTTAACGTTACGATTAAAATTTTGCAGGAAGTAATTTAAATTTAATCAAGTTCATCGAATATTTGCTTTTATTTTATTTATTTATTTAAAAAAAAAAATTTCTGTAATCTAGAGCATGATATTAGTACATTGAGTTGAGACACTTCACATGAAACACAATAATATCGGAGAATAGAAAAATAAATAAAATGAAAATTTAAAAACAAAAACAATGAATAAAAATAAAAATCAAAATAACGAGTCTCCTGCAAATAAACATCGTTTCTAATACCAAGTTTGCATGTTAAACGCAAGTCAAATGTACCACTCTCTAGGAATCTCCAATGATCCCGCCGACCCCATGCCAGGTAAGAGTATGGGTGGATGCCAGATAGGCACTGCGATGCCAGAACTTCAGCAATTCGCCTAAGTAACACCGCCTAAGTAATATCTTGGTAACACCGCCGTTACCACTTGTGATAAGAAATCCGGTAGACGCTAAATAAGCGAATGCGATGACAAATCACTTATGAAGTATTAAATTCGAATTACGAGAGTGCTATAAAAAAGCGTCATATCGAGCTTCGAGACCAGTAAAGGCTCCGTTATAGAAGTAGTTGTTGAGAGGAAACTTCGCATACACGACACAAACACAGGCGCACATCGTGCAGTTTAGATATTGGTCATCATACTCCAATACTAAAAGTAATTAAATAAGAGTTTATATTTTAAAATTTGCCAGCCTATTTAAATTCTTAACTAGCGCTGGTAATGCTGGACAGCAAACGGATGTTGATACTTAAATATGGAATATGAAATGAAATAACGTCCTAGCCCAAAAAAATGGCGCCAATCTCAGCATTGATATTTGAATAAATGCAGAACTGAATACAATTATGTTCTTAGTTGAAGGAAGCTATATTTAACTATACAAAAATGAAATGCGATATAACATACATGCCAATAAATCTTTTCCAAATTACCTAAAACATAAAAATGTAAATTAACTTTTATGGATACCAATAAATGAATTCATTTTTAATTTACCGTCGACACGAAGAGTACTACACAGATTGCTCGCGAATTTCCCGAGAGTGTTGTACGACAAATCCGAGTATCATCAATGTACCAGTATCAGTAATAAGATCGTGAAATGAGAGGTAGCTCTCTGTGACCTTACTTGTTATTTTATTCTTATATTTATTTATTTATATTAATAATGGAAATCAATACAAGAATTATTTATGTTTTTACAAATGTCATATTTCTCTGTTTTTGTTGTACTAAGTCGGATTTAATAAAAAAGGAGATATTGAACTTGTGTGACAAAGGAATTTCTATTCCTTGAATTAAACTATTTTGTCTTTCTTTCAAAAGGACGGTTTTAAAAAAAGTCGACATATAATTTAAGCTAGTGAAGTAAAAAAACTACGACGAGAAATAGTAAACATAGTATTTCTATTAAAATATTAAACAAATAGTATTGTTTTCACATGTAAATGTATTGCCTACTAAATCTTTCAGAGGTCCAAAAATATATTTTTTTTTTAAATGTGATATTTAAAATCATTGCTATCAGGTAAGTTTTAGGTAAACAGTTTTTTTCTTAATTTTGTACTTGGGGCAAATCCGTTTGGAAGCTTTTTCAATATTACTACAACTAATCCACCCCCATAATTTTAAGTTTGAACATCAGAAATATGTGCAAATTAGCATGCTTTATCATTACGCTAAGTTATATGTTTGTATTTCAAACAATTTTTGGGGATGATGGCGCGGGATATTTTCAAAAAATTCAATAATATAAACCTATCACCTTACTTATGAAAACATATTTGTTGCCCCTATAATTTTCTCTTTCAATTAATACAAAACACGATAATGAACTTTATTTACCCTGTCGAAAATCTTTAATCAAATTTTATTTCAGTGTTAATTGAAATATATGCAGGACAAATGACGGAGCTTGTACCTGACGGAATAATGTCATTAAGGTCCTTTTTTTTTCAAAAAATCAATTACTGAAAAGTTGAAATACTAATGTGTCCTCTTTATAATCATTTCCAATTTCCCATAATATATATATATATATATATACACACACACATATATGTATGTATATATACATATATATATATATATATATATATATATATATATATATATGTATGTATATGCATATATACGTACATAATCCTACAAACTTTTTTATCAGAACAGACCTGATCTTGATAATACTGTTTTTCTCCATTTATCGATATCATAAACGATATATTAAGTTAAAAAAATACAATTACTCCATTAGCCTCTCTAACATTTAATTATAAATATTTAAAATTTTTAACTTGAGCATTAAATAGAAATTTATGCGAATTATTATATTTTGTCAGCACGTCAAGTATCTAGCTCAGAAAATTTCTGCAAAAAACGGCTATAACAGATAAACAATTGGCATCTTGACTGTTTCTATAAGTCTTCAGATTGTTTTTTTCTTTTGAAATACCGAATGAAAAATATACAACTACTTATAAGAAAAACACTTCTAAATCTTAGAATCCACCAAAAACACAATAACGCTATAAACATTTAAATACGATTTCATTTTATTTAAAATAAAATCCAAGTAACGTAATTTTAACATTTTCACCTTAATTCTTTTTTAAACTACAGTGACCTGATAGATGGGAAGAGAAAAGTCACGTGTCACGCTCTGAAATTTTCGTAAAATATTTTTACTTTTTATATATATATATATATATATATATATATATATATATTATATATATACGTATTTATACACTTAATTATTATGCAAAATTTAACATTTCTTATTAGACCGATTCTGAGGAAAGCGACGGTATAGACAAAGTGACCGACACACCTGTGAATTATATTTTATAAGAGTTCCATTTTTCTCCCTTTTGACACACGAAAACCTGAAAGGAATATATACATATATGGCTCTTATATTTTTTATTTTAATTAGAGTCAGGGTAGAATAAAGAACTTTCTATTAATCATGTAATCATGAAGGTGGTCCCATGCATAAAAGGTAATGTATTTGAAACGTGTTTCTTTCCATTTTGTTGTTGGAATTGCAACTTTCACAATGATTTTTTTTCAGAAAGTATTGAAAATTGTAAGGTTGTTAGGGCGGACAAATATCTCTAAGAACTATTTCTATCATTCACAAAACTATTTCTAGGATTTATTATTTTTATATCAGGTTGTTCTAGAAAGAAGGATGTCATAATAACATTATAATTTGACGAGCTGTTACGTTTGCTTGATTGATTTGTAGGAGAGCTCTTTTAACTACATAATTCATTCAATTTCCTTCTTGTTTAAGTATGACTTTGAAATATATTATATTATATATAATTGCAAATTTTATTTGCGACAAGACTAGATTTTTAAGCAAGAGTAAAATTAATTTAATTCGTATTATTCATCCCTTGACCCGGAGCCATTTTTTTGGAAGAGAATTTTCTTCGTTTATTACAAAATTTAGTATTGAAAAACCATAAAAAGGGACTCTATGCTTAAGGCGAATGGTAGATAAAACTCTACTCTTAAGAGGAAGTAGCTGTCATCAATATGATTAGCTTCTCCGACAGACAGAAGTAGCAGCCATCGAAATGAATACATTTTTCTTGCTTTTCATCCATTTCTGGAGGCTTGGTGAGTATTGTGCGCAAATGTAATTTAATGTACAAACATTATCCACACACCTGTAAGCGCTTGTGCTTCTGCTTTTATATTCCTGAAATGAAGTTTCATTATTATTAATGATATGATAAAGTTTTGCAGCATCGAATGCTATATATTTTCAAATAAAATACGCAAATAAAAATGATTACTACTAACGTATAGGACAGAGAATCACTTTGTAGCTTAAAAAACAAAGTTTAAAAACTAATTAAAACTACCTCCGCTTGTCTTTTCATGTCACCCAGTGTCCTTTTCATGAAATCGCATATATAAAAATATACATGTCGTCTTTTTATTAATAGAAAAGTTATTGAAAACTCTTTTCCATAATTTGCAGCGTAAGTTTATAGTTGAAGGCGAAACAGTGTTTCTTGTAGAATCATAAGTACATAATAAATTATCAACAACAATCAACTAATTACTTCCATTACATTAAACGAATCTTCTGATCATCATTTTATCAAGATCACTCTTTGGTAGTACTAAAGTTAAATAAATTTGTAATGAATTATCTATTAATTTTGTTCAAAATATTTGTAATAATATATATTTTTAAAGTCAAAAAATTATAATGATACGTTTGTAAGTTTATAATTAAAGTTACTTGAATATATTTTGGAGAATTCCTAAAATTGTCAACGTTGTTGTCAAATAAAGCATAAAGTCGTCCAAGTAGACTTTCTAATAATAGAGCCACCTGTATTGAATGACACGGAAAGTTTCTAGTAAAAACTTTTCATAATTTTAAAACACTGAAAACTAAAAGTTATTAAGACAATAAAAATAAACATAATTAATGAAACACTACACAAAAATTTAAACCTACTCGAAAACACAATTACATAATTCACTTTCAGGTCAAATCACAACTTAATATACGACGATTAGTTAACTCGAGTGTTCCACTGATCTTCGTAAAATTGTTTTCTGTTTGCAGCTATGTTCCCTTTTCATTAACTCGTATCTAATCAGCTAGAATTCTCCTAAACATCCTTAATATTTTACTAACTTTTTAATTCCCCCTTAAATGACTGGAAATGCATTTCAGTTTATAAGCACAACATTTTTCAATTTTCAATGCTTATTTGTCCAATTCCTTCATAGCTAATATTTTCATTGTTTTCCGAAAGAAATGACTTTATTTAAAAAAAGTTTAGACTTTTTTTTTCAGTACTGGTTATCGTCGACGTGAATAATCTTCAATCAATTTCCAAATCGTTCTTCAGATGTTCTTCAATTCCTAATTTACCTTCAGATAAATAAAAAGTATTCAAAATTAATTGCTTAAAATACTGTATTTAGTTCAATTACACTTTTTTATTAGCGTTAGTTTAACACACAGTTATAACACTAACACACATAACACACTTTTTTATTAGTGCTAGTTATAATGGTATTATTAAATTTTGGAATCAACTGATCCGTTTCTCGGTAAAATATAAGATCTTTCTAGTTCTCTGGTGATCGATTTTTTTTAGTCCAATAATTTTGTCTCTGCTATTCTCTTCATACAAAAAGCACAAAAACCATCAGAAAATCGAGCAAAATAATTATAATTTTTAAATTGTTTATCGGATGGCATATTGTTCATTTGAACGGGATATGATTTTTTTTCTATCTGTATACCAGATAAAAATAAACCAACCGTAAGTAATTTCATTTCATCCCAGATTAGAACAGTTTTACATACGTTATGGAACTATTTAAATCCTTCAGTAAATATGTGATTGATTAATTTTTTAATAAAAATTTTGATCAAAAAAATCGAACCGACTTCATTTAACAACCAAATAAGAAGAGAACGGAGAAGTATAAAATAATTAAAAGAGCAGTAGTTCGTTGAAACTCTAGCGGTACGTTATCGTTTCTGAACGTAAATAAATTTGCAAAATATCGCTACTGCTAAATATAATGATATATATAAATGATATCAAGTCGACGCTTCTCTCCTCTCTCACGTACGTGCACACCCAAACACACATATAAAGATGAGCACTACATTTCGCTAGACATAAACTCCAAAAGTTTCTAGCAGTAGCTCTATTTTGCAAATATGTTGATGTTTGGAAACCATATTATACCGCAAGATTTCAAAAGATTTAAGTTATAAGAGTTAAATTTTATCATTTAATGGTTTAAAATTTCACCCGTCCCACCATTTTATTTCAATCAGATCATCTTGTAGCTGCGCTTACCTCAACATACCAAACGGCGACGCATTGTTAAGCGCGGAAGACGACTTCAAATAATGAAAATAAATAAATAGCTAAGACAATGTCAAACAATAGGTGCAGCTAGCGCATCGCAACACCTTGGATTGCACATTGGAATCATCGCCCTGCGTAGAACTTTGGTGGCGAATTGGAAAGCCTGCTACATAATAAGCTGCTTCTCTGTATCCCACGACCGTCAACGGCAAACTAAGAGTAGCGCCAGGTAGCGATGGGGGCCGTTTTGTTGACTCTGCGGTGCGGCACGCGGGGCATTAGGGGTATGGGCTATCTCGCTCGGCTATCATACGTCCTTGTCACAGCGCTCTGTCTCGTCTTTCATATATTGTTCTCTCTCTCTTTCTCTCCCTCTCTCTCTCTCTCGCTCTTTGAGAGAGAGAGAGAGAGAGAGAGAGAGAGAGAGGGAGCGATATATGTCGCAGAACGGAACTTGTTCACTGTGAACTTCTGTTACATTTCAACGATTTCTACATCTGACAAAATACTAATTACTGATTTCAATCTTTTAGTACATCATCGAACGAAAACTAGAACCGTTTAAATTAAAAAGTTGTTTAACCTACTTTTTATTTTTAAATGTTTAGTTTACATTGTTTATTCTGTTTTGATAAGGTTGATTCAATCGCTTGAGCAATTTCTTTTTGCTTCCTTTATCAATTTGAAAGCGGATTGTTATGTCTCATAATTTAGGCTGGTCGTACCACTACGGCACAAGATTGTGGAATTGGAACCGGGAGTTAAATAAAAGAGTCTCGGCTTAATACCCACAATACCGATTTTAAACAACAGATCCTCAAATTTTATGATTTAAGCAGGCTGTATTAGCAATATAGATCTGGAACCCGGATTTCAAGGATAGAATCTCTGCTCGTAACACATAATATTAACTCGTAAACAGCAGACTTCCAAGTTTCACGATTTTAGCAAGCAGTTTACCCACAGCAGCAAGACTGAGGAGTTGCAATCATCAATTTAATGGCAGAGTCTCCGCTTAAGACACGCAATATTACTTTAAACATATCAGATCTTCAAGTCTTATTTTTTGAGTAGGCAGTATCCGTGCAGCATCAGGGCTGAGGTGTTGTAACTCAAAGTTTAATATCACAGTCTCTGCTTAATCCATAAAATTCAAATTTAAAAACAGCAATTTGATAAGTCTCACGGTGTAGGCAGGCAATATCCCTACAACACCAGAAATGAGATTTGAACCGGAAGTTCGACGATAGCGTTTCCACTTGGGACCCACCATACTAATATAAAAACAGCAGACCTTCTAGTTTCACGATTTATGAAGGTAATACACTTACAAATTCAGGATTTTTGGATCAATTTTTGAATTTATAGTAATGTTGCATTAAGACGTAGACGAAGCATGTGTATGAAGATTCATGAGGATTGATTAAGCAGAAGTAGTAGAAACTACCACAATGATATGAGAACGTGACTTCATGCCTTTATGCTTACTCGTATATACTTACCAACCTATTTAATTTATTATTTAATAATACCTAAATTAAGCCTAATAATATTTATTTGGCTTCAAGAGATTAGTTAACTATTCCGGCTACAAAAGATGCAACAAAATCCGATGATACATCAACCATTAATTACATATACATTTACATATTCATAGTTTTATGTCATTGCTTCATACTCAACGAACTGCGGATGTATTAAATTCACGTACGGTCAACGTGAATTTAATGGCATTTACTGACTTGACGATTTTCGATACCGGGTAAGTTCCGAAAACTCGAAGAGGTCCTGACTTGACTATCTTCAACGCCGGATAAATCACATGCATTCCAGGAAGCTCCTCCAAATGTGGTCAGAAACTCTGACGCCTGATGAAAATTCTCCCACTAGTTCGAAACAGCTCCTGCCAATGTATACAACCATATATTAACTTTATATACATATATATATATATATATATATATATATGTATATATATATATATATATATATATATATATATATATATGTATATGTATATATATATTATACAGCACGGGTTCAAAACACGGCCGATTCGCACTGGATGTATTAACGTATTCAAATGAAAACACGTGAATTCTTGAATTAACCAGCTCATTTAATGATTAGGCTCCTTTTAAATTCTAAGATTTACAATTAGTATCTTGGTGTAACCGTGTGCAAAGGTAATAGCAGAAAATACCAACAAGGATCTACAATTATTATATTATGCAGAATACAGAAGACGAAAGGGTTTACATTTTTAAACAAACACTAGAAATTTCATTTGATGCGATTTTGCAAAAGAAAAGAGTAAAGTTTGTATCAAAATTAAAAATAAATATGCAATGGTTTTTAATAGAAAAAATCGAAACATATATGGAATTTTCTAGGTTAATTTCAAATTATAATTTCAATTCAATTTAATTAAAAATAAACCGAATGCATTCTTACGTATTTAAAAGTAAATATTTAACGTCATTTCTTGTCAACGATAAATGTCAAGAAATATCAGACACACGCAATGTCACAACGTAACAAATTTCCTTTTTCCGAGCATGTGAAAATGATATTTTATATTGAAAATTCACTTACTTTAAAAGAAAACTAATACATGTTAGAAATAAATCATTTAACTATTGTTTTGTCTAATCACGCTACTTTTATCCTGATTTTAAGAAAGAGCAAATTTATACCACTCTTATCTTTATCGTCTCAGATTATAATCATTAGACCTATAGCATCCACCCCGATCACGACACATGTCCTGTCCAACATAAAAGAGTTCTTTGGTGTACACCTTCAGATTCCATAATCAGATTCTAAGCAAATTAGCCATACTAGGAATAAATATACTGGGAGTGAAAAGAAAAACTATCCAGATTGGTTCATAAATACTGGAGATATCAGGTAGCATAGACAAAAAAAGCCTAATTGGGAAATTCCTCCTTTTTTTGAAGTCGGTTGAGAAGAAATATGGCTAATTGCTATTTGCCAACTATAAATATAATCTTCCTCTTTTCAAGATGAAGTTTCGTCTGCGTCGTCATCATAGTATTTTTCTGAATTTCCATGGACTTAAATCATTGAAAAATTGGGCATAAAATTAATTTTTAGGTTTTTTGGGATATAAAATTCATTATTTAATTTTAAAATTTATTCATTTTACACCATGATAGCATAAATAACAATTCTGTTTTCAGCCTTCGTTTGTATTACTAAATTTGAAAATTTAATATATTTTTGATACCTTCTGACCATCGTTCGAAACAGTTAATACACACCTTGCAAAGCGCCCAATATTGTTTATCATCGTTTTTCTTTGGACAATTTTCCCACTACATTAATATCGCTTTTTTATGGTTTTTGATATGGTTTTGAAACTGCATTGATTATCAGTTCTTGATATGGTTTTTTATGTATAGTACATAAATAACGACTTGATGATAAACACAATAATTTTTCAGTAGAATTTCAATTGACTGATCTTGTTAATATTTTTTCTGCCTTTTCGGATCCGCTATTTTAAAACACGATTCAAAATTTTGTTTGCTTATTTGTGAATTTTTGACATTAGTTAAAAAATTATATAAAAGATGTAAATTACACAAGTCTAATATTTTAAATTTTCACTATTGTCATAAATTTATCAAAAAGATTTCGCTCTACACTTGTACACAAAATAATTAAATTGTTTTCAAATTTAAAAAAAAAATTATTTTCAAAGAAAAAAGTTTTAAAGTATTATATATAATAATTAAGTCACACGAAGGTTATTTTTTTACATTTAAATGTAACTGCTTTCGTGTATAAGTTTTCTTCTGCAAACATAGTACATTACCGTATAATAAACTACAGTCTCTGTAAATACGGTGTTATAAAAAATATTATTAAATATATTATTACAATTTGAAATAAAAAAAACCTGTCAAGCACGAGTGGAACTCGCAAGGGGGTTCCACACACATTTTGGCATTTTTAAATACTTAATGGTACATAATGTCCCTATTAAATCATTAACGATATTTTAATTTTTTAAAACGAAAATATACTATCTTTCACAGGCGCAAATTGAAAAAAATGATAATATGTAACAATAAATTAATGTATTTAGGATCTTTCCTTACTCATGCTGTGAGACCTTGCTTCTTGGCAAATTTTATGATTCCAGATCAACCGGAAGTACCCCATAGGATAAGATTTGATCTTTAATTTATTATATATTAGGTGTGATCTTCAATTTATTTGCGGATATACGGATAACTAGCACTGTAGTCAGCCCTGTTGAGGACGATGGAACGAGAGAGCAAAACGAAAAGGCGGTTCTCCTGGGATGAGGTTGTAAAGAAAATTCATCTCTGCGGAGATCCGGAAAATTGGTCTTGGTTTGGAAGTGTTCCATATTTCAGGAGATTATTTTCAATCCCTTACTTTAAATACTACTTGTTTTGAGTCATATTTTTTTGGTAATCGTCTAATAAATTTAAGTTTAAATCAGCTTGAAAAGTGCCTTATTAACACATTCCGTTTTTATTAAATAAGTAAAACAAAACTAGCTCAAAATGTTTACCAGAAGATTAAATTTTATCTAATTTAACATTAAGAAACGCGTTGACTTCAAAGAACATAACAATTTTGTAATCCTGTAACGCCTTTAACGAGTTAAAGAAGTTTAGCTGCCAAACATTTATTGAGTGTAGTCGCGGTCGGAAGCGAAGATTCGAAGGAGTTTTGTTTTGCAACTCGTAAATCACAAAAGCATTGTGTTTGATATTATAATATTATTAAGTTATCTTCAAATGCACTAACCAAGAAGGAGACTGTAATGAAATTACTGATTTCATGCGATTTTTAAATGGGCGCTTTTCGATGTACATGAAAAATTTAAGGGCGGTCTTTCCACGCTTTTAAATTTTTACATCGAAATGTTATTATTTGATTATATTTTCAATTATAGGTCCAAAGTGTTGCTTTTTTCTCTTTCTTCATGTTAAACCGAAAGCATTCTATAAGACTGTCATACATCTGATACTCTCGGGATCTATCTCGTTATCTAAATGCCATGATTAAATGGAGTAGAGCTTTTCGAAAGCGACTTAATCCTAATATACATAGATCTTTTTAAATAATTTCAATAGGCATACGAGATACCTATGTAAAAGACACTACGTTCACATTTCTTCTTTTTACTTTCGTTATCCTTAAATACGGAAATCATCCAGTTTGGAAGCTAAATAATATTAATAATTTTAATTGCTATGCTGTTGCTTGAAACAATTTGAAGATTCTGCGCCACTAAGCAAATATTTTTTTTTCATTTCACATAAATACTGCACGTATGAGAGTACAGACAGAAATAGTTCGCCTTCATATACACGAATTAGTGATAACAGTTGTTATGAAACCCGTCTTTTCGAAAAAATACTTGAAATTGATATACCTGTGTAAGCTCGAGGATGTGTAATAAGGGACTGTGTTAACTTTTCATTAATTTATTAGATTCAACGGAGATTATTTTTATTAAATTGTCACTCGTTACATTTTATATGGTTATCCATTTCTTGTAATAATATGATGTAAAGATTAATGTCATATTTAATAAAATGCTAATAATATTTCTGACTTTGCAGTAATTTACTCAGTAAAATGGGAATATATATTTTAAGAACGTTACTGTTGCAACAAGTTACGAAATCAAATTAACTTGATATAAATATATATGCATCGCTAATATTGTTAGTCACGTCGTTAAATTTTCTTTAAATATTATGTATAATCAGGGATATGAAATAAGCTAAAATCAAGGAATATAACGTTTCGACATTTAAATGTCAGGTTTAAACTCTTAAATAGACTTCGATATTGTTTACTCCCACACTTTGCGCATATTACGTACAATAATTTTAGAAATCCGTTATAAAGCCAATAGTAATCTGTTGATATTAAGTAACAGTTTTTAAAAATTGAAGACAACCTAAATTTTAATTTATGAATTTCTTCGAAGATAAGTCTGTTTTGGAAATAAAAACTGTGACGTCGCCGTGATGTGTTGGGTTGATTACAAGACGTATGGCCTTTGATGGCGCGGCGCGCCGCGGGTTCAATCTCAGCCGTCGAGTGGGGCTTGACTGGTGTTCTGGTTGGCTATAAGAGGTTGTTATCGTATCAGTAAGTCAACCATTTGTATCAATTGTTAAATTGAAATGTTGTTTACCTTATTTATTTATGTAAAATAAGTAAATACTGTCCAAAGAGAATAATTTGTTTCCATCACTGGCTGAAATCGTAGAACATCTTCTGCCAATGTCTTCTATATTGATTGATGAACATAACAAAAACTAGTTCGAAAACTGTAACTTTTTTAGTAAAACAAATGAACACGATACTTTGCAGGCAAACTTTCTTATTAAAACTTTAAGGTCAGGGGAAGTCTCAGAAAACTTGTGATTTTCCCATGACTATGAACAAGTTAATTTTATTAATGTTTTTGTATTTTAAATATCCAGGAACTGTAAATATTAAATAGTGTCCTTAAATGATGTTCGTTTGCATTTAATTTATATCTTTTCTAATCTTCTATATGCCATAGGACTTAAACAATTATTTCAACAGCAAGACACATGTACTTGATTTATTTATTTACACACTTTATCGCACGTATGCAATTTTTTTACTACAAATGCAATTTATCATAATAAACAAAATCTACTACTAATTCATATTCACATTATTGTGTAAAACTACATGTTTATAAATAAAAATATAAGGATGGAAAGAAAGATGTAGAATATAAAAAAGGAAAAAAAGAAAGGAATATGAAAGAGATAGAACGGTGGTTAAATGTTGCATAGAATTATATGAGATATAACTTATTAAGACGTAATTTCAACGTGTACAGAACGAAGCAGGTCATATACCAGAGACCAATTTATTACACGTTGCATACATAAAAAAATTTTGCTTATAAAATGATTTATTACATTTGAGGATAGGGACGATTTCAGATCATAATTTAATACTATTCATATCTAGAACCATAAATCTGAATTTATGATATAATGGAAAGTTTAGATTATTTCACAAATTAGGGAAAACATAAAGAATAAATATATAGATGCCACAAATTATGTACCATATAGTTAAGCCATTACCTATATTCAGAGACATGACAAGTCAGAAACTAAATATTATGGGTTGCAATTTTGAATGTCATTTATTTCGGTTACTTGAGTAAGGTCCACACGGCATACATCTCAAATGGAGACAGTAGAATTATATTTTTGTTTTAAATAGAATGAATTTTTGAAATCACTTCAGAGAGTACCTATATTTGACTAAAGATTCAATAGTCGATATATTTATATGAAGTCTTTAGAAGTCTTTTCAAGTTGAAAAATAAAGGGTAATGGTACCTTATAAAGTCAGCTTCAAAATAAACATTTGGCTTAACACAGGCTATGTTTTATATTTTCAACACTTACTCTATCATAATTACATTTAATATTAATAATAATTATTTATTTATGGGTAGAAAATACAATAGGTACAGAAATTTTCTTAGAACCAATGAAAAAATAAAAATTAAACTGCACGTCTTAATTTTAACTGTCAGTTGTACAATATTTTATCCACAAAAAGGTAACTAGCTCGGTTTGTGCAGTTATGCTAGAAGCATCACCGACACGGCCGGTTTACAGCTGGCACCTGTTTATATACGCACACACATACATGCATATGTACATATATACACATTTATATATATATATATATATATATATATATATATGTATATATATATATATATATATACATATATATATTTGTATGTATATATTCACACGCACAACTACAAACAGACAAAAATATTAATATTTTTTTTTAATACAGGTATTATATACAAACATATAATTACGTACAAGTTATTACTTAAGGATGAGATTATATAGCACAAAGAAAAGAAATAAAAACCGAAATTCTAAAAGCAAAAGAAAAAAGAAGATTCTAATAATAAATATAATTGAAATCAAATAATTTTCATTACTCCGTTTGCATTTGTTCGGTTAAAAACCACTTACGAATTGATCTTTTAAAAGTAGTCATGGATCTTCAGGGACGAAGGGAGTTCATTCTAAATTTTACTTACAGTAAACTTGAAACTACCCCGATAACCGGTTGTGCGACGTTCCAAGACTAAGAGAAGTCGGTCTTTAGCCTGCGTCGCATGGCAATGTGCACTTCCGTACCAGTTTAATATGTCGTAAAGATACATCGATTCCTTTGTTGTGAAAAGTTTATGCAAAAAGTAGAGAGGGTGATAACCGCGACGACTTTACATTCGGAGCATTCTGTATTCGTTTAAATAGGATGAGATCGCCGCGGGATCTGTATACGATACCACTATAAACGAGTGCAGGAAGAACGAGGCTCTCAACTAGAATCATCCTAACGAAAACATAAATAAAAGGGCGGTATATGTACAGCGTTTTGAGACGCATAAAGCAACAATTAATGTTTGCGGTTACGTGTTCATGAAAACTCAGCTGTGAGTTCATTATGATGCCTAGATCTTTGACGAGTTCCCCCATAGGAATGGCGAGCTTTCGTCTTCCCGATCTTGGTACCCGAGTCTTTCTCCCGGAATTAGAAAACAGGATTTGGAAGGGTTTAAAAATGAGGCGTGTTTACACGAACAATTCCAGATTTTTATGAGATCTTCATTAATATTTTCACTCACTCTGTCTTCATCTTCCACACGAAAGGATTTGTGCAGCAACGTATTATCAGCGTAAAAATTAGTTTTAACGTACTATAAATTGCTCGAAATATCTAACGTGTACAGAGTGAAAAGTAGTGGCCCGAGGATTGACCCTTGTGGTACATTTGGAAACGACGTGAACTTCAGAGATAAAAGTTTGATTATCATCAAATACCTTGAAATACTGACACCGTCACTTAAAATAGTTTTTAAATCATTCCCACGCGCATTCCGATAAGCCGTAATATTTTAATTTAACCATTAAAATTGGCAAACTTAGGCAATCAAAACAAGCGAATAATATAAAAAAAGCAGTCGCCTCCCCTCTATCGATGGATGGATAGATGTATTAATGGATTCTAAAAACCGTTTAAGCTGGTGACAAACAATTTTTTCTATGAATTTAGACATTGCCGGTAGAATGCTTATAGGGCGAAGGTCGCTTAATGACTGCACGCTACTTTTCTTACCTATTTAAATAACAACTGCTTCTTTTCCATATCTCAGGTAGAAAGAGGTGAGGGACAGATTCACAATTTTGGTAATCACAGTAAGGGTGTATTATAGTGTAAGTTTCAGCATACGTACAGAGATACCATCCATACTGGCAGCTTCGGACTTTAAAGAATACACAATCTTCCACACAAAACAATTTTTTCTGCGAGTTTAGAAATTGTCGATAGAATGCTTATGGGGTGAAGGTCGCTTAATGACTGTATGCTACTTTTCTTGCCTATTGGAATAATCATTTCTTTATTCTATAGCTCACGATAGGTAGAAGAGGTAAGGGTGTACTGTAGTGTAAATTTTAGCATTCGTACAGAGATACCATCCACACCAACAGCTTTGAACTTTAAAGAATACACAATCTTCTCATCGTCTGAGAAGGCATTTTTGTCTCAGTAAATGATGGGTATCATAAAAGGAAATGACCTCAACGTCCGCACTATCGGGGTAAGGTAGTTGCAAAGTGATCGGTGATCTGATCAAAGTCGCAGAGATGGTGTCGCAGATTATTTTATTTGCTTTTACTGATGAGATATATTGTTTGCAAGCTTTGCCACAAATGTTTGCGATGCATGTTTACATAAAAAGTTCTACGATGCGTGTTTAAATAAAAAGTAAAATTTGCTTTTCTCTACCGTCTCAAATCTGTGACAAATAGATTGTTCAGCGATTTATAATTATTTAGGAAACATGTCTTTCCCTGATTCAAAAGCTTTAGAGCGAGCTCGATCACATGGACGCATCATGAGACGGATCGTATCCGTTATCCATGGTTTGGATGGAGAGTGCGCTGTTGGCTCCATCACTGGTGCATCGGCGTCGAAAATCGACAAAACGCTAGTGTTAAATTGATTAAAAATGTTGTCGATATCGTCGCCCACTGCAACGCTGTCCCAATGAACTTTTGATACGCTGAAACAAACGACTCCATATCTATTTTATTAAGACAACGGGAACGGAATTTACGATCAGATATTTAAGGTTTTCTGATATTGAATATACTGACCAAGAGAGCGTGGTCACTTAAATCTTAATTGTGATGAATCAGTATATTATGTTTAATATCACATGCAACACAGTAAATGAAATAAAATTTCAACGATTTGTTACAATAACAAGAATCGCCATAATAACAATATGATAGCAATCCTGAATTACCAGTATAATCGATTTTCCCTTCTGGAAATTTCATCACCACTTCCACATGTAATTTATACAAATTCGTCCGTGCTCGGCCGTAATATCAAATACATTAATGTTGTTGTATAAAGAGTTTATAACCCTTTTCCGTCTTTCTATTACGAAATGTGTATAATAATAAACGATTACTACACTTTCAAGTCATTATAACAATATGCAAATCAAAATCTTAACACTGAACACAATTAAATTATTTTACTTCCATTAGTACTGCGTATACAACGATTACGACTAGAACAAAATGGCCTCTAATGTGGTGCTGACGATCCATTGTGTTGTTTCGTTTGTAATTTTTTTTCGTTACGTTATATATGACATTATGTTTGACAAATGTTAGGTTTTAAGTGTTACATTCAAATTATAACAAATTAAATAAGGTAAAACTAAATGGAATTAGATTATTATTTCGAATTCTATGTTTTTTTTTATATTGTCTTTGTTCATTATTTTGGTTTGAAAACCTGTGGACCTATGGAAGCAAAATAACAATCCACGTGGCATATTGGTACCGATGATCATATGTTTTCAATGTTTTGTGATGAGTCCTAAACATAACTATTGAACTACTTTCATAAAATTTTGAAATCAAATGAGAATTTGAACCTTTTCTTCGCAAAATGAAAAGTAAATAATAATAGAATATTTAATGGGCCAAAATAATATGATATTTTTATATATTTTTTTCAATATATACAAAAAAAGTACAATTCAATTTTTTTATTGGTGGGCCCATTTTGAGCATTCTCTTTTAAAACTAACTAATAACAATTAATATTACTATTAATTTAATTAATATTACTATTAATTATTAATATTCTACCATGTTAGATGTCTTTACCTAAGTGATACTTAATATAGAAATTGTAAGTTACACAAAGCTTAGAGACAAGTATAGTTCTGTATAATCAAAATTTGTTATTTTAATTTGAATTATGAATTTTTGTTAAATATTGGTAACCATAATTAAGAGGAAGTAGTTGAGTAAAGAAGTAGCTGTAACTACTTTTTCAAGAGTCGATCGCTGTACGACCTATTAGTACTAAAGTCTCGATATATATTTCCACCTTGAAGCTTCGAAATCGATCGATAAGCCCTAACTGCAAATATAGATGTATTAGGTAGTTACATATGTTAAGCGTAACGTAACTACTGACATAATTCTATAAAGTAATTTTTATTTTTAAATCTACTAATTTATCTTCAACTCTACAAACATTCCCTTAGTTTTAGGCTCAAATGGAAAGGCAATTTTTTTCTAATTTTGTTTCTTTAACCATATTGACTATATTAGTTACAATTAATTCCACTAATATTTTGCACTGAAAAAATTACGTTATGATACCTTAAATTGTTTCCGTCCGTTGTGAATCCCTAAACTTTCACAGGTAGTGACAATGATGCATTTACATATGTGCAAATAAGGATTAATACTTTATTTAATATAACCATTTATTCCAAATTAGATAAATATCACAAAACTAATAGATGAATCCTCTACCTCTCATACAAATAAAAATCAGGAACCAAGGCCTATCCAATCGCGCCGAGGAGTGAGATATAATATATATCCGAATTTATTCGCAAGCGCATTGGAAGATGTCTTTAATAACTGAAATCAGAAAATATGAGAACGTTTAATAATACATTTACTACGAGAAACTTAAATAAACATTTTTAAAAACATCTCTAGATAATAATTAAATATTTATTGTTTTATACTAATGTAAGCTGCTTAAGCAGATTCTATATACATTTATGGCAGATAGGACAAATTTAAAATTTAAAATTTATATCGCTTCTCTAAACACGATAAAAGACGTTTAATATGACTAATGAGGAAATAGACAAAATAAGAGATTATACGTCTTAATTTTCTATTGCCTATTATAATATATGGAGAATTATTAAACTCACTTATTATTAGGCTCACATTTTTGCCGCCGCGTGGTAAAAGAAAACATATGAGGAAAACTTAAATCGTAATTGTGACCAACGGGTTACAAAATAAGTTACATGTAGTTTTTGTATATCTAAAAGCTAGTTCAAATCGTTGAAAATATAAATTATAATTGTCTTATAACATGAACTTTGCTTCAATATGTAAGACTATCTGTAGTCTGAAATTACGCTAAAAAGTATACAATATAACAAAAAACTGTCAATTGAGAAAGACGACATATGACATAAGAGAATTTAATGCGAGGTGAAGGTCGAAATGAAGATCGATCCGCCGTTTATGTTTATGAAAACACTCTTAAAATCACTGACTCATCAAACACCGACTAATTAATTTAAATCGCTATCTTAAATTCCCTCTTTCTAATAACCTCGATTAATAATACAGGTTGGATTTAAAAACGCTTTATTTATGAATGAAATGTTCCCAAACAAAATACGATTAATATTAATTTTGAATGCTAAGAAAAAATCTAAAAAGTATTTAGAAAATAATTAATACTAAATCAAGTAAACTTGAATATAATAATGAATTAAACTTTTGTAACTACGGCACAATCAAAAATCTTTTATTAAATATTTCACGCTAATTTTTATACAAGCTTTTAACTCCATACCAAAAAATGATTTAATGGAGTCACCTTCAAAATGACAGCAAAACGCAAAGAAATGAAGTACGTATTGTATTGCAGTTTAATATCAATATACCATACACTAACTTCCATATTTCCGCATTCTTAAATTTTTTTTGGAAGTAGTTTGCTTTCAACTATTTATGATATGATACGCTTGTATACTACACTATATCTATTATTATGACAAAAGTTTCTTTGTTCAAAAATACGTAATCGTTCCGTATTTTCTATTGTTTATATTATATTATATTTAAATAAAAGTATATATTCAATTACATTTCATATATATGTAATATTTAAAAGATTTGAAGTAACTTTTGGTAGGCTAAATATTTTCTTCATTTTTACACAAAAGAGTATAAATAGGAATGTTACTTATTTCCTAATATTAATTTTGCACAGAAATTATGTTTTTAGTATATAAAATGATAAGAACTGTGAATTAAATTTTGTAATCTATGTGTCGTATGACAATAAAAAAGTAGATGATATTTCTTTTATGTATTATTTAACATATAATTCCATAAATAAAATTTAAAAAATAATGACGAAATTTAAAGAATGAATACATTATACATTTTAGATAGAAACTAAAAGAATGTGATAAATTCTCTGTACTTTATGGTCTTAAAATATTAATAAAATACAAAGTATTTGGAAAAGGTTGTTTACAAATAAATTCTTTAACAAACGATGTGCTTGTTGTATACTTTTATAAAAGAATCTCAAAACCGTTATGTCTTTAGTGTTTAAGAAATAGCCCTTTTGCCGAGAGTTAAATTTTCTTCTAAATATTTGAAAACTTTACATAAGGGGACGGAATAAACATAAATTTATTATAACTATGATTATGTAAACTATTTAATTTGTATGTTTTTGGAACCAATAAACATGTTAATTATTAGCAAATATTCCATGGTTTGTGGCAAAAGTTTATTTACAATAAATACAAAACGAGATTTCCTCGCTATCAAGTCTGTTAAATTAATTTAAAATTACATTTATCATTAGAGTAAAATAATATATTTTTGTTTTACTAAATTTAAGTTTTACGTTAAAATGTTCAAAAATGAAAATCTCACCTAGATTTAATTTTTTCTTCAAAGGGAAAAAAAATTATTTTGATACCAACAAATTATAAAACTCCAGGCGATTATACTTTTATTTTTGTTTAAATATTTGTACTTACACGTAAATATCTCATTCAATTTAATTATCAGATTCAACCAATATTTTTTTCTAAAGTGTTATCACTGCGACTTTATCAGAGACCTGAAAAACTTGTCATTTTAACATTCTAATTTGCCTTTGTAATTTCATTCATGTACGAATTGTCTTTATCATATGATTGTCGGAGAGAGAAAGAGACATAACCTACTCCTTTTGATTCTGATACAGGAGTTATTGCCATTATATACCGAAAATATTTACGAATGTAACACTTTTGAACATAAAAATGAAGCAATATTTAAAAAAAACAACACACACCATATGATCCAAGTACCGATAGATGTATGTAAATGCAAATCATACATTGTAAATAAAAAGGAAGACGAAAAAATAATTTACTAAAAACTGCATTAGAATGGCACATAAAATATATAAGACGTTAAAATAGAAGCAAAGAAAACGTAATCCAAGAAATAAAATAACGGTGTACAGGAAATATCAAGTTTAGAAAAATTCCAATCCAAGGAATAAAGTGCAAGTCAAGAATGTTTATAGCATGCCAACATTAACGAACACTGGTATAGTGAGGTTCAACGTCCTTATAAGTATGAATTGTCTTATAACCAATGAGATGTGACACATAAAAGCTCAAATTGTAACTTCGTCGAACAGCGGCTTAGTAGAAATGTGAATACGATTTTCAGTATTTTACAGCCTGGCCGGAGATTTTACGCAAACGACTATTTTAAGGTGCTGCGCTCAATTTGGGGACTCAGAATTGTGGTACAAATGATATTATCTACAATGATAAGATCCTAATATTACCTACTTATTACAATACTGAAACGAGAAAATTAAATTACAATTAATTTAAATAATTATATTGTATAATTGTGCAAAATCCGTGATTTCACTGTCAAGTCACAGACTAAATGCAAATTTTTACATTAGTTACTTACCGTAATCCTAAAAGATAAAATACATTTTCTCTTTCAAGGCGAGTTGGTTTGTGATAAATTAATCCAAAAAAACCTTATCTATTTCAAGTTGATGTTGACGCATTTATAACAGGGTCCAAAGAACAATATTATATTTATATTATTTGAGTCAGTTAAACAAATGTTGAATAATAATACTTTTTTCAATATCATTACTTTTTCTTGCATCAGTTGTCGACTAAATATGCTTGACGATTTTTTACAGTCAAAGGGTGGAACGGAAACCAATGTTCCGCCGGTTCAAATGTCTCCGTTTACACCTATATTTTTATAAAATTTCTGCGATCGCCTGCTATTTGCTTCATACTGATACCTCAGAGGATTGCAAAGGCATTTCGAAACGTATCAGCGGGTTAATAGCACGGAATATATATACCACGTCACGTGGTGATATATTTGCTTATAAAGGAGAATGCTCATCTTATAAACACACTTCAGCCCAGAAACAAAAGTATATGTGCACGAATTATTATTACATTTCAAGGCTACACATTGTAATAATAATATTTAGCGCAACACTATTATACACACACACATATATATATATATATATATATATATATATATGTGTGTGTGTGTGTGTGTATATATATATATATATATATATACATATATACAGGATATCAGCGACCCCTGTGCGAGAAAAAAAACCTTTAGTTATGGTCCGCCGGGAGGTTGCAAAAGCTTTTAATGCTCGCGCTGTTTCGCATTGCGAAGCGCTCGCCATTCACCACGTGACTCGCCTCGTCACTCACAACGCTCCTATCAATAGCAGCATTTTGTACAAGATCAAAGGAGTGGCAAAGATAGCGCCTAAATTGTTATTATGTAGGTACGAGTATTGACAATTACGTATGGTTGTGTGCAGTATGTGTGGGTTACGCTTGCGACTATGATTTCGTAATTAATTGGGCTTGGTGATTTCAAATACCGCAGTGTACATCACATTATATTTAATAGTAGTATTTTGTAAAATAATAGTATTTATCTATTTACAATGGTAATCTGTGTATGAGTGCCCGCCACTTGCAGGTGTATTCATATTTTGTAGTTACCAAAGAATAAAATCAGTGAGTGATCACTGATTTTATTCTTATGATTTTATACTTATGATTGACACGTGCGTGGACGAATTATGGATCAAATTATGATCGGAGTAAATTTTAAAACGATTTATATAAAAATAAATGAAAAGGTCATAAGTTAAAGAAAATTAAAGGATAAATTAAATGAGATAAGCATTTTCAATATATAGGCGAGGTTTTCGATACATTTTTGCACACTTTTTTTGTTTGTTCAAGGAATCTATTAAATAAAGGACTCTATGAAATGAAGGAATGTCTTGGTTAATGGTATTTTTAAGTTTGTCAAAGGCAGAGACAATATTATAAGACGCACATTCACTTCATTTCATAATTTTTCTACACAATAACACAATGCGTTAAAAACTTATTGACACAAAACGACTAAACAAAAAGAGATTTCGCAATCGACTAAATTAATAATTGACCTTGACCACGAATGCGCTCTCGCATACGAGAAGAGAGTGGCAACATAACATCTCCTTTTCTCTCTCTCTAAGTAATTAATAACAATAACTTTACCTGGCGGTAAGGTATACATAATGAAATTTGTAAGATTTCGTGCAGATAGTTTTTCATGAAATTTTTATCGTGCTATAATTTCTAAATCCCTTGAGACAACAAAGTCTGGTTTTCATCATTGATCTACATACAACCAGAACATGCACTTGTATTTGTTTTCACACGGGGGTCGTTTACACAGTATATATACATATATATATATATATATATATATATATATAAATATATATATATATATATATATATATATATATATATATATATATATATATATATATATATATATATATATATATATATATATATATAAATATATATATATACATATATATATATATATATATATATATATATATATATAATATATATATATATATATATATATATATATATATATATATTACCCTGTTCCATGCCATTTAACAACACTTCCTTGATTGAAACGCATTTACTTCTTATTCATTCGCTCATTTACAATCATTGTACCTTTCATAATCATTCTTTATTCACTCGTATGTAAAGCCGGTTATTAGTTATTTTATGTTATTCTAATAAAATAATTAATAATTTATGTATAAATATTAAAAAAGAAAATTTGTTTCTCTTTTATGCAACCGAAATAAAAACGAAAACATTAGAAAATTACATTGATGCTGCGCTCAGCCCGATAGCAAATAAAATTAGCGTCCTTGCATGAACAACCGATAGTCGTTTTCCATCTTTCTGTTATAACAATAAATGTCTGACCCAGTTTTGAGTTATTTTTTTTTATTAAAACAATATCCGAATTGGAATAGTGTCACTGAATATATTTAAATTATTTTATTTCCACTAATACTCCATAAAGCAAAATGGCGTAAATGGAAATAAAATGACGGCCGGAGTGGGACAGTGACGCCAACGATCACATTTTTACAATGTTTTGTCATGGGCACTAAAGGATCATTTTTTCGATTCCGGTTATAAAACATTTTGATTAAATATAGAATTTAAACGGACCTCCCATGGATAATGAAAACTTGAGCCAAATACTTGCTACGAAAAATGTTATATAATTGAAGAATTGACCATTAGTGTTATTTTTAGTTCAATTTGGTTTATTGCCGGGAAATGATTGATTTCGTTCACCATCGATCGATTTGGAAACATTTATTTATTTGTAAATTACTTAAATGGAGTTTTTTTTTCTTTTTTCGAAATGCGTTTATTTTTTCACCGTGTTTTTTGCAATTACTTGTTGAATATATTAGTTAATTTCTTCCATTGTTTTAAATTTAATTTGTTTAATTTTGTTACTTATGACTTTTTGAATATGCCGATATGGTTAGGATGAATGGTGAATGGACATTTAGGTAATCTATAGATAATATTTGATTATCCGCTAACCAGGATATCGTCAATCTGCCAACTCCAGAACTATTTTGAAAGCAGTCAAATATTTTCAGAACACAAGATTATACTATCTAAATTATACCGTCTTGATATTATATCACCCAGAACCCAATCAGAATTCCAACAATTATTCAGAAAAGCTTTATAAGTAATAAAGGCTTTTGAACATATATGTACTCGACACGGAATGCAAAATTGCAAAAATTCATATTTTCGTCTTATTTCCTGCAATCACATCCTGGTCTTTCTACATGTTCTTTGCTCTCAAATCATTAGATTGACATAGATTATCGACTAACATCTGTTCTTTCAATCCAATCGATTTCTAACCATTGATCAGTAAATTTACGTTGCATAATTACTGCACTTAAGTTTATCGATCGACAGAAAATCTACTAAGTGTTCAGTGAGAATATAGAACTTTGAGCTCTTGTGACAGTGAGTTTGTATTCAGGCGATCTGTCTTAGTAACTAATGTTGCTTACTAACTAATGTTACTCCCACAAAATCATGGTCGTTTGAATTTTACACAACTTTTTTAAAATTATCTTCAAGCAACTCGGTATACATTTCATATTTAAATCATAAACTAGAGGATACTTAACTCATAAATGAAATTAGGTAAAGTAAAAATGTGAATGAGATTTAAGCCATACCAAAGCTTAAAATTATTGTAATGATATGTATTAAATATTTCATTTCTCACAAGCGGAGTTTTTTGAATGTTTACAAAAATATATCGCGGTTATGCAGATTTAGCGTAACGTTTAAAGGAATTGAGTTGATTTTGAGGGATTGAACACTTATTAGTTAATTTTTGAGAAAAATGTTACATATGTATATACAAATATATATATATATATATATATATATATATATATATATATAAATATACATAAATATATGAACAAAATCACTTCATATAATATAACTTTATTTTAGTATTTCTACGTATTTAACCACATAAATGGAAGCAATCATAGACCAAACGCCCTTTAAAAATTTTTAGTTATTATTTAAATCATATGCAGACATTAAATTTATTACAAATACGAGTATATTATTTTATCAACAGATATGAACGACAACAAATTTATAAATTTTGAAATTAAACAAACTGGGTGCGGAAACATTAAACAAAATTATAATTAAAAGCTAATTTCGTATGCACTAACCATCATCAAAGTAAGTTATTATTTTGATATCATGTCAGAGAGTTTACGTGAAATGAAATTCAATTCTGAGCTAGGAAGCTTTTTCAAGTCACGCTAAATTTAAAAACTTTTAATTTGGTTTTATACTTTGAGATAAGGCGAAAAAGAATATCGTGTTGTACTGTAAAATCGTGACAATGGATATAATTTTAAACTTTAATTGTGGCAACTTGTATTAATTTGAAGAATATATATAATATATATATATATATATATATATATATATATATATATATATATACATATATATATATATATATATATATATATATATATATACATATATATATATATATATATATATATATATATATATACATATATATATATATATATATATATATATACATATATATATATATATATATATATATATATATATATATATATATCTACGTATATCAACTAGCTGAGAAGCCCGCTTTATTGGATTACTTTTTGGTACAATTATATATAATTTTTAATTTAATATGGAAAACATGCAAAACCCCCATATATCCTATATTTGTATATGTGTATGTGAGTATGTTTGTTTCGTTGTATAGAGTAAACTACTAATATGTCAATGAATAAGGCATCCTTAGATTCGTCTTAATCAAGAGAGTGTCTTAGGATATAAGACACTCTCAGTCAATGTATAATTTAAAAAAAAATTTGATCCACTTAAAGCTGAATGCTTTTCACAATTAAATGAAACTACGTGATGTAGTATTATTTCTACTTTTTTTAAGTTCTTTACCACGACCTAGGTTTCGTTGTATTACAACATCTTCAGGTGGGCTATTAGCAAAGATTGAGTAGAAATAATATTATATCAGATAAAGTAGAAATAATACTGCATCATGTAGTTTCATTTAATGTTGAATAATGAATTTCTACAAAATTAACTCCAAATATATTCAATATCTGAATGCTTTTGTTATAGTGAAATATTAGATGGATTTTTAAGCAAAAGCTTAAAAACCCATCTTAAATCTCATGTAGAAATAGAATTTTCTTATGACACCATAAAATTAAAATGTTCCTATAAGTGTACATGAAAATATATTGTTTGTGATCTGGTACTTATCATACTCTGAACTGACGATACGATCTTTATATATCACATTTTATAGACATTTTCCTTATTAATTGTATATGGCCTTATGAAAAAAAATGTACATTTCATAAAATTCAATGTTCCCACCGACTAAAAGAATAAATTTAAGAAACACTGAATAATTATTTTGCCAAAATTTGAAGACTTGCCTAAAATAAATCATTTACACGTCATATAGTTTAAAATAGATAACTATATCTAGAAGACCTCAAGGTACTATTCAATTTCGGTCACCATGAAAGAAAGACATTTCATATCAAATTCAATTCCTTTTTTTTTCTTATACCTTTCGATCTCTGCATTTATTTATTAGAAATGATATACCAAAGCAGAGTTTATATTTTTCTAATTGAAAAACAGATACTCATTATTATGGTAACCTAGACTTATCACCAGTGAATGTTATACGATGCATATTTTATAAACTTTTATAAAAATTGGGTGGTTTCATGTATTATTATGCGTTATTACCTTATAATTATGTTACACAGGCACTACTAGAGATACGGAATGCGTACCGTAAAATTCGGAAAATATAATTCCAGGCAATGGACAAATAGTGTCCGCTTCACAGAAAGTATATCAGCAGACTACTTTAACTTATATTATCAGCAGACTACTTTAACTTATATTACCAATTGACTGATTTATTATTTTTCTAAATTAAAGGAAAAAATAGAAACTGCAAATCCTCGAAACTGATACTTTTCAAATGGCACACGGCACTAAACTTAATTGCCAATTTTTTAACAGTGAAGGAAAAATGTTGGTACTTCATTATGTTTGTAAATATTACATTAGGAATATGAATTACTATATAAACGATTTAAACGATTAAAATAACTTCGTCGCTTCATTAACTTGGAGGGTTCTTCAATGAGCTTTAATAATTTGTTGTAGGTGCTGCGAATATATCTAAAATACTTGTCACATGTAGCAGTCATCCCAATTATGATTTCATATATATATATATATATATATATATATATATATATATATATATATATATACATATAATAAATAACGCCGTCTGTTACGTGTATATATATTATCCTAAGTGAATTAAAGAATATGTCTCATTTCTCTAACAGAAGGCAATTCGAAAAGCACATAACGCTTATTACTCAACAAAGAGTCGTTGAGTTACGAATTATTTACAGGCTGATCGCGTACGCAATGCCTCGATTGGTCCTAAACCTAAATAATGTGACAGAGCGTCCCAAAGGTTATGAAGTTTTGGGGATATCGGGTTTCCATTTCAGGTCGTGTAGTTTGTCACTAAAGAACTGAAATTTACAAGAAGAATTTTGTTAATTTAGCAAAAACGTCTTTCATCGATCTTTAAGTAATACATCCTGTTAAAGAGATTTAGCAAAACAAGTTGTTATATTTGACTTCACTTCCTTACTTTTTTGTAAGAAAAATATCTTCCATTCAATCAACTTACGTTTCTTAGCACATGGCCGCTACTATATCCTTACAAAAACAGTAAACAACGTATACGGATAGTATACGTATACATGACAGATGACGTCATCAATTTATATACATATATATATATATATATATATATATATATATACATATATATACTCGTATAATATGTATATAAATTTGAAATTATAATTGGTATTGAAACGACAAAGTCATCTTAATCGTTTATATCATAATTCATATTCCTAATGTATTAGATTGGTAACTAATAAACCAGCACCTTTTCTCGACAAATTTCAGAAATATTATATAAGCTTCTAGAATATCTCTTACAGTGGAGAAGTGCAATATTTTGTTCAGTTTACAATTAAGCAATCAACGAAATAAAAGAATGAATTAAAAATGGAGGTATTTCAAAGTGAATTTAGGGGACTCTATTCATAAATTCCATTTAGGGCGAAAAACCAGCGAGGCATTACATAATATATACATAACGATGGGTGAAGAAATGCCTTCTTACGATACAGCCAAACCCTGGTTCCAATGATTCAGAGAAGGGAATTTTGAGCTGTCCTATAAACTTCGTCCAAAGCGACCTCCTACAATTGATTTAGAAAAATGTAAAACCCTTATTGAAACAGATCCCAGATTAAGTTCGTTGTTTAGCATAAAGCTGTTTATAATTTTATAATGCAATGGAAAAACAATTTCAAGCTTTGAAAAAGAAATCAAAATATTCCGTTTGACTACCACATGAGCTTTAAACTTCATAAGCTTTACACTTTAAACTTCAGAGGAGAGCTGATGTGTGCTTGGAGCTACTGGGTTCCCATAGTTTCAACAAGAGACTAAAGTATCTGGTTACAAAAGATGAAAAATGGATAGCTTATGTTAATTTTTAGCGTAAACGCCAGTGGCTAGGAGTTGGAGAAAAAGGTGTACCTAGACCAAAATATAACATTGGACAAAATATATTTGAAATGCATGGTGGGGTTGTAAATGGAGTTATTCATTGCGAACCTTTTAAACTAATAGTACAAAAATCACCGCTAAATTGCCTTTAAATCAAAACAAAGTTTATATTTTACGTCACAATGCTCGGCCCCACGTAGCAAAAGTAATGTGTGAAAATCTACTTTCACTTGGATGGAGTATACTACTTCACCCGTCGTACTCCAGTCTTTCGTCATCTAATTACCCTCTGTTTCCCTCTCCGTTCAATAATTTACGAGATAGAAAATTTCAAAACGAAAGTCATATCAGAATCGAATTTTACCAGTTTTTCAATCAAAGGTCCAAAGATTTTTAGAAGGGCGGAACTTTACCTGTGCCTACACGTTAGCGACCAGTGTTAGATACCGACTGTGCTTATGTAATTAACTATTGATTTTATTGGCCACATATAAAAAGTTGAAAGGTTTGTGTATAGAGATGACAGGTTTATAAGTTGCTAACCTAATAATATTTACAAGCATAATGAAGCGCTAACATTTTTTCTTCAATATTAAAAATTGGCAATTGAGTTATTCAGTACCTTTTTCCATTTGACAAGTATCAGTCTCAGGGATTTGCAGTTTCTATTCTTTTATTTAATTTGGTAAAAAAATAAATCGCTTGTTTGGTAATAAACGTTAAAATATCATAGTCTGAATTTATATTGTGTGTGAAAAAGGCACAATTAGTCAATTGCCTTTTATGCTCTTCTCTGAATTTTACGGGACGTATTCTGTATCTGTCTCTATTAGTGTCTTTGTAACGTAATTAAAACGTAAGGGAAGATAAATGAAAGCATCCAAATTTTATAAAAGTTTGTAAAAATATGTGTTATGAAATATTTATTCGCAATATTCTAACGTCCAGCAATAACGAGTATCTGATTTTCTATCAGAAAAATAAAAGTTCTACTTCGGTATTTGATTTCTGATAAACAAATGTAGAGATCAAAATACATAATAAAATTGATTTCATAACAACAACTTAAATAAATTACATATAAAAAATTATATTTGACATTAAATGTCTTTCTCTTACGGTAACCGAAAGTTGATAATATTTAGATGTTTTTGATATGTTTTAGTTACCTGTTTTAAATAATATGAAGTGTAAAGGATTTATTTTAAGTCAATTTTCAAATTTTGACAAAACATTTATTCAATTTTTCCTGTTCTTTTAGCTGGTAGGGAAACTTAATTTTATAAAATATTCACTTTTTTTATAACGTCATATAAAGTGAATAATGGAAAATTTCTATTAAAATGTGATATGTAAAGTAATATATATGTATATATATATATATATATATATATATATATATATATATATGTATATGTATATGTACATGTATATGTATATATGTATATATATATATATATATATATAAATATATATAAATAAGTCAGGTCGGAGTATGGTAGGTACCAGATTACAAACAAGTGTAAATATGTTTTCAAGTATACTTATAGGTACATCTTTAAATTTACTGATACATAAGAAGATAGCTTAAAAACCATCTAAAATTTCAAAATAATAAAGCATTCGGCTTTCAGTGGTTCAGTTTTTTTTCGAAATTTTTAGACATTGACGTGAATATTTTTGACATATTTTTGAAATGAATATATTTAAATTACTCTAAATTTGTCTTATTGTAAATCACATGGAGTTTTGCGAGCCTTTAAAAATCTTCAAAGCTAACTATATTTTATATCCAATAGGATCTAATTAAATTCCACAGAGCTGTTAACACACAATTTAGAAAGCTTAAAGTAAAAATTATACGAAGCCGCATCTTTTCTCTACGAATTCCGCTTGAAGGTAAGTCTGAGAAAAACAAATTAAGTAGTAGATTACGTAGTGTCTCACAAATGTTCTATCTTAGTTGCTAATTGTTTCTATCTTTTAGTTAAATATTTTACATATTTTTTTTTCTAATACTGAATATCATGATTTTCATATTTCCGTTTTTCGTGCAATTAAGTCCGTTTATTGTGTAAAATACAACACAATAATTAAATTTATAGTAAACTAACATAACTTCTAATAATATTACTGCCTTTTACGTTTATCACTTTGGATTTTTCAAAAAATAAAATTTAAATATTTAACTAAAAATGTAAAATGCAAAAGGAGCATTTCCTTCTTATAAAACGCCAGTAAAAGCACCAGCCGGAAAGATAAAGCTCCATGGTGTATTTGATTACTTGTGTTGTTTATACAATTAAGGAAAAAAAATAGTAAGAAATAGGTATGCTGATATACAGTGTTACGATATACCGGGACTCCGAATCAATTTTAGCTGTGTTCTGGTCCCCTATTAGGAACTAATACCCGTGTTACCGGTAACAAAGTCGTGTTTTATTATTTATGTTTTCTTCTAAGACGCCTTTAACGTGCTATGTATAAACTTACACCCGTATTCACGAACAACCGTTGTCATAGTGAAGCAAAGCATCCAGTATGAGACGTACAGGTGGTGGTCCTCCAGAAAGAAGTACTGTGAATAATGCGGTCGATTCGATATATCCCTACATTAACTTGAAAGTTCCAAATGTGATTGACTCGAACTCCACTGAAAGTAGGTACCTTATATGTTACTGGTAAAATAATATAAAATCAATTGATGTTGATTTAAGTATTAACATAATCATTCTTTCTTTCAGTTTCAAACGATATAAAAGAAAATGTTGACGGGCCTGTTGAAAATAAAACTGAGATAAGTAATATTGTTTATCATGTCAAAGCATTATGTCTAATAATAATACATAATAATAAATACATTTTTTGTATTACCTTACAGTCATAGATTTAAAAGGAATTATAACTGATGGTTCCCGAGAGGTAAATAAGGAGATTCCGCTACCCTGTATAAACATAAGGACATTAAAAAAAGCAGCCTCCACTACTTCCTTAACATGTTAGTATTTTAACGTAGTGATATGTTTTGCCTTATAATAATTCCTGCTATATAATGCATTTTTGTATTATTTTACAGTTATAGATGTAAACCAAACTGAATCTGGTGATATGCCAGAACTACAGGAGGAAATCCCAGTAGACAATATTAAAAGAAGGAAATTAGAAAAGGCAGCTTCCAATGCTCTTTTAACCCATTAGTATTTTACATATTGTTTATGTATGTAAGTTGTCAAAAAAAATTTATAAAAAAGATATCTGATAACGTTTCTCAGCTATGTGAATGTCACTGAATTTAATTTAGGGAACTAAAATTGCAATGGTAAAATTAAAGTTTATAGGCATATAAGAGTATTAAAATAATTTGAAGTCAATTGAATGTAATATATGTTTAAAAGGAATAACGGTATGATTTCAAAAACATGAAACTTGCTATATTTGTACTTTTTGAAAACAATTGCGATTCTCACCAATGTTCTTTGAATGCAATTTTTACAGCAATGGTTAGAATGCGATTCTCACCAATATCATTTTCCTAATGACAGATGTTTTTTTTATAGTGTAGGTAAATATATTTTCGAACCTTGTATGTTACTACTACCATACCATAATATAACTTCATATTCTTTGATGAAATTATAGTTTTCTTTTACTGCATACATATTTATTTTAAAGATTAAAATTTATTTTGAATTTTCATAGTAAATTATAATATATTTGACATAAATTTTCAGTTAAAACAGGATATCAAAGTGAAACAGAGGTCAAAATAAAAAGGTGCATGTAAAATATTGAACAAGACCAAAAGTTACACAATGTAAGGTTGCAGAGGGAAGAAATATTAATAGAAAGGGAAAAGACAATAATGCGATTTGAGGAACGTTACCAACATTTGCAAGTAGAAAAAATGAAATGGGAAATTGCAATGTTAGAAAAAAAACTAACTGATTAAAGTGTTTCAGTTTTATTTACAAATCAAAACAGCATTTTTATTTTTTTTACAAAAACATGAAACATATTTTTTGATAATGAATTGAAAACTATACAGAAAATGTCTTTTATTACTTAAAGAATAACATTCAAGCAGTTGTTAAGATACATCAATAATACTTCTAGTAGAAGTTTCTATGTTTTAATTTAAATTACTGTATTGTAGTTCAGTTATGTTTAAAAGAAAATTAAATAGCACATTATGTTGCCGGTGCAACATAATTTAAAAAAAATTAAATTTATGTTGCACCGACTTTCTTTATAAAGGCTTTTTTTGCTAACATTATTTTTCATTTAGTTACAATTTAAGGCATGCTAGCCAAGTAATGAAATTTTGCCAAGTTTTAGTAAAATATTTATTATTAATGTAAACACAAACTTCATTCGTCTTTAGTCGACTTTCATGTCAAAGAAGCTCTGCTTGCTCGCATTATTTTTCATTTAGTTACAATATAAGGCGGTTAGTCAGGTAATACAATTTTTCCAAGTTTTAGTAAAATATTTAGAATTAATGTAAAAAAAAACCTTATTTTTTACACTTAATAGTCATTCACGTGTATGCTAAGTAGACTTTCATTTCAAAGCGGCGCTTTCTCGCATTATTTTTCACTTAGTTACAATCTGAGACATGTTAGGTAGTGTAATTTTGCCAAGTGTTAGTAAAATATTTAGAATTAATGTAAACAAAAACATTTTTTACGTTCAATAGAAGTCATTTACATGTATGCTTACCCGACTTTCATTTTATAAAAGCTCTTTTTACTCGCATTATTTGTCACTTAGTTACAATGTAAGGTATGTTAGTCGGGTAATGAAATTATTAGTATTAGTAAAATATTTTACAATTAATTTAAATACAAGATATTACTGTTTACATTGAATAGATACATCTATTCATATATATGACTAGGAAGTAAATTTTTAGTTTAAAAAAACTTACTTACAAAATTACATGTTTAATGCTCAGATTTACGCATTATTTACTCGTTACTTACACTGTTAATATAGTGCCTTTTATATTTATGCAATAATATTAATGTATTTACTATATCTCCCTACTATTAAAAGATGCGGTCATTTTGTAACTAAGGTAAGACAATAAAAATTCAAATTATGAACCAGTTCCAATCATTTAACAGGACAGATTGCTATTTAGATACTTGCAGTAAGACAATTTCAGACACTTATTTCTAAAAATGTCTTACTATAAACATCCTCCTAAATAACAATCCGTCCCTGTTAGATGATTGGAAGTTTCTTGTAATTTGTGGTTGTTGTCTTATATCAATTTCAAAGGTATCAATTTCACCATGTGACCGACAGATATTATAAAGAATGGCTGTGGCAACAATAATATGGCATGTTGTTGTATGATTTGTGGCCAACTTTTTTGACAGATATGAAAAGATTCGTTTTCATACACCTATTGCTCTTCACTGTATTTCTCGTTTTAATATGTGCCTTGTTATATTTTTTTTTAATATGTACTTTGGATGTGATACTGGAGTCAGTAAATATACCTGTCACCCATACCCGCTATCTTCTAAAAGTATCCCGTCTATATTACCTTATTCCAACTTGGTTTTCAGAGCACATGACTGAAATATTCTATTGTCGTGGACAGACCCTGGTCTATTAGCAACAATGTCGTATATGTCTAAATTTAGTATTAAATTTGGTAACAAGTGAGTATTGATAGAGAAGAATTTCTTCCTATTCCTGAAAATTTCAGCATAAGGTCCACCAGGAATTTGTACAGGTATATGTGTGCCATCGATAGCCCCTACAATATCAGGGAATTATGCTATTCTATAAAAAGCCTCTTTAATACTTTCACAGTGGGCTGGGAATTTTATAAAATGTTTAATTTTCAAGCAAAAGAAGTATGAAACTTTCTTCACTGTCCTTGACACTGTAGACTGACTCTCACTTATAAGGTCGCCGCTAATGATCTGAAGAAAATTAATAATAGTGATATTACAGTCACTCCGTTTAAGCTGGTAAAGTAAACTTCATAAAAATTAATATAGCGCTAACCTGAAAATAACCTGAAGCATAAAATCTTAAGGCGATCAATAATTGATACATAGGGGACACCGGTAAGCCTCTTGCTGTCAATTTTTCGAGGTCAGAGATAATAATGTTAGAAGAAAACAAAGCACTGTATCTTTACAAAATCCATATATTTTTCTGAATTCTTCGACACTGTAAAAATCAAACGGATTTTGAGAGTCTCGTATCACTTTTCTCGTACGTATACTTCTTCGTTAGTTTATCCTATCATATAAATAATTATCAAACTCTTCTTTACTACTGTAATCCATCGCGAAATCTTACAAAACAGAATAAAATGAAAATATCGTTTGATGACAAACGTAAAAGATAACCTTACTTTTTGACGTAAAGCCGACACTATGCGTTGTGTAATACACCCCGCTAGCTACCTTAGCCGTGCGTTCGATTTATTGAACGCATAGTATCGATCGACACTTAAGTGTCCTTTATGAATAAGTTTAGGCAACACTATACGCTGCTGCACACTGTGAGATGTCATAGTGTCGTTTGCGAATACGGTTGTCAGTTTGCTGGCTTAGTTGTTCTTTATTACATGAGACATATATAAATGTGACTTGTTTTGCTCAGAAAAAACTTTCTCGTTCTAGCGCATACACCTACCGTGCACTCCCTCGCACCCTTACACCACGAGCGGAGTTGCAGCCGAAATTTGAAAATAATCTGTAATTTACATTGTTATTGTAACATTTAAAACCAATAATGACATTTTGCAATTAAATAATGAAAATTTACTTTTTTGACATTTTCATTATTTTTATATTGAGGGGATGGACTTTAAACTAATTCCTCATATTTATAAAAATGAAGCTGGTAGAAAAAATAAAACTAAGTATGTAATAGTTAAGAAATTATTGTTAATTTTATTGTTGTTTGATTTTATATTAAAATGGTTTTATACATAAAAATACCATTTTATTAAATAAAGAAATTGATTTTCAAAAGTACCAGAATACCAGAATTGCGTTATTGGAAGCTGAAAATATAGGAACTTAGCAACCGTATTAAATTAATTCGATATTGCATGCCTAATTTATAATTATTATTAAAATATTTGGATATCGAAATATATATTTATGAGAATGGTGAATTTATATCGTAATAATTTTCTTCCATAATAATTGTTTAGCTTATTTTTAATTTACATACTTCCTTGCAAAAATATATTTTGCTACCAGTTAAAAACTAAATATTTCAACTCAAAAATATTTTATAAATTTTATGATGTTTATTTTTTTCTTGTACGTAAACCTAAAAAGAAGCGTTGTCACATGTTCCTCAAATTAAATATATTACATGTATTAACTTTTAGGTATGCCCCTCGCACGACCGAGGGTGAGCCAGGATTCGAATCCCAGGTTTATACTATGTATGATCTTAGTGTTAAATTTCAACAGTACATGTAAACTACTCGTATAACATAAATATTGGGTATGCAACAAATCATGGGCTAGTGCAGTATAACAAGATAATATCAACACTAGTCTAGCAGAATGTAACAAACTGCTTACGATTTGACCTTAAGCAAATTTTCGGCAAAATGCCAATGCTCCTACTGGCGAAAATACCGGTTAGAGGATCAGATTCCATTCTCGTTTTGCTTTTTCTTGATATTTGACGAATTTGGCAAAATAGTCATTTAACAATTTTATTTCCACTTGCCATTATACAAGCATGGCCTCTTGTTTGTTAGTACTTCCTTCTTTAGTTCACTTTACCAGTTTGTGTCGCATTAGGAGTTGTGATCAAGCATTAATTCAATACAAATGAAGTCAATAGACATAATTGCCTTGATTCTACAATAGTTATCATACATAATTTTGCATAACATGGACGATTAGTGACTAATACATTAAATAAGAAAAGAATTGACAATTTTTGGGCACCAAATATTAGAGAAAATAGATTATATCCATCCCAGACTTTGAAGACTGCGTTTAAAGTTTTAAAATCTATAATAATTATTAGTTCAATTTAATTCTATTTTTTTAAGTTTAAATGATGTTTACGTCGTATTTATAATTGAGTTGGAAATATTTTACCCATTTACTTTTTTATAATCAAGTCTAAAACAGAATTTTAAAATAAATTTTCAAATTTTTATTGTACTTAACTGCACATTTCAGCTAACTGTAAACATACCAGAATCTGATAGTGGTTTCCAAATGACTTCAAAAAAGAACGAGGTTCTTAATTTGACTGTATTATTTTGGTATATTAACGAATATTTCCGAAACATGTAACCAATTTTAATGATAATTTTTTTATTTAAAAGTATGTATCTCAAAGGTAGCCAACAAAAATTTTGTTAAGGTGGCAATCAATACTGGTTAGAAATGTAATATCCTCTCATGAGAAAATTAAATGTTTCCATTTGGTTTGCACACTATGGGATTACAGCTAATATACCCGGTATTACCAATGGATCAAATTATCATAAACCAAAAATTAAGGGGTTAAAACTTTGTAGTCACCAACTATTACCACGCCATTGCTTATTTTTAATTTATTAAATTGGTTAACAAGTTTTTAACACCGACATTTACTTGATATGTACCATATATCATTAATTTTTCGAATTGATGCTAATGTATTTCTATTGTATTATATACTAAAACCTTATCGGTTAATTTGTGAGTAATCTAGGATCTCTAATTAACTGTTATAAACCTTATATGTTCAGTTCAAAAGGCACGTCATTGTTGTCTGTTTGATATATTCTTTGTTACTAGTTTTAGCCTCAGCTCTACTATCATTCTGATAATATACTCGAAAAAATATTCAATGCTGCTGAACGTTTTTTACCCGCAAATTAGACGTGAGTCGAAACACATTCCATGGTTACTTGATATGTACTCAGTTATTTCAAGTAACTTCTGTGGAAGTAGGATATAATACACTGATATTTAACAATAATTATATATAGTTTAATTTTTAACGTTAGTACATAATAATTAATAGTGAAATATAGAATTATACCTTTTACGTATAATATTAATTGATAAATTTATTGACCCAAATATTTTACTACTATCCAAGTGTTTTTCCTTAGGATATATTTATATAGGGTTAGGTCTTTCATTATTCTGAATGTTGAAGGTTAATTTTAGAGTTCTAAAAAATTCAATTACTTGTAAGATAATCACCTTAGCATTTAGAAATTTTTAAAAAAATCCAAGCTTTATCGTAATCATTCCAATACTCTGATTACATAAAATAATGCTACGTCTAGGAATATAAAACTTAGAAAAATATTCAGAAAAGAATTCAGAAAAAATATTCAGAATATTCTTTCTCAAGATTAAGTATGACCAAGAAAATTTTGTCCCTGAAATTTTTTTTATAATTTTCGTTATAGATTCATATCATTTTGAATATGATAACAGAATTCAAAATATGAATTTTATCGTTTTTTTATTATTTGGAACAAAGAACTGAATAAACACTGAGAATATCTTAAATGGATATTTCAATCTGATGATGAATATATTGTAAAAAGCAGCAAAACAGATATCGTACATGTATCAACTTTAATTTTCTCCAGCGCTATTTTTGAAGTCACTTTTTGATAAGTTTCACTTTCGATATTTAAATCCATATTTTTGCCACGACCTATTAAATGGTTTGCTGTCGCTGATTTAACGTGCATATATATTCTTAAATAATAGCAAAATAAACTAACACCCTTATCTGATGAATTTTTTCTGTATTTATGGTAAACGACATAATATTGCATTTACGGGACTAAATATATCTATTCACAAGGAACAAGAATTAATAATGAACGACTAATTGGAAATAAACCTTTTTGAATTTTTATTCCAGATCCTTCTGTATTGTTCACAGTAACGAAGGATATTCGTATACATTCGATCCTTTGTTAATGTGAACATACATATTGTTCACACTAACAAAGGATCGCAGTAATATTGTTATGTGAACTCATTGTATTAACAATTTCTCGATGAATATTTAACTAACTAATAAATATATCGATAAGAAATGTGCACTATACTTATATGGCTCTTGTATCGTATTGACCGTAATATATTTTATTCGTTTTTGTAAGTAAATTCGTTGGTCTTCTAATAAAAACTTAAATAAACATTTTTATAAGTGATATTATAGCACATATATTGTAAAAAATTATTTTCAGTTCAATTTGAAAAAACTATTTTATGAATAATTGAAATATCTTCAGCAATTTTTCTAAAACCTGTCTAGATTTATTTTTCGATAAGGTGAAACAGAGATACTTTTGTAGAATATGTGCGGTACCCGTCGGCCACATGACGATGATACCACACTAGCACGTTATTCACCTGAGCGTGGTATTCAAAGTTTACATAATAATGTGTCTTTAATGTAGTTTGTAATTATAATTCTGGATTAAATGTTCATTAATTATTATTTTTTTATGATTATTTCTACTTTATTTAGTTCTCACTTATAGGCTCATTGGCGTTTCCGGCCTTTACGGTCATATTTGTTCTGCGTGAATCAATTTGACGGATATTGTATCATTAGTTATAATTGTATTTTTATGGGTTTCCATAAATTAACTGCGATCCTTATTTAAGATTTGCAAAATTTACATACACATTGATACTGAACTGAAAATTTTCATTAATATAAAAACGAAGTTGTTCATGTAATTAACTAGCTTATGCATAAAATTAGCTAATTAAATAAGTAAACCTCGGATGACTAAGATTTGCATACTAAACTTAGCACTGATTGATATTATTTAAGTGATTATATTTTTTTTATCAACACTGACCAAAATTGCCAGTAAATGACACAAAATTGAAAAGTTATTGTCTCAATCCTGGAAAATGCAAATCCTTCCACTAACGAATAACTATAAATTTGAACGACGTTAAGTTTCTTGTCAAGAATCACGAAAAAGTCGTTTCATTTTAAATTCACATAGATATGAACATGTGTTCTAATTTGAACTTAAAATGTAATTTAATGTGACAACTTGAATGAAATATTTTACTAAGTATCATTGTCCTTAGAAATTGAATGAGTTTCATTAAAGCTAAGAAATGTGTTTAAGATGGGACTTTTATAAAAATAAGCCGAATTTTTAAAACAAGCTTTTGAAAAAGGGTGAAATCAGATTGGTATTATATTTGGACTCTTTTATGCTTTAAGAAGCAAAAATTAGGATCAATATATCACGATCAATTGAAGCAGTGAGGCAATAATGTAAAATAATAGATGAAATGACCCTTTGGATGGCTCCATCTGTTTTACAACCCCACTACAAATCAAGAAAGGTATGAAATTTATTTTATGTCAATCAACGAAATTTAGTTCGGAATTCAATATGCAATACCGAGCCAACATAGGAAATGTGTAAAATACTTTCTCAGACTCATTAATTCATATATTTCAAAGGAAATGTATGTATTTCCTAGGTATTGCGTATAATTCCAAATTATAACTTATTTGCTTTTTGCAGCCAAGATAGCACCGAATAAAACAATTTAAATGTTATTTCTTATTAAATCTCACATGGTCATTAATTAGAATCATTAGGTAATATTTTAAAACATAAGAATCTTCCTAAGATTATTTATTTTTACAGGTTAAGCTAGAGTGGCCCTTAAAATTACACATTTTATTTTGAAGCACAAACACTTTGATGAACACTTTTTTTTTTTTTTAAAAACTCACTTTTTTTTTAAATTACACAACATTTTATTTGAAGCACAAACATTTTGATGAAGTCTTTCTTACAGAGACACTTTTTGAATCCTTGTCTAGTTTCAGTAGATTGTATACACGCATCTGAAAGTAGTGAAATTTGAGTACTGGGTACATCCTTGATTACGAGAATATCTCACAATTAAATGAAACTAGGTGATGTAGTATTATTTCTACTTTCTCTAATTTCTTTGCCGCGACCTAAGTTTCTTATTATTGTTAGATGCCAGCCTGAAAGGCCCTGTTTTTATGGATTGCACAAAAATTATACCCTCACTCCAATGTAAATTATCATTGTCTTGCATACAAGTTATCGACATATTTTTGATGTCCTAACTTATCCTTTCTACATCACTTTGACATTGCGAATGCCTGGATTCACGATACGATGAAACTACGCTATATAGTATTATTTCTACTTTATTTAGAATCTTAATCACGGCCTAGGTTTCATTGTGTGACAATATCTTCAGGTGGGCAATTTGTAAAGATCACAAATTGTCCACCTGACGATGTTGTCATACAACGAAACCTGGGTCGTGGTTAAGACTTTAAATAAAGTAAAAATAATACTATATTACGTAATATAATTTATTTGTGGATAAAAATTAAATTAAAACTTTATCTGGGAGTGCAATCAAAATGTTAATTATAAATCTAAAATAGTAGTTTATTTTAACAAGTTTAATTGAGCTATTGCATTTACTATTAAAAGTCAATTGGGAAGCATTAAAATTAAAGTGTGGTATTATTATAATGGTATGCAACTGACATGAAAGATAGGTATAAATTGTAAAATAGAAATGGGTCAAGTCATTAGTTTACTCAAGCGATAAAATCGACGTACTTGATGCAAACAGGTCCACTAGTAATAAGCATCAAAAATTTTAATAATTATTAGGTTGGCTATGAAGGTGACCTACACCTAAAAATATTATTTAATATTACGGTAATTAGCTTTAATAATTTTTATTTTGAAATTTTTATTTGACACTGAATGGCCTTTTCTAATGATTTGAATTTTCGAATCCTATCAATTTTCATTTTCGGACAAGTCCTTCTCATGTTCGAATCGTGAGGATTGTTATTTTCGGTCAAGCCAAATATTAAATATATTTTAAATCACATCGTATATTTATTCCTACTAATATTTTTATAAAGTTTATAAAGCCCAGGTTTGTTTCCCGAAATATATAATACTAAACACCTCATTGAGTACATAACAAAACATTTTAGTGTACAACAATATTTTTGGAAAAGTGTTTACCTGTGCCGTATATATATAATGTAAAATACCATGGAATCAGCTTTTGAGCTATAAAGGAAGTAAGGTCTATTGATAAGAACCGATACACTTTATACAAATGATCTAATAACTCTCACCATATGCAAGAGCAAAGTTAAAAAAAATCATTACGTAGATATTTTTGATAAGAAATATGGGTATATATATATAGTGCAAAGGACAACTTGATAACGACCTGTTCATTCTTTATTATAGACTCAGAAAATCTAGAACTACAAATAATTAAATCATGTATCTTCTTTTCCATGTCAAAAGGGAAATCAATACATAAATATTAACGGAATCTGCTTTACCTAGGATTGGACACTTTCCCTTAGCTTACTCCTCGGAAGTAAATATGTTTTTTCCTTCGCCTTTCCCAATGATTAATTATCTTCCGTGAATTTTCCTGTTATACATGGAAAATAATTTATCAAACCAGCTGTACAGCCAAAACTGCCGATACGAAAAGGTGTGATAATATTAGAAAAATATTTCATTTAGCTTTGAAGCTACTTTTCCAAATCTCAACCGACCGAAAAAAATTATTGAATTAACTTTGTTTCAAATAAACAGAGTAATGTTACATGATATTAGTTGAATCGTTCTATAAAAGCTTTATCGTATTATTATTTTTAGTTTTATTTTTCCGCAATCTATTACTAAGCTTTCAAATAAGAAAACAATTTGAAAAATTAATTAATTTCAAGAAAAATTATTAAAAATTAAGTGAAAAAGCAACATACATGGTTATATTTTAATGCTTATACCGTCACTGTGAATTATTCAGCTGATTAAGGATTGGTAAAACTAAATAATTAAAGTTTGAAACAAATAGATTATAGAAATTTGTTATATATATATATATATATATATATATATATATATATATATATGTATATATGTATATATATACATATATATATGTATATATATATATATATATATATATATATATATATATTATATCAGATGCTAATGCCCCTGCCATTTCGATTTCTTTAACTCACATGCAGCAGTATTGAAAATGCTTACAGAATTTTTATGCATTGCAGTGCCAACTCCTAAAGTATTTTCTTCTTGTCTCATCATCATTAGGCGTTTATATTATTCTTCATATCCGTAAGTAATTTATTCATATAAGGTAGGTTTTGGTTGGCCTATATGATATAGAAAAAAAAATTACTGATTTTGCAAGGGAAAAAATAAAATTAGATATTAATTATAATGCCAATATAATAAAAAAATTGCGACCGATATCTTATTGACATCAGTATTTCGCTCATAGATCACACAAAAGTAGTAAGAGAGATTCGGCGTTTAATTACCATACGTTGGTGGGATATTTTCCCATACTTATTTTTTCCACCACACTTTATTCATATATACAGTTACTTTTATTTATTAGTTCATCTCCTCCTCTTGTTAGTAAAATACTTCGCCTTCTAATTAATTTACGTTTCTTAATTTTACTGTGAGAATTTAAAATATTAAGAACTCTTGTATCTGTGATAGTCTGGTGTTAAAATATGGTTAACCTATTCATTAACCAACCTTCTTGCAGACCTTTCCCAAGTTGCCAATTATTTGCACTATTGGGTGAAAACAAAATGTTTACGAAAATTAATTTTCATTTTGATAAAAGTTTCTAAATTTCCTTTGTCACAGTGCGTCATGCACTATTTTTATTGACTGTAAATAACGGCCTATTGACCATTAATGGGTGAAACTTTGACAATGGTGACAAATAAACTTTCGTTAATATGTATAAATGAATCCTTTGACCAATAATTGTAAATATGTATATCATTTTCAATTTCAAATCAAATATCTTCAGACATAAAGAGAAATTTAAATATATTTTATTTTATAAATCTGAACTTTCAAAAATACGAAAAGAATTTTTTTTTAATTTAATACCAATACCGTTTTTTTTGTTTTGTATTAGTTTCAGATTCCGGTCAGAAAGTGGTGAAAATAACCATTAAATTCTGCTTTCTGAAGAATTTTGGTATCTTTTAATTTTTTTTTACTCATGACATTCAAATAAGGTATCAACGGAAAACGTTTTTGCATATATAATAATCGCCATACCTGTATAACCTGTCGAATAAAACTGTCTGATTAAGATTTTACATTAGAAAGAAAATTGTAAATTTACACATTTCCCTAAATAGTAAGATATCGTCGATTGACGATGACGATAATGGCATGCAATTTAGGTTATTCCTAAAATTAATAAATATTCATTAGCAAATATGTCGCTGCAGTTGTTATCACGGTTGCCTTAAAATGATCACGACGTACTCCAGTGAGAGTACATAAAAGTAGGAATGTAAGTAATAAGCTATAAAAAAAGTTTAAAATCAGACTAGACTGAATTTATTCTTTCAAAAAATAACATTTAAATGTGAAGATAAGAAAACAGAGGGGTCGAAAAAATTATGATAATTAATAATATACCATTAAAATAATTAAATGTATTTTAATGTTGTAGCAAGGTTATGTGTACGAAAACAGAATTTTTAAATAATTTCTGAACATCTTTTTCGTTCAACGATATAATGCTAGAGAGGTCCTACCCATATTATAAACTCACAAAACATCACATTGGAAAATGAGAGCGGTTGTGTGTTAATTTTGTCGAGAAAAGTTGTTCGTAAAAATCAAATGAGGCTGTGTGTTAATTTTGTCGAGAAAAGTTGTTCGTAAAAACCAAGTGTTCATGTGAACCAAGGTTATTATGCTTACTCTAGAAGGTCAAATATACAAACCGCAATAAAAATAAGAGAATCGCAAAATTCTGTGTGTAAATTCAATATATTATGCAAACAGTAGCTAATTAGAAACAATTGCTTGTTTCTGTTATATACGAAATGGCATTGCCGCTAAGAGATAATATAATATGATATGTTGAATTCGAAATGTGGAAATTTTTTTATTGTTGACAAATATCAAATTTTGCGTTTATAATTTAAATAAATATTTAAAAAAAATATATTTTGACTTCATTCTAGTTTCACGAAAACAATTGACGAATTTATGAGAATATTTATTTGGTTGAACTTTAATTACTTCCGGTGATTGTTGGGAAATTTCGACATTTTAGTCATACTTTTATTAGCGATATGCACAAGTGAAATTGTTAATTTTGTATTTGTGTAAATTGTTATTTTCATACATTGCTAAATATTGCTATTAACAAACCTAGAGTGAAATTATGCGCTTTGCTATGCTCTATATTCTAAGAACGTACACTCAGTTATAATAGCATAAGCTAAGCATAAGCTTAAGTTCTTTAAAAGCTTTATTATGTCCGACTGCAATATTTCTTTGATATGAATTATAGCCGGATAGAAGAAATACATTTTAATTGAGTGATAAAGTTTATGTAAAATCGTAAAATATTCTTCTGGTTTTACGTATTTAAATTCTAGTTTGAATATTCAGAGCACTGAGCTATAGCGCATACAAAAATTTGATGTTTCTACCCAGTTTGGCGTGCACGGCACGTTGATTTTCATCTTTATCCAGGACAAAGACATGTAGAATGTACACATAAGTATATTATGTTTAATTATAATTTGTACTTCTATCGAATAATTCAGATTTTTCTGTTCTATTTTACAATGTCACATTACAATGAATGCAATGTTCGGTGCAACCATTGAATAAATTAGATAAAACATAGACGGAAAGGTTAATTGTATACTCAAAGCTACAATATGATCATTTTTAAGTTGTTTGTTATGGAAATAGGCCGCTTGCATAGTAATAGATCAACCTACTGTCAAAGTATATACATGGAACGTAACAGAGCGTATAATAATAAAGGGGAATTAATAGCGCGATATCATGGATCAGAAAACGATATGTATATATATATATATATATATATATATATATATATATATATATATATATACATATATATATATGTAAACGCTTCAAGAAATAAAGAATCATTACGGTGTATACGAAAGCAATCTATGAGGTAAGGTATAGGCAGTGTGTGTGTGCACGCGCGTGTGTGCGTGTGCGCTTGTGCGTGCATCTACAAAAACTACAAGAAAATAGTCATTTGAGATAATGGTTATCCACACTTTAAGGTTTTTACATATTTTGTAGTGTATATTGCTTTTATTTTGACTTTGGATGACGCCGGGTTAAAAATAAATGGCACTACAGCATTCTGTGTTTATTTCATTAAACGTCAATATGATAGCCCCCTCTTAGTGAGTGAATCACTTGTTTACGAACCGTAATATAAACTTATAACTGACAAATCGACCATACACAACCCCGTATTAATTGTTGCATCGCGATTAGAGAAAGTCTATGCCATCGGAAACGACTAAACTTTTATTCGAATTGTTGACATCGGAGTTAAGTTCGTGTTTTGTGCACAATTCACTAATTACCCAAGTTAACATTTTATATCAATGTAGATATGTTTTGAGTATAAATGTACTGTGAAAATAAAATATATGAATAGACTGTACACGCTAGCCCGATAGATGTTGCAAAAGTGCTACAACGTGGGTTTTATCAATACGAAACGAAACCTAAGTCGTGGTAAAGAACATAAAGAAAGTAGAAATGATACTACAACACGTAGTTTCATTTAATTGTTCATTACTTTTATCAATATAGCGTTCATTTCTTTCATCGCGTAGATGAATATGTATGTTATTATTGAACGAAAAACGTTCACTTTTCACTCTATTGCATAAACTACATAATTTTTTTTAATTATCATCGATTTGAGCTTCATCTGTGTCTTCTTAATTCATCTTACAATGTGACTTCTTTCTTACGCCATTTATAAAAATCTCGCGCAAACTTAGTATGCATGCACGCATACTGAAAAGCATAGGCGAGAGGGTGAGGGGAGAGCTTGGCGTACATTTGCGATGATACTAGCAGCGACTATATTTCGCGATGCGAAAACGACTTATTTATTTAATTTTAATCTTTCTATTCCCTACTGATTCATTTTTAAATATGCTGAGTCAACATACCTTACAACACAGAAGAATTTCCTTGGTAATTTTTTTCCGACCATTAAATGGAAAAAAATAAATGCCCCAATATATTGGAAAAACTCTCACTCTTCCTAGTTATCGTTCAACTCCATGTGCTCGCGTAGTCATCATGTGTTTATTTTACCGTGATCAAGATTTAAATTATTTCGAATTTTCTCATTCAGCGCATAGTGTACAATTACTCAACCGCCTTATCGTGGTGATACAAAAGTGAATACATTGCATGTTGTCGTTATGCCATCGTTGTAGTACTATCGAATTAATTCATCATTATAGAAACACGTCGGTGTAATAACTGTAATGTTTTCATAACTTTAGTAAATATAAAAATAAAAATAAATAAATAATTATTATAATGTGTATACATTAATTCTATCTAAAATTTGAAAATGTGCCTCATATTTGAAAGAGAAGCAACACAAATTAAAAGAATTTAACCAAATCCAGAAAGAGTATACGACATAAAACGGCATTTACATATTATTTTGTATCGCAATTTCACATCTAAGTATTAAAAATAGTTCGAATTCTGAATTAAGCATTCACGTAACAATTTCTTTTGATTTACGGGTACAGTGAACTCAATAAGATATAAAGGGAATCAAAATTTCACGGATAAAGGACAAAAATAATTTATTTTCAAATGTCATTCCCTTAATTTCGCTTCAATTTCACGGTAAATGTGTATTGAAAAAAAAATTACAACATCATGTTCATTAAACATTTTTCTAAGTTTTATACTTTAGCATAAATAACCCATATTTATTTCAGAGGATATGCCTATTTCTTCACTTAATCCTTTACGTATATCTGTTAATGTCTATGGATAAATTATAATTGGTACAGTAACTAGGGAGAAATATTATATGTTACGAAACTATTAAAAATAACTAGGACGTAAAAATGGCTTGCTTGAAATCTTCCAAATTCAGTACTTTATGAAGCAGAAGACCTTGTTAATGTACTTTTAATATATGATCAGAATAAATCACTGAAATTAGAAATACGGTATTTTTAGCAATAGGCAGAAAGAAGATATGTGGGAAACAGTGAATGAGATAATGGCGTTTTTATTTAATATCGCCATAATGAATGGGGATGTGCCGTATCAACAGCTCTCTTTAATCATTATTGACAGCTGCATGACTAAACTAGAAGAAAATACTGAGGAGTAAATATGACCACATTTATACATGACGTAAACTGATGGTGTTGAGCAAATAGCGTTTAACATATAATGCTTGGATTGTTTCTTTTGCAAGAAAAACTTGGTCTTAGATTATTAGATGTAATCTAATTAAACAATGATGGAACGAAGAATGACAGCAGCTTAGAAAGATATTCATAAAATATATGACTATGTTTATGGAAATGAACAAAAACGAGTAATAATTTACGACGAAAGATATCTACGAGAGACGAAATAAATGGAATGTTAAGAAATAAGGTGGAACATTAAACAATTTTAGCAGCCTCATTCATGCATTAATAACATGCACTAACCATTTTGAACAGTAATGTGTCTTATATCCATTAAAATATTACGTCAATTAAGGAAGTTAGAAATGTTTGTTGAAATCATCTTTTATTGCCATTTATGTTAAGAACCACTTCAATTAAATAATTTATAATCTATATCAAAAGGACATTTTCGATGGTATAATCCGTAGACAAACCCTCCTTATTTTTAGCTCTACGTATTTGCAGTCTATTATGAATAAAATAGTCGATCGTAACGAATTTACAATATGCGTGGATCACAGTATACCACGTTGCACTGGCCGCCCTACACAAGGTAGGATTTGATATTTTGGAACATCCACCCTACAGTCCTGAAAGACGCAGTTTCAGCTTATTTTTCGGGCAAAGAAGAAACAATTTATTTTAAGGTATACATAAGCTAATTGAAAAATCTGAAAAATATATTAGGGTAGCGGTGAATATATTGAAAAGGAAAAATAATTTTGTATTATTATTCTCACTCCTTATCCTCCATTCCGCGAACTTAAAACGCTCCCTCGTATATATATATATATATATATATATATATATATATATATATATATATATATGTATACATATATACATATATATATATATTGACGTTACTGTTGCGTCACACAATATATATATATATATAAATATATATATATATATATATATATATATATATATATATATAAAGTGACGCAACAGTAACGTCATGATATGAATTTGCCTTAATTTTTGCACATGGCGCCAAATGTCACTGTGCTTTGACATTTGTGTTGTAGACATATAGAGAATTAGTCGTCAATAAGCCATGGAGTGATACACACCTCAAGAACGTGGAATTATTGTTACTGCTTATTTGTCAAATTTTCAATCTATTGTTTTAACGCAACGTGAATTTCGTCGTCGTTTTCCTCGTCATCGTGTTCCATGCGTTTGAACAATTAAGTGTTTGCCCGAGGGCCTCATGTAAACTGGATCCATTACAGATGTAGCAAGAAGTGGCCTGCCTTGTATTGCTCGTTCAGTCAAGAACATTGCTGCTATTGGCGACATCCACAAAACATCAACGAGACGACGATGCACACAATAAGGCATCAGCAGACGTTCCTTGCAACGAATTTTGGTGAAGGTTTGAAAATGTTCCCGTAAAAAGTGCAAATTGTTCACGAATTTTTGCCTGCTGATCGTAGGACAAGATTCGCTTACTGTCATACTCTATTAAACTTGGTGCAAGAAGGTATAAAAAATGTTAAAAAAGGCACAGATGAAGAAATCTTACTATAATAATCCTGTTTCTATTTTTTGAGGAACTAAATGCAAAATAATAATATATTTCAAAAACTATAATATCAGATCAAAAAATGTTTTAAAGTAAATAATTATATGATGGATAAATTAGTCAATTATACAGACGAATAAGTAGGAGAAAATTATAAAGTACATTAAAAATAAAACTAAAGTACAGCTGGGTGGAAAATATCTTTTAAAAGTTATAAAATATAAAAAATTAATGTTAATAATGTGAGAAAGAGCAATTTTTTATTTATTTATATATAACCAAAGATCTAGCATAAACTTTCTACTAAGGGCTAAGAGTGAAATTTGCGAATGAGTTCATCATAAAAACGTCACAGCTTTGTTTACAGTAAAATTATCGGGCTACGGCTCATTTGAGGTATATTAGATATAAATTAATATACATCAAGAAAGAAATATTAAAAGTATTTTCAAACAAGACAAAAATTAATTGTTAGCAATTTATTCCTGAACATTGGAAGCTAACAAAAACTTTTCTTTAGGACAAATTCTTTCAAACAAAAGTTTAATTAATTCTTAAATAACCGGAATAAATATAAAATGACAAAAGACATTATTTTGAAAAGATGATGAACTTAACATTAGAAATGAAATTAAAACTCCTAACATGAATAATTTCCAGTTAAGTGAGACACGTTTTTCAAAACCGTAGGATGTCTACGAGTTACTAGAGTGTGTAAGAATAGGTTTTGTTTGTAAATGAATAGTCTTCAAAGCTGCTACTTATTTCAGCTTTAATGGCCTTGTCACAAAGATAAACTAAATCATATCTCTTTAAGCGCCTTAACTTCCTTCGTCGGTTATAAGCACGTTCATTTTTGCTCACTAAGGCAAGCTGATTATTAATTTCTTAAAGAATTTACCTGGAGGTAAATTCTCTACTTTTTCTAACATAGTAATTTAAATAATATTAGTTCTACATTATTCTTGTTTTTATTTCGGTCTTGAATATAAGCTTTTATATTAAAAGGTTTTCGCACCAACCTCCCCCGGGATTCGTAAAAAAACTCCAAAGTCATACCTTTTTTTGACAATTAATAAAAGTGCTTACAAAGTTAATTTATTGAACGTAGGATTGTGTAACGGCACCACTTTTATATCATTTGAATGCATTCACAGTTGTTGTTTTTGCTGTACGCTTTAGACAATAAATAAAATTTAATTTAAAGAAATTTCTCTTTATTTAATACTTATGTAGTTATAATTGACCCACACTGAAATAATTTAAAGTTTTTTAAAACTAAATTTATTTCGCATACTTCTGGTCAACACGATTATGTTTAATTAATAATCTACGTACAGTATAAGTACAATATATAAGGATATTCAGCTTTTTGCTCAGTAGATTTACTTAAAAGAAAACGTATACATAAGGTAACATGTTTAACAAAAAAGGACATTTATTACAATCAAATCAAGTTTCATAATAATATAATGGTTCAAAATTAACCTTTATATTATAGTTGGCTAGACGATATAGATCTTAGTCGAAAAAGGTAAGTATCTAAAAAACTGTCTAAAAACTAAAACTAAGCAAAATATCGTTCTGAAGGTATAAATAATATTTTTTGAATTGAAAACAAAAATAGGAAAAAGGTTTCCCAATTATGTGCCATAAATTAATAACCAACGAACCTAGATTTAATATAAAAACTAACTTTCGCCCACGATTCCGCTCGCGTGGACAGAAATTGAAATTCTCTTTGACATAAAAGCTTCTTTCTGCATTCCATTACCGTTGCCGATATCTGACCAAGCGTAATGCTCAATGCTTTTCTGCGTTCTAGCACAGACCTCTTAAATCTCAATATTGCTCTACTCTCTGGGTATATATATATATATATATACGAACATGACAAGAACCGTCTGACATAAATGCAATAAATTTTGGTAAAAACTGATTCAAAACATATTTTGTCGAATTCTAGTTTTAAACAAAGACACCAAAAGACAGACTGTAAAGGGTTGTATTTTATATACAAGCTAGCCTACACACAAACGTCTAAAGGCTAAATTTAGAAGCCTTGTGTCATGACATATCCGAATTACCCATATAATATTTAGCGAATATTTTTGGTTTCGTGGAAATAATTTGATTAAAATAAAATAAAAACCAAAGTCATGTGAAACTAAATGTTTTCTTGAAAATACTGAAAAAAAACTATTATCAAAATATGGAGTATCAACAACTAACACAATTGAATAATTGTTTAATCTAAAGTGAAAAAAATACATATAAGAAGAGCGATCGCAAAAGTTGCTTGTCAAGAGAACAAGATCAGCTTTCAAATAAATTACGTTTTTGTATTTGTTTAATAAAACACAGTCAATTAACGACAGAGAAATAAAAACAGAGTAAGTTAACTTAAAATTATATATTTACAATAAATTTCCAAATTGTGAGTGGGTAGACACAGAAATAAACAATCTGCATTAACACAGATTATTTTAAATTTTTAAAGCTTCTATTATTTTTTATCATATTTCCTAAAGCATTATTTTTATCATATTTTCTGCTTATCTCATCTTTCTTCAAAACTCTTCTTCATTGATAGATTCTATTATATAAACATTTCCTTATAGTATCCCTAAATAAAATAAACCAACAAGATTTAAATCTGGTGATCATCATGGTGATTTAAATCTGGTGATGGGAGTCATCTATTTTTTTCTGTTATGCCCAATCTATTTGTTTGGGTAGACTCTATTTAGACGGAAGCGTACTTAGTGCGCGAAAAATCATTTCTAACCGTAGTTTTAAATTTACATCATACAATCACATTGGTCGATAATTTTATAAAAATATGTTTTTCCTGTATACCTGTACTTCGTCTGAATATCAGTAAGAAAGCTCCAATGAAGTGTTTTAATAAATATATCAGCTACTACTTAAAAACTTCTATTTGCCAAACTGTGATACATCGGTCTACAAAATTTTATTTAAAATTCCTTGATATTTTGCTCCCTTGTAAACGTGTGAGCGTAAACAACTGATCGGCGCTGAGGCGCAAGCTTTCAACTGAGTTAATTTCACCAGGCTACCTGTCTCGTTTGTTCTCTTTCTGAGCTATTGTAACCAAGATATTTCAGCGATATGGTAATATTTTTATCTGGATAATTGTTAATACTTCAAGGTTAACTCGGACCAGCTACCAAAGTGAACAAATATAATATTTTTAACGATTATCCTAAATTATTATTAGCAGACAAAGCGACAACTTAAACGTTTATTGCAGATTTTAATATAATATTAGAAAGACCGGTAATAGCATCCTATTTAAAAAACCATTGCCATAATTTTAGCGCTAAGATGTTAGTTGACGTATATTTTAAATTAATGATATAATTAATAAATAAAAACATGAAATTATTATATATTAGCTATATTTATTTTATTCCGAGATACAGTCCGCAAATAATGTGTTTTTATAATAGTTTATATATTTTTCACACACGTATTTCTTGCAAAAATAAGATGTATTATTTTTCTTAAGGTTTTTATTCATTTGACAAGTACATCTTTTGTTTGACCTCGTATCTTCTATTTCATTTATATTTTCCGATCATAAAGTAAATGAGGGACCCGCCAGGACGATTTCGTAATTCACACACGGGTTGAAATAGGGTAGTTGGGAAATATTGAATTTAGTTATATTTCTGTAAAGGACACATGAATTCATGTCAACTATGCCTAAAATATAGTTGAATATATGTACAGGCTATATATATTGAACTATACACTTAACAGCTACCTACAAATGCCAGCTGTTACAGAATACGTCCATGCCATTTGATCTATAATATGGACGCCATACCATGTTGAATTATAAAATTCAATTGTGTCTGGAATTTTATTCTGGTCAATGCCAATTTGAACACTTATTTCCGGTCAGAGACAATTTAAACGTAACGAGAATCATAACGTGTTTTTCTGGTTTGCTCTGATATATAGTAAGAGTAGTATTGAATACCATTTTCAAAATGAATGAATTATAACGTAGAGTACGAATTTTTTTCAAAACCGTTGGTATTTTTCTTCTTGTATGCTTCATTGTACCCATCATGCTGTTTGCGCGGCTCTCAGTTTATCTGCCAGTATACACAGTTAAAAATTTATCTATAGTGATATTGCGTCCTTTTTCCAAGTAAGGTTTCAAGATCACGTGTTCTGGTGATCTTCATCTTAGCCAAGGAACGAAAATCCGCTACATAGATATTTCTTTTCCGCGTCAACTATAAGCCAATATTTTATGCCAAACTTGTCAGGTTTATTTGCTATATATTGCATAAAGGAACATCGAGTTTTAGACAGAAATAACTTTACATCACTAGTCGTGACTGCAAATCAAAATGTATATATCACTCAGTTTCTTTGAAGTTGCACTTGCTCAGCGTGTCACAGAATAGAGGTGACCTCCAAAGTTTCAACCCCATCAGATCTTATTTTAGTTGACTATCATTATAAGCGCCGCCAGCATACAGTAATGCAATTAAGGTATTAAGCTCATCTAAGGAAATAAATCAAGTTTCATGTTAGTCCATTGACGAGCTTGTATTTGTGTATATAACTTTATATATCAAAGAGTTGTTTGGTCGATGAATAACAACCAGGCAATAATCAATTTTCCATCCTGAACGGATTGTTTTGAGTAAAAATTTGGACCTGGAACATTTCAAAGCACGTTTTAATTATTTCGCTGGTCTGTCTAGATTGTACTCTAGGTATGTACTACACAAGTCCGTTCGGTACCATCACTTGCAATCATGGTTTTACTTACTGCAGGACATGCCGTTTGAGAACGTCCACCAGTTCTAGCCCGTCGTCCTCTACGGCTACTTCTTGATCCGATGCAGCGACGATTAGAAGTCATACTAGATATAGACGGTGTTTCTATTTGAATTTCTTCACTTGTATCCAAACTGCCTGATAACAATATATTTCTAAGTACATAGCCTGTATCTATCAATAAATTCGTTTACATTGTCACACCATCTTTTCCACCGGATTCAGACTTCAAATAAGGTAAATTTTGAAAACTTTGCAGTGGCTACTGTATTTGAAAGTGAGATAAATTTATACTAGCACTCATATCAATTTCAATTAAAAAAGACGAAAGGGGAAAAATATCCAATATCAATAAAGCTTACACGCCACTGACTGTTTCAATATTGACCGCACAATATACATATTGTCAATGAGTTGTGAACAGCTTATTATAGAAATAGTGCTACAAAGTATTTAGCGATAATTTAAAAAATATTTCGGCATATAGTGAAGTGCCATAATTAATCGAGTCCTTCGTATTGCGCCATTTTGGCGGCAGTGGTCTTTGTAAGTATGACTCATTGTATTTCGTGAATAAATTAAGATAGCAACTTCATACTTTTCTATTTCATGAATAAATTAAGATAGCAACTTTATACTTCTGATAAGCGCCACAAAACTACAACATATTAAAATAATAATCATGTTTAAACAAAGTGCAACTTTAAAAATATGACCATTTTACTTTGCCCAAAAACCAAAAAGTTGGCGGTATTGATCTTTCTAATGTTAAGTCTAAATTTTAAATCTATTATTTTTGATCAAATAATGTAAATTCAGTAATAATTACTAAAAAATTATTTTGCGAACCTAAAAGATCACAAAATATAATAAAAACAAATCGAAGAGCTTATAATAATAAGCTGCTAGGGTTAGCCTTTGGTCGTCACAATTTATGCCATTTAGTATAAAAGGGACAAAATCTCAATAATAATTTCGTCGATTCAGAAGGGCGAATAGGAAGGGACGTAATGTTAAATACGTTATTGCACACTTCGAAAGCCACCCTTAGCGACAATATTTAAAAAGGTTATATCAAGGCATGCATAACTTTGACTTTACTGCATTTCATTCTTCTGCCAGTTTCAAAGGGAAGAAGAATGTAGTATATTTGGATTCATAATAGGAAAGTGTTATAAAATAAATAATATATTTAAAACATTATATTACATTTGGGAAAAAAGTTACTCTTTGTTTTTCATTTATCAAAAAATTACTTTACATGTTCATAAACTTCAATCTTCGTTTGATTCGCTCGTCTTATGCAAAACTGGGAAGTTTTGTTTTTGTTGTAGATGTGTTTTGTTGTTGTAGAAATATGTTATAATGCTAACTTGTTTTTAATTCTCTGGAATTTAAATAATTCATTGCGATGCAAAGTGCTGAGTAATTTTATTACTTTTTTCAACTTGAAATTAATTTTTTTCCAAAAAATTCCTTTATTGGATTAATATGAGAAAAAACCTTAATATACAATTATTTAATTAGTATTAATGAAATGTACTTGATTTAATACTCCAGTAAGTCGTATATAGGTTTAGTGTGACAACGTTTAGCTTTCAGACAAATTAAGTTAATTCCATTACGAATTGATATTACGAGAGATGATCGTTAAATAAGGTTGTCATTTTCTAAAATAAACAGAATTATTTTCATAAAATTATACGTCGTTTTGAAGCTTAAAATTTAAGCTATTTTTTAACATAACAAAAATTTCTAAACAAACATTTTTTTCAGACGGTGCTCCAACTTATGTATCCTCATGTTGTAAAAATCTTGTGCGAATTCTCTGAGGAATCGAATCATCTCTTCTTTGAATTCGCCATCAGTCTCAGAGCATAGGCCGCCCAATTATTCCTTTAACTTTGGGAGCAAATGGTAATCACTTGGAGCTAATTTTGGACAGTCTCAGTGAGTCGCAATACGAGTCAGAGTTTATTGTCTTCGCAGGAGACATAAAGTCGACCAATAATAGCTTTCCGACAAAAGACGGAATCCGTGATTTTCCCAGACTGCGTTCATATGAACTTTTTTGGCTTCGGCAAAGTTGAATGGCTCATTTGCGTGATTGTTACTTGTTAAAATTAAACACCCACGTTTCATCGCGCATAACCATGAAATCCAATAATTCTTCTTTGTTGCCTTCACATTATTAAAGAAACTGCTCAGCACACTCGACACCTTTCTGCTTGTGGACTTTTGTGAGCACTAGCGTTACCCACCGTGCACACCTTACGATAGCCCTGTTTTTCGGTCATTTGTGGTAATAGAAATTTCAGAATCTAGAAGATTGAGTTCATAAATGGTGATCATCCTATCTTGAAGCAACCTTTTGCTTGACCTTTTTAATAAGCTCGTTTGAAATTCTGTTAACACAGGTATATAGATATTTGTTTGTTTATTACTTACTGGCTACCAGATGTAAGTATTCAATTAATTTCTGTACGTGTTGATCATCAATTGTACAGAATCTTAATTTTAAATATATCAACTTGTGAAAGTGATTTCTTAATCGCTCCCAATCAGTCAACTTGTTGGTGAAATTTTGTTTTGTTTTTCTTAAATATCGTTGGACTCAACGTCAAGAAACCAGCTACATGTTTAGAAGTTGGATCATCCACATCTTCTATTTCAATGTAATTAGATACAATTCCAAATGATATGAAGAAGTTAAAAAATTAATTTAAAAAATTATTCTTTTGCTATTGTAGGACAATATTCTGGAGTATGTGACGAAAATGTGTAAAAATGAAAATAATTTGATATAAATGGGTGCAGTATTATACAAATAAAACAATTTATAAATTTAACGTAATGAAAGTAGAAAGATAATAAGCAAAACAAGTTAATTTCGTTATATACACTTGTATGCTCAAAATTATAGAATTGTCTTATAATATATTAAAACACTAGTGATTCGAAGAAAGCAAGTACTGGTTTCCTTTTATTGACGAAGTTAAAACGGCTACAATATTTTAGAAAATCGTCTATATGCGAGAAGAATATCTGTGTAACAGTCAACGTAGAATATTTTATTAATCACATACACATAAACATATATTGAATACAAGAATATCTATTAATTACATTCATTATAGAATGGGAATTAAAATTAGAAATAATTGAAATTCTGGAATAGCATTTTTTTGTACAGGTGTCGTCTTCAATCGCAACTTTAAATTAATTCCTTTTATATTCTTTTAGTATATCAAATAAAACATTCCCCAACCTGCCATTTACTAAACTCTTACCCTTTATTGATAAGGAAATTGAAAAATATCAATGTGGATTTGGAACACAAAGTTCTACTATTGATCAAATTCAAGCCTTAAGAAAAATCTTAGGAAAATTTAAAGAATACAGCATTTAAACCGATCACTTATTTATAGATTTCAAAGCGGCATACGATAGCAAATGGAGAGATTAAGTATTCGAAGCAATGGCTGAATTTGGAATCCCCAATAAGCTTATAGCTGTAAGTAGAGCAACACTTCACAGCTTGAGATATAGGATTATGATCCAAAACTGACTATCACAATCTTTTATAACAGAAAGGGGCCTACGCCGTGGAGATTCCCTTGCATGTCTATTAGTTAATTTACGTGTGAAAGAATACATTTGAGATAGTGGTTTGGACCGAAGAAGGACTCTGGGGAATAGATCTCTACAAATATCGGCTTATGCTGATGACATAGACATTGTTGGAAGGTCAGCAGAGACAGTCAAAGAAGCCTTTACAGCCCTTGGATTATCTGGAAGAAATATAGGTCTAAGTGTCAAACAAGATAAAACTAAATACATGAAAATCTCACATTCCATGGTGAACTATAATAACCGCTTGTGCACAAATGGCTACACCTTTGAAAAAATTGATGAATTTAAATACCTTGGCACAATAATTAACGAAAAAATAAACTAAGTTCAAAAATTGATAACAGAATTAAAATGGCAAATAAATGCTTCTTTGGATTGAGAAGACAATTGAGGTCTAAACTCATCACTCGGAAGACTAAACAAAAAATCTATAAAACACTAATTCTACCAGCCCTACTTCATATAAGCGAAACATGGATCCTAAACTTAGATATGCAGCGATCACAGGACACGTTTGAGCGAAAAGTCCTCAGAGCTATCTTTGTCCCAATGTAAGAAGAGGGTATATGGAGAAGCATATATAATTTTAAAAAATATAAACTTTACGGACAACCAAAAATTACCCAAGTGATCTCTAGTAACAGATTAAAATGTATTAGTCATATGTGAAGAAGCTCAAAGGACAATCTTACTAAAATATTAACATTAAAAAACCAGAGGGTGCTCGACCAAGAGGTAGGCCAACGTCTAGATGGATGGATGACATCGAAAGGGACATATAAAGTTTGGACATAAGTAATTGAAAACGATAGGCAACTGATGGCAGCTGGAAGGAGCGTACAGTAGAGGCAGCCAAGATCTATAAGGGACTGTTGCGCTTGTAAAGAAGAAAATCATTCCCTTTTAGTATCAGAGTAATTGTCTATACCAGTTTGAAAAAAACATTAAAAATATTTCTTCCTTTTGGCACATTTTGACCGCATTATAAAAAGTTTTGCTATCTTTGAGTATATTTTTTTAACTTTTACACCTAAATCAAATAAAATTATCGTAACCAAAACAAAATTTATTATGTAATTAAGTACGTAAAAGAGCACAAAAAAATTAAGGCTATTCTAGGAATAATTTTATTATAAAATTAAAAAACCTGTTCTGAAACAAAATGCAACGCTGATACCGCGTTATAAATCTAACCTATAGATATTCATAGATTATAGATAGCAGCCAATGCTTGTGAGATGCATAGAAATTAGTTATAACCGATGCCAGCTTATTGTACCGTAACTGTTACTACCGATGTTTCATATATTATGGAGACCTGTAGTAAACTGGATCAAGCAATAATTTGGAGATTTGTTTAATCATACTAACAAGGTACGTGTATAACGTATATAATAATATGTACAATACAAGCTCATGTCAATTGTGTTACTTGTAATACAACGTGTATTATAATAAATTACTAAGTACGGACTTTATGGTGATATTTGAATATCAGAATTAGCGGCAACGATGACTTGCAATTATCAGTAATAAAAAAAGTGACAAAATAACCTAATTCCCTCAAAATACTTCAACTCACTTTGCTCCTAGTGGTGAGAAAATGGTCATAAGGGCAGATATATATTACTTACTAGCCCTACCTACGACTTTGTTCACGTGTCGATCTATTGAAAATGTTATATTATTTATGTTATTCTAGACAATATTTCTAAAGCCCTGGTTGTTTCCAAAACAAGTCAGATATATCTTTTATACCTTTAAAAAAATCCAAAGACATCACGTAACAACAATTTTAAACGAAATTAATTCCGTCATTTATGACACTACGAATAGAATAAAAAATACTAACTGTTCACGTCTTATTTAAAATCTTGGTTGATATGTGTAACGGGTAGCTTTAGACTTATTACTAAGAAGAGATGAATATATTAAAATGCCACAAACTAAAGAATACAATAAACTTATTTTAGATTTTTATGCAAATAATTGATTTCGTAAAGTTCATATTTAAACAATATATAGTATCCATATTTTAGTGCCAAAAAATAAGCAGTGCTCATGATTCTTGTATATCTAATGAGAGAAGACTAAAATTTAGTTTAAATCTGGAGAATTTAAAGGAATATTACTAGGTGCAAGCCTGTACAACATATTTATTAACTTCCATATAGGTTCCATCTACGATAAACAATTTTTGATTGATACAATTTTTTAAATTTTAACATTCACGGTTTTTCAAATTCTAGTTAATTTATTTTTCTTTTCCTTTTTAAAACTCAGCACACCGCATTTTTTAATCCAGTACTACTCCGTCACCAAATTCGTCTTATTTGTTCGCTGACTTCCATGAACATCCATCCATCTAGTAGGCAACATTGAAATTATATTTTACTCAAATTGTGGAAAAATTCAAATAATTATTTCGTTATATTTGTCTACTTGCTATGCAGGTATATATTCTCCCTCGTACTGACCGATCTACTTGTAATTCTGATCTTCGTACTCTTCGCCTCCCTCATATATATGGTGGAGTCATGGCCATGGGGTTGTATTATCTGCCGACTATTCGAGAGCGCCAAGAATATCGGTATAGGTGTTTCTGTCTTTACTCTAATGGCGTTATCTGCGGAGCGATATTGCGCCATCGTCTGGAGGTAATTTAGTCTATCAATTATATTTGTATAAGCGATGTAAAAATGTGTTGTCTTTTTTATATTACTATCAACTATATTGTCTTCCTTTTGTTTCCGTTTGATGTTATTAATTCCTAATTAAAAATTTAAATGACCAAAATACGGAGTTAGTTTCATACTGGAAGTAATCTCTTTTGGATTTCATGTTGGTATTTAAATAGAGGTAAACATCAGCAAAGACAATTTTCACAATAGTGATGTGAACTGATCACGCAAGGCGCTTGTTGTTTCAGAGCTAAAAAATATTTTGAATTTTGTAAATATTGCATAAATAAACAGCAATCTTATAGACTAATTGAATAGGCCATGTTTATCTGTGTTCAGAAAAAAATCCCTTAAACCAGTATCACATTAATACTTGCTACCTAGATAAATATTTAATTTTATACACCCAAAACACGTACAGATTGCGGGATTAATCATTTCTTTCAAATGCAATTCAGCACGCCGACCCTTGTGATATGTTCATGAGAATATAAAATTGAATCTCTGTAAATCATATATGTTTCAAAGTTATACAAATTTTAAGTTTAAGAAAGGAATAGCTTAAGTAACAATTTGCTTGCCGTCAAGATACAATTACTATCGAGTTAGATTTTATGATAATTGGATGTGACTGATTGTGTATAGGAAGTAATAAAAATATCTTATACTGAAAGAATGAGATATTAGAAAGGATGAGAGTCCATTTCTGTTCAATATTAACCCTGTTAATAAAGTTACCACCGTTTTATAAGCCGGTAGTGCAGTTAAAATAAATTAATCCTATCACTGAAAAATTAAATCGATTCCATGATTTGTTGCGCCGTCAAGGACAGAAACAGTTAATTTAAATTGGCTCTTCCTGTTTTTATTGTGTGTTTGAAGATCATGATTTCGTCAATGAACAATGAACACGGTTAAAGATTTAGAACTCTACTTTTAATTTAATTATATATATATATATATATATATATATATATATATACACATATATATGTCAGTCATTCGCAACATTCCTACAATGGTTTCCTAAAATATATATTTTACTAATAAACCATTACTTAATAACCGGAAAATCGCTTAGGAAGTGATACACTGTGTCTTTTATTATTTTAGTGTATTAACTTGAAACTAGAAGATTTCCTTTGAAATAGTGAAATATATGTTATTTTTTTATATATGTTATTCATTCCTTTTTTATATTCTTCTTTGAATATATGTTATTTATTCAAGTTGTTACAAAACACTTAACAATTTGGACTGTTCGAAAAATACAAATTAAAAGGAAATAAAATACCTTGAAGGAGCTTATTAAGAGATTAAATATTAATGAATTTGTCAAAGTTACAATTTAAAAGTTAAGATTACAAAAAAATTGCGTTTTGACAAATGAGTTAACAATATTCCGAAACTCAAATATAAAACCTATATCCTTAAAAATCACTTTTGCGTCTGTCAATCTATCAGTCACAGCCGATTTTCTTCAAAACTTAAAATTTGACAAATAATATATCGTATTATCTAACATATTTTTTAATGGCTAAATTTTGTAAATAGTGTTTTGTAAAATGGATGGTAAATAGAGTGTTAATTTTAAGTATCACGTTTGATATAATTTGAAAGGGCTTATTATGATGAAATTAAAAATAAATTCATAATTTTAAACTGTGTATTTAAAAATATGTACTATAAATATACGATAACAGAGCATACCTTCCTTTTTTTTTAATTGTTAAACAAAAAATAACAAAAAACAGGGGTGATGATATATGACTAAAAGACTTGAGGAAAACTATAACAATTATCCTAGATCTTATCATTTTTGAAGTATACACCATGCTTTTACGCCTGTGAAGATATACTAGGCAATACGTTAAGTTGCAAAAAATGAATACTTTTAAACATTTGATGGTAATACTACTAAACTTAAATATTTAAAATTTATGTTTATAAAACCCTTTCATTACTTTATTTATGCCATTTTTATTCCATTATATAATCGAGGCGCACATTTTGTTGAAATCGATGATTAAAACTTTTATTCGAACAATTTCTCTAGGTATGTGTGGTTTGTTGTGCTCACAGATGTCAATCAAATCTTGATTTAGATAATGAAATAATTATTAATGACATTGACAACAAAGTTTCTGATGGTGAAGAGGAATTGCCTATAAATGTAGATGATGAAAGTGACGTAAATTCTGATGAGGATGAAGCAGACTGGAAGAAAGTAGATTTAATAAAGTAAGATGATATTCAAAGAATAAAAATGGAGAATGGTTTTGATAGTAGTATTTATCCAAAATATTTTTTCTCAATAGTGTTACCACCCATTGATTACTTTGAAAGATTTTTCCTTCCTACAAAACAATTGCTGAACAAACAAATTTATATGCAATGTATAAGAGAAGACCGACAATTGGACTGAAACTAATTCTTCTGAAATAAAAGCATTTTTGGAGTACACATGCTAATGGGACTTAATCCTTTGCGGCAAGAAACACAGTATTGGTCTTCATCTCCATTTTATCATGTTGCTGTGATTGCTGATGTAATGCCTTTGAAAAGATACAAAAAACTCAGGAAATGCCTTCACTTGAATGATAATTCAAAGGCACCAAATAGAGATGATCCAGGTTATGACAAACTATATGAACCGCTAAAAGATTTATTGAATAAGAGATTTTTGCAAGAATGTACTGTATCTAAGGCTGATGCTGTGGATAATTACATGATAAAATTTAAGGGAAAGTCAACGTTCAAACAATATATGCAAATGAAACCGGGAAAAGTGGTTATAAGGCCTGTGCTACGAGCACTTTTCAAACTTTTATAATCAAATAGTGTAATTATCCATTAATTTTAACACCTCATTCGCAATAGCATGGTATCAAATATTTAATATTTTGTCACAATAACTAAATTCAGTTATTTATTGATGAAAAATTTTCATTATCATTTGAGCACAAAAAAATCATTTTCAAATTTGACATTCGAGTTATTTTTACTCTATTCACCTGTATTTGCATTTAAAATAAATAAAATTATTACAAAAGCTATTAAATTGGCACCTAAAACCAGCGATCTCAGTTCATCAGCAATGTGTGAAGCCAAACAGGATTGCTACAACTTTCCGAAGTGTGAAGTTGTTTTTAAAGCAGGATAAAAACCTAACAGCAGCTTTGCAATGTAATGTGAAATTCACATCCGACATGTTTCGAAAAGACTTTCTAAAATTTCTAAATTTAATATCTGCCACGATAAACGCCTTACTTAATTTTTAGAGTATGAGCGCCCTAAGCTAGGGAGATTTGCATATTTTGCTTTTTACTCAGTGGCTAACTGAACAGGAAATCAAATGGCGCGCTCTTCATATATTTTATGAGAGATTTTTGTTAAGTTTATATAGCATTCGTTAACAATGACTTAGTTTAAAATTTCTCTCTTATTAGTTTGAAATAACAGTTTGATTTTTAATTTTGCGTAGTGTCAAAGTCAAGTTTTTAAATGTTCACGAAGACATCGAGGGAACCTAGGGGAATCAATTGACAACAATATTTAAAAAAGTTTATCTGGATGAAATGATTTTGAATTACTTAATTGGATTGGGTAGATTATATAACTGCCATTTAATAAAATCGACTGACCAAACCTTTCGTTTTCTTGGTTCAAATTTGTAGCTAAACATTTTCTATTAATTATAGATTAGCTTATTTGCAATAATATTCCTATGTCACTAGATGTAGAACACTTTTCCATACAAGTTAGAACATATGGCCGATTTCTATATCAATCCATTGGGTCGTGAATCATCGCACGTTTTCCATACCAGTGGAAATTGAGACTTTGATTTAATAAGTAAATTTTATCTGCGGAATACCTTCATTATAATGCGTCAGTCAAATTATTAACCATGACTTTTCAATTACGATTGGTATTGACCGACTTTAATTTTAATTTATTTTCTAATTCATACATTTTATTATCTGATTCGTACTAGAAAAAAAGTCGCTTGAAAAAGTCAGTTCATAAATTGCTAAGTTAATAATACAAATAAATTTTCTTTATATTCTACGTTTCTGGTATTAAAACGACAAGAATTTATTACTTTTGCTGTCTTCTTTCACAGTTTCTTACTTGCCTAATACAACATATCTTAGTAAATTATTGCAGACTAACGTATTAAATGGATTCTCGCTAGGCAACAAAATCTGTTTAGTATGAGTAGAACTCGGGATCAGAATGTTCCGTAGACTCTTTGTCATATACGAACATTGAAAGTTATTTATTATTTCAATTTGCCCATTTACAATCACTGATATTTTACTTGCAAGGCAAATATATGATATCACTCAGTATCTTTCGTGGGCATAAAAATATCGCGAATATATATGGTACAAAAAAAATTTGTTTGAATTCCTTGTAACTTGCACTTTCGAATTATGTCACCAAACACGAAATTTAAAAAAAAGTTCTTAATAGTATTTCGTCACTTCTAAAATCCATATAAATGTCTTTAATCTCTTAAAAAATGACGAAAACCTAAAGATAAAATGAATCTTATGAAAAAAATGCAGTAGCTTTGTTTGTACTTAATTTAATATTTCAAAACAAGAAATTTATTTTGCTTAATTTTTTGCAACTAGGCTTTAATGTCTTTGTATAATCTACAACTCAATTTTATAGTAATTTTAACCATTTTTCTGATTCATTAAGTCTATACAAGTAGTTTCTTAATAATCTAGAAAAATATTTTACAGGTAGTCGTAACTTCAAATGAACGATGTGAAGACGATTTTTGCAATTAAAAGTCATCTTGTCAAAATAATAAAAGCAATTATTATCTCTTTTATGTAGAAAAACGTAAAAAAATTATAACAATTTTAATTACTTTTTAATTGAAATTTATAATCTACCAGACAATACCACGAATTACTTTCCAATACTTGAAAATAGAAAAAAATCTTATTAAAAAGACATTATACTAATAGAACGTTGAGCGTAGATATAAGTGCTCGACTTCTTTTAATTTTATTTTCCTCCTATACCTATACGCATATTAATTGTTTATATTTTTATCTGACGATAATATTTCTTAAAGAAGGATCAAGTCCTTGTTACTATTCCAAAATACCTAAGGACTTATCCTTTTTGATTATTTTCTCGCTCACCTTAAGTTACAAAATAATATTTGAGGGAATATTAGCATAAACGTATATTGCTGGTTATCTAATAATTGATATGAGAGAAGTATGTAATTTAATTCATTGTGTATTTATTTTGATATAAGGTTCACTTCATATAATTTTCTCTAAATTGAAATTAAATATTACTGTATGGAATCATAGCTAATTTACAAAAAGTTTTCAATCGTGTTACTTGATATTGTTCTCTCAAGTGACAAATACAATAAAAATTGAACGCTACATGAAAATGAACGATGATGAAGAATAATTGCCGGGATGTGAGCGATATTTAGGTCAGTATCGCTAAAAGCAACGTTAAATGCCCTATAAATTACTTAGCGCGCCTTCTGGCCCATTTTGCTGATAAATAACGCAAATTCGCTACGCCCGATGTAAATCACAATTCCACTCATAAAGTTTTTATTTAAACTTGAAATTTGAAATCAACTCAAGCAGAATTTTTAAGTAACGCAAGCTACTTTTAGGCTCCTTTATAATATTAATTACAGAAAGGCTTTATTAATCTATCTATTCTGTAATTCAAAAGCAATTTGACTTTTCATATTCCACTTATAAAAGACTTATTAAAAAAACATTCAACAAATCTTTTCGGATTTCTGAAACATGTGAGATATCGTTGTATAAATGTTTTATATGTGTGGTATCAATTTGTTCTCATTGTAAATATTTTATTATCTAATATTTTTTCTTTTCTTTACCTATATCATATAAAGTGCATAGAGACTACAGAAAATAAGTTCTAAAACCAAATATTCAAACCACAAGTGTATCTATCGATCGCGGTTGAACAAAAAATTATCCTATTATACTTTTGTCGATAGTACCAGTGTGAGACGTTTTATTTAAAAACGCTTACCGCTTTATGAATATGATTAAACGAGACCTTCAAGTTTATTATGATCAGCAAAGGTGGTACAAATTATAGTCTAGCAGTGGATAGATTCAATTTTATAGCTTTATGTTGTGTCACAACCCAACAAATCTCGCACCTGATATGTAGACGTAAAAACCGCGGCATCTGAATTACTTAAACTCTTACATGATTAGGGTTTATGGGATATGCGTAAAAATTTAACAATTTACGAAACAATACAGTTGTTTCGTAAATTGTTTAATTTTTCCACAATAGATCTCCGCTTTGTAATTGTGACCAATATTTATGCTACAAGTATTATTTAAATTTAACATTTTATTCTACATAATATTTTCCTGAATTACATTAATAATTTTTAAACGTTTGTCATAAAATCAAAATAATTTGTCCTTTGTTGAAAGTGTTATGGTGAAAGTATTTTTATTATTAAGTATGAAAGAGCCTCTCATCTTGCCATAATCTAGTTGTTTCATTTCATGATATCAAATTAAAGGTCGAGTATTGTGACTTGTACTAGATAGGTATAATACTATATAAACTGGGTATAAAGATGAAAAAACAAAGTCGCAGAGTTTAATTCTCTTCGATCTTCTGAAGAAAAGAGCAAAATGTATGACCATTTGAAAAATTAAAAATAAATTGGGTGTCTGCTAGAATGCTAATTACGTAATATAAAAAATCAAAGACTTAACGTTCTACTTTCACCGGAATCGATTTACTTATTACCTTTGCTGTTCTCCTTGGACTTACAAAAATAATTACCTCTTTACGGTCTTGTCTTATTCAAATTTGCACCTTGTATTATTTAGAATACAAAAGTAATGCTTATTTACTTATTTATTTAAAAGTTAACTAGAATCTAGAAAAGTATTGTCTTATTTTTTTTCTTCTAGTAAATAAATCAAAACTATTTAAGTTCAGTCGGCATTGCCATAAAATATTTTTGACTTTATTCATATTTTGTCAAAAATTATAGCAAGCTAAGCGATAATTAATTGGTTTCTGAGTGTTACATTGTATTACTTCTGAGAATCTCATAAAATAATACCAATTTCTACTTGTCCGGAGTATCGAATGTAACAAAATCGAAACAAAAACAAAACGTAGAAGTCTAAATGGAATATTAATATTTATGAAATTTTCGATGTCAAATGTAAAGTGGTAAAATATATCGGAATATCTAAAATTTAACAAAATGAAATTATATATAAGAACAATGACATGACGTTAATTCATTCAGAAAATTAGAATTTTACGTCGATTGTACAAGCCACGAAGTATTTTGCAGCAATTTTATATTAAACAAATTACCCAGTTAAATATGTGAAAAATGAACAAAGAGAAAAGAAATTTTATCGGCGTTTAAATAAAATATCAATACATTTTTTTTTCTCATTTCAACCAAAAACTCACCTAAGCCCCTTAAACGCGTTCATTTCCTTATTCCAGTCTTATCTTTTGTTGTATTATTTTTAATTCGTCTTGTCAATGTGACTCTAACGAAGCCTTCGTCTTTATTGACCGATTTTCTGTCTTTACCGATGGGTACACTTATGTGAACAGCACACTCGTACATGCATAGACAGTAAAATGTACCTTATGATTCAAAAAACTTGAGTCTAAATTCTAAGTTGAAATTTTAACAACATGCAATAGAACCCTGACTTCCCGCGTAATAACATTACCTATCACTTAGCATACTAGGCCACGTCGACCTGGAGACAGCCGCAGTAAACTGGAATGAGAATTTAGACTCGCATGTTTCGAAAACTAAGGGTCATTGAACAAAATTCCTTTACCTTAGTATACAGAAGATTACAACTTTCAATGACGTCCTTTTTTAATATACGACTTACATGGATTAGTAAACATTTTTGAATAGCGGATTTTTATGAATAGCGGGTTTATTTAATTTTACTGACTCAAAGAGTTCCGTGTACATCGCATTTACAAACTATTATGGAAACTAATCACTTTTCGTAAAAAAACTTTCATTAGAATCGTCGATCAGGGAAAATATTTCTCATTTGCCTATATTGACGATCCAAAGGAAAGTTTATATGGTCCTATTTTTTATTTTCTCCGTATAGGAAACTTTTTCCTCCTCCATTATCAAAATCCGGCCACTGCTAGCGGTCGATGGAGTCATCAAGGCAAATCAAACAACCTCAATTACGAGGAACCTACTTTTCAACATTGAAGAATTGGCATCATCATGTTCTTGCTTCGACACCTAACTTCGTCACTCTTTGCGACCAATTGACATACCAAGACAACTCGACGAATCTAATTCTTACTTGAGGAATTCTGTCACCTATCTCCAGCTCCATCAATAGACCCTCACTACAATCTGTAACTAAAATGCTTATAAATATACATAAAATGAGTTCAAACTTTGTATTAAATTTTTCAAAGAAGCCTTGACCTTTCATTCGTTAAAGAGTTCTTTTAGATATCTTCAGTGTATATTACTTGGTCTTGAATATATTTGCATGAGACAGAAAAGAATAGTGAAAATTGGCCAATTCGCCCCCAAGTTACGACTGTACATATATAAAAAAGATATACACGCGTTGAATTAGCCACCGCCGCTTTTTTATAGTTGGAAAAAATTAATAATTATAATGTAATTTTACTTTAATAGACATATCTTCACCACAGACCACACTTGCGCTTACTATCAGACGTAAATCTGATCAAACCTAAGCCCATTCGAGTTAAAAATATAACATTTTCTTTATTTCATTGTATCTTTTCCTGCGTCACGTATGCGGTATTCGACTAGTACCAAATGTTTGGAAAACACCAAATTCATAATAATAAAGTTTACGTATTCGTTCCGATATGGATCATTGCTGAGTACAATGTTCAAGAATTAAAAACCCTCAATGCTGAATTAACATTTTTTGCGTCTTTTAATGTTAGGTTGCTTGAGTAAAAAATGAATAATTTATGAATATTTAGATTTAGAACTAATTCACTATTAAAATGCCACGATTCTAGTTCTTTACTCAAAAGAAGTGTCCAAATAAATTTATTACATAATTGTGAAAAACGTTAAACTTCAAACGTTAAAACATCCAAATATACACCAAAAAGAAGCAGCTTTCAGTTTCAATAAAAAATCATTTGCTTCGTTTTTGATTTGGTGACATAATTCATTTTAATTTCTCAATTTTATTAATAGGTCTATATACTAAATATACCATAATAATATATGGCCTCTTTAGTAGACATGAAAAATAAATCAGTAATTTTCCATTTACAAATAGATTAGAAATAAAAAAGACATAATAGCTGTAATTTTATTATTGGGTTTATATGTAAATACAATGTAGAATGACGAGATCTACGCAAGACATTCGGATAAATTTGGAAAGGCCAAAAACAAATGTCCGATTCGAGATATACGGATGGGGCACCAAACCACCCCTGGAAGAATGTTAGTCTCCTTTGATGCGTGCAAGTTTGCCGACGCGGCGCGGAAAAGAGGCAAACACCTTTCCAGGCGATTAGCTAAATGACGAACTTTCCATCCGTGCAGTGGGTGAAGTTCGGCGGATAGTTATTCGAGCTTTGTCGGATTCCGCATATATTCTACTGGCAAATGAATAGGCGACTTGGTCCACGTATGGGTGTAACGCACCTGAATATTATTAACATTGTTTTGACGTTAAAAGCTTCATGTAACAATTTAAATCTTTAATCTTTAATCGCACTTGTAAGACTAAACAAAACATAAACAACTGCTATTTGAATGAAACATCCACCCTAGTACATCAACCGACACAAAATAATCCTTTGTCTCGACATAATTATTTCATAACAAAGAAATATATCCCTTTGTGTTATCATGCATTGTTCATTTGTTTCAGTAAATAGATCTTAAATTACTTAATTATTTATCACGCCAAATAAGAATTGAGAAGAAAATATATTTCAAAATTACATATCACAACCGGATTAACAAGATTATCGTACTTGTACACACGAATTCCAAGCTATATCTGTTATGTGCATAACTATGTTTCGGGAATATGTCCTCACTTCCCCTCCCTGTTATCGTTAATGTTTTTTAACGGTGCATCTGGCGAGAAACAATAGCGGGACAAATTATTCAAAATGACCTGACCTGACCTGACCTGACCTGACCTGACCTGACCTGACCTGACCTGACCTGACCTGACCTGACCTGACCTGACCTGACCTGACCTGACCTGACCTGACCTGACCTGACCTGACCTGACCTGACCTGACCTGACCTGACCTGACCTGACCTGACCTGACCTGACCTGACCTGACCTGACCTGACCTGACCTGACCTGACCTGACCTGACCTGACCTGACCTGACCTGACCTGACCTGACCTGACCTGACCTGACCTGACCTGACCTGACCTGACCTGACCTGACCTGACCTGACCTGACCTGACCTGACCTGACCTGACCTGACCTGACCTGACCTGACCTGACCTGACCTGACCTGACCTGACCTGACCTGACCTGACCTGACCTGACCTGACCTGACCTGACCTGACCTGACCTGACCTGACCTGACCTGACCTGACCTGACCTGACCTGACCTGACCTGACCTGACCTGACCTGACCTGACCTGACCTGACCTGACCTGACCTGACCTGACCTGACCTGACCTGACCTGACCTGACCTGACCTGACCTGACCTGACCTGACCTGACCTGACCTGACCTGACCTGACCTGACCTGACCTGACCTGACCTGACCTGACCTGACCTGACCTGACCTGACCTGACCTGACCTGACCTGACCTGACCTGACCTGACCTGACCTGACCTGACCTGACCTGACCTGACCTGACCTGACCTGACCTGACCTGACCTGACCTGACCTGACCTGACCTGACCTGACCTGACCTGACCTGACCTGACCTGACCTGACCTGACCTGACCTGACCTGACCTGACCTGACCTGACCTGACCTGACCTGACCTGACCTGACCTGACCTGACCTGACCTGACCTGACCTGACCTGACCTGACCTGACCTGACCTGACCTGACCTGACCTGACCTGACCTGACCTGACCTGACCTGACCTGACCTGACCTGACCTGACCTGACCTGACCTGACCTGACCTGACCTGACCTGACCTGACCTGACCTGACCTGACCTGACCTGACCTGACCTGACCTGACCTGACCTGACCTGACCTGACCTGACCTGACCTGACCTGACCTGACCTGACCTGACCTGACCTGACCTGACCTGACCTGACCTGACCTGACCTGACCTGACCTGACCTGACCTGACCTGACCTGACCTGACCTGACCTGACCTGACCTGACCTGACCTGACCTGACCTGACCTGACCTGACCTGACCTGACCTGACCTGACCTGACCTGACCTGACCTGACCTGACCTGACCTGACCTGACCTGACCTGACCTGACCTGACCTGACCTGACCTGACCTGACCTGACCTGACCTGACCTGACCTGACCTGACCTGACCTGACCTGACCTGACCTGACCTGACCTGACCTGACCTGACCTGACCTGACCTGACCTGACCTGACCTGACCTGACCTGACCTGACCTGACCTGACCTGACCTGACCTGACCTGACCTGACCTGACCTGACCTGACCTGACCTGACCTGACCTGACCTGACCTGACCTGACCTGACCTGACCTGACCTGACCTGACCTGACCTGACCTGACCTGACCTGACCTGACCTGACCTGACCTGACCTGACCTGACCTGACCTGACCTGACCTGACCTGACCTGACCTGACCTGACCTGACCTGACCTGACCTGACCTGACCTGACCTGACCTGACCTGACCTGACCTGACCTGACCTGACCTGACCTGACCTGACCTGACCTGACCTGACCTGACCTGACCTGACCTGACCTGACCTGACCTGACCTGACCTGACCTGACCTGACCTGACCTGACCTGACCTGACCTGACCTGACCTGACCTGACCTGACCTGACCTGACCTGACCTGACCTGACCTGACCTGACCTGACCTGACCTGACCTGACCTGACCTGACCTGACCTGACCTGACCTGACCTGACCTGACCTGACCTGACCTGACCTGACCTGACCTGACCTGACCTGACCTGACCTGACCTGACCTGACCTGACCTGACCTGACCTGACCTGACCTGACCTGACCTGACCTGACCTGACCTGACCTGACCTGACCTGACCTGACCTGACCTGACCTGACCTGACCTGACCTGACCTGACCTGACCTGACCTGACCTGACCTGACCTGACCTGACCTGACCTGACCTGACCTGACCTGACCTGACCTGACCTGACCTGACCTGACCTGACCTGACCTGACCTGACCTGACCTGACCTGACCTGACCTGACCTGACCTGACCTGACCTGACCTGACCTGACCTGACCTGACCTGACCTGACCTGACCTGACCTGACCTGACCTGACCTGACCTGACCTGACCTGACCTGACCTGACCTGACCTGACCTGACCTGACCTGACCTGACCTGACCTGACCTGACCTGACCTGACCTGACCTGACCTGACCTGACCTGACCTGACCTGACCTGACCTGACCTGACCTGACCTGACCTGACCTGACCTGACCTGACCTGACCTGACCTGACCTGACCTGACCTGACCTGACCTGACCTGACCTGACCTGACCTGACCTGACCTGACCTGACCTGACCTGACCTGACCTGACCTGACCTGACCTGACCTGACCTGACCTGACCTGACCTGACCTGACCTGACCTGACCTGACCTGACCTGACCTGACCTGACCTGACCTGACCTGACCTGACCTGACCTGACCTGACCTGACCTGACCTGACCTGACCTGACCTGACCTGACCTGACCTGACCTGACCTGACCTGACCTGACCTGACCTGACCTGACCTGACCTGACCTGACCTGACCTGACCTGACCTGACCTGACCTGACCTGACCTGACCTGACCTGACCTGACCTGACCTGACCTGACCTGACCTGACCTGACCTGACCTGACCTGACCTGACCTGACCTGACCTGACCTGACCTGACCTGACCTGACCTGACCTGACCTGACCTGACCTGACCTGACCTGACCTGACCTGACCTGACCTGACCTGACCTGACCTGACCTGACCTGACCTGACCTGACCTGACCTGACCTGACCTGACCTGACCTGACCTGACCTGACCTGACCTGACCTGACCTGACCTGACCTGACCTGACCTGACCTGACCTGACCTGACCTGACCTGACCTGACCTGACCTGACCTGACCTGACCTGACCTGACCTGACCTGACCTGACCTGACCTGACCTGACCTGACCTGACCTGACCTGACCTGACCTGACCTGACCTGACCTGACCTGACCTGACCTGACCTGACCTGACCTGACCTGACCTGACCTGACCTGACCTGACCTGACCTGACCTGACCTGACCTGACCTGACCTGACCTGACCTGACCTGACCTGACCTGACCTGACCTGACCTGACCTGACCTGACCTGACCTGACCTGACCTGACCTGACCTGACCTGACCTGACCTGACCTGACCTGACCTGACCTGACCTGACCTGACCTGACCTGACCTGACCTGACCTGACCTGACCTGACCTGACCTGACCTGACCTGACCTGACCTGACCTGACCTGACCTGACCTGACCTGACCTGACCTGACCTGACCTGACCTGACCTGACCTGACCTGACCTGACCTGACCTGACCTGACCTGACCTGACCTGACCTGACCTGACCTGACCTGACCTGACCTGACCTGACCTGACCTGACCTGACCTGACCTGACCTGACCTGACCTGACCTGACCTGACCTGACCTGACCTGACCTGACCTGACCTGACCTGACCTGACCTGACCTGACCTGACCTGACCTGACCTGACCTGACCTGACCTGACCTGACCTGACCTGACCTGACCTGACCTGACCTGACCTGACCTGACCTGACCTGACCTGACCTGACCTGACCTGACCTGACCTGACCTGACCTGACCTGACCTGACCTGACCTGACCTGACCTGACCTGACCTGACCTGACCTGACCTGACCTGACCTGACCTGACCTGACCTGACCTGACCTGACCTGACCTGACCTGACCTGACCTGACCTGACCTGACCTGACCTGACCTGACCTGACCTGACCTGACCTGACCTGACCTGACCTGACCTGACCTGACCTGACCTGACCTGACCTGACCTGACCTGACCTGACCTGACCTGACCTGACCTGACCTGACCTGACCTAACCTCGTCTCCACTAAATCTGTATCGACAATGTAATCTGTATCTGTAATCTTTATCTAATCTTGTCGAGACAATTTTTATCGACAATGTAAATCTGTATCTATAAAATGGTACCGACATTTCACGTACACTCGTCATTTATAATATAGACATATAATTGAAAATTGATCTTAAGAATGTGCTTTGTCAGTTTATAGCAAGAGTTGGTTTGTTCTAATCAAACCACAGTCAACACGCTATCCGCCGGAACATCCTATCCAACGATGAAGAAAAGGAAAATCCGTGGTTTAACTTTTGAAGAGATTTTCGCTTTAGAATGGACGAATACAAATGGACAAATGCGATAACAATTTGTAAGTCAAATAAAAAACCTTTTTCGAGAATTTCCAAAGGTAAAAAACCTAATAATCAACTGCGGTACACGAATTATTTAATTTAGTTGATATCTGTGCGTTCAAGTTTATATATTTATAACGTAATATTTTCTCGTCAGAGCTTCTGAAGCTCATAATAAAATGTGTATATTTGCTTTTATAGGAAGTTATGCAATTTCTTCCTTTTTAAGAACGTTTTAGAAATCATATTTACGATAATGAAACGGGATGAATTAAAACAAAAACTAACCATAAAAAAAAAATTTCGGATCTTTTTTATATTCCCGTGGGTATTCCATGAAATTACAATAACATTTCTTAAAATTCACGTTTTTAGAACCGAAGCCTAAGGTGAGAGTGTTATTTGAGTATCCACAATGTCATTAAGTAAAAAATATGCAAATTTTAATTTCTCACAATGTAAATCAATTTTATGGCATACAATATCTGTTAGAACAGCAAAAATATGGGGCCACTTTAAAAAATTATGACACCTAGAATCATCGCTATAGTTTTCCTTCAACTTTTGCATAGTTTTCTAAAAACTCTGTTTTTTTATAATCTTAAGTCAGTGTCTCAAAAAATGCCACCCTCTCCCCTCCCTTTGACGTACATATGTTCTTTTAAAATATTTTTTAGTATATCTGAAGGAATTACATGCAAAATTTTGAATATAATTTTTTGGAAAACTTTGACACGATATGTTCTTTATTCGATATATTTTTGGTCGTTAACTACTGTGATTTGTGCAATTTAATATGCTTTATTACTATGCCAAATTTCAAGTTTCTTCGTTAAGAAATTTTCGAGAAAAACAATTATGACGAACGGATAGACGGACCTGCGGGCTATATTATAAGGGTTCCGCTTTTATTTTTGAGGTACGATATCTTAAAAATTATTTCTCACTTTCTGTCTTCGTTCTGAAAGAAATATATCTACTACGTTTACAAAATGTACGTGCATAGAAATTACAAAAATAATTCAATTTAATTTAATAAAAAAATGTTTCCAAATTACACCGTTTTATAAAACGGTCAATTAAAATAATATACTATGCATTCTGATATTAAACTTCATTTCACTACTCCACAAAACACTAAAATGTATTCTATAACTATAAAAAACACCTTTTCTACTCTATTGCGCAAAGCGAAAAAGGAGTATTGTTTTTCGGATGTATGTATTTAACATATTATATATGAATTTTATTTCGTATTACGAGAAGCGTGTCGAATTTTCATGTATGAAGTATTCCTAAACTCAAACCTATCACGAGTGTTACTGAGTATACGAATTACTTGGAATGCAATATAACGTATACTACGATGCTGCGAATGTGGTCAGTCACAGGACGGGCGTATATCGGCGGAGTAGCGCGCATGTAGGAATTTCGGACACGGTGACTATTTCGGACACGGTGATTATTACTATAATCTAATAATATATACTATGTGTTCTTGAAAAAGACTTTTATTGATATTTAAAAAAGTAACTTAAGTAAAAAATTATACATTAAAAAAATGTTACGAGAAAGTACCAACATTGTCTAAATATATTAAAAATAAAAAAAGAGATATTTTTCATATTTTATTAACATTTCCCAAAATGTTATTATATTTGTAATGCATTTAAAAAAGAGGTTCTCTCTTGTTTTATATTTTAAATTTGTATTATTTTGGTACCTATTTTAAGATTTATTATTTTCAATATAATATAAAACCATGTCATCAAATGATTTGTACTTAATAAAAAACTGATTATATATTTATTTAAGTAAGGGTATATTTATGATATTGTAACATTCATGACTTAACTTGAATTGAAAAGGAAATAAAATAATTATCATTAATATACTTATGGTGTCCCATCCAGAATTCGATTGACAAAATCTTAGGTTAAAAATCAATAATATGGCAAAAGAATATTCATCATTAACTAATAAAAAATATTATTATGCTCCATATTTTTAAAAACATTACCATACAAATTCAATAACCTAATAAACACAGTGAATTCAGTCAACTTGACATATATGCTCTCTATAAGCTATACGAAAGTTTTTCGTACGTCCATAAAAGATAATATAATTATCTTAAATATTATAACATTGATCACAAATATATAAATCTAACCATGTTGTAGCTTCTGTTAGGTGAAACAATTTTATAAATAGGTTTAATAATGGGTATGTTTATTGGCATACACATTAATATGTTCGATGTATGGCGGTAGTGTAATATACCATGCAGGCGGTGTCTAAAGTATTGAAACATAATAAAACAAGTCATAAGTATAAGATTTTTCGTTACGATAAATTTCAAACTGACACTTTAAATTTGATTTTGTTTATTCATTTTCATTTTACCTAATAATTAACGGATATTCTAATCCTTACATAATTTTAGACACTAAAATAAGTAGTACAAATTATTTTACGATTAGGAGTTCACATTTTAAAAAAAACAGTTTGTCAGAGAATAACAAATACCTTTCTATAGAGCGCCGTTATTTGACAATGTTACTGCTATATTTAAATAGACAACTCTACATCAAATCTCTCCTAACTATTAATCTACATCAAATCTCTCCTAACTATTAATGGAGACATCGTTCGCATAAAATTTTATGAGGGAATGACAGAAAGAAAATCAAGTGATATTTAATTTAATGAATCGCTACGGATTCAATCCTTTATAATGAAATAACAAAAAATAAATTCAGGGTTGGATGCGTTATGAGGATTTCGCGCCAGTTGAATTTGATTTAATAAAAATAATAATTTAGTTTTAATTTAACGCATAAAATTAAACGCACAAAAGAAAATAATAGTTGTAAGTTTAAGGAAACACTATTTGGAATGGATGATTCTGAAATGAATTATACATTCCTAATAGAATTCACCAAAGTTAAAACTACTCCATCTTTTTTGCTAAACGGTATAATGACTTACTACAAATATGTACTGTCAGCATCAGAAGTGTTCAACCACATATTACACATTCCTGCCGTCTGTTGATACAGGAAGTGGAAATAAGAAACCACAGAATATCCAGTGTGTATTATCTCACCCGCCTAACCAAACCACCTAATATCAACATGTTGGATATTAACTCTCTATTCGTTCATTTATTTATCTGCCACGTTTTCATAGGTAAACTACCAAATTAATTTTAAGGAATTTTTGTAGAAATAACCTGAAAAAGATAGAATATGAAATGTGAACTAAAATTTTAAATGATGAATGCTCGAAGATTCTCTTTTTCTTATCCTCTGTTGATATAGACTTCCAACAAAAGGAATCGAATACAAAATATATGATTTCCTCAACTGAAACGACAATGTAACTGTATTTTTCGTAAGTGTTAATACAAATTCTATATTGTTAAATAAATAATTATATAAGTATACATAGGTACTAATTACATTTTATACACCTTACACCTCTTTTGCTCTTACAGTACACATACTAACTGAATAAATAAATAAAATTGTATGAGGTTCTGCACTTCAATAAATTCACGTGCACGGTGCCGTACGGTTCACGTCAAGCTATACTGCGGATGGAGGGGACACAATTCAAGCTGCACCTAACACAAACACACGTGAGGATACCTTTACCATGCAATACTATATAAACCATACCGAATTTCCGATAGTCAATGCAAATGTTAATATTAATTTATTAACGTAACATACTGTGAATATTTCGAATTATTTCTACAAAACCACGCGTTTTTTAAGAAAAAAAATTTTTACTTAAAACATTTAAAACTTTTAATAAATCGGGTATTCTTAACATTAGTTGTTACTGGTGAAATAAATCTGAATATTTTTAAGTGAGTTTTTTGATTCAAGGATGGTCAATAGGTCGCGATTATTGTAAAAAGTGATCTATGCAAAAGTGCGCTTTCATCCCAATGCACATCCCAATCCACAAATATCCCTAGCACTGTGTCAGTGCATAGTAGTTCGAAATTATTGATGTATTCGTTGTAGATAAGGGCAAAGCTAACGCTTGAATATCTTTTCCAAAGAAGCTGCGATACGCGGGACATTGTCGAGAAAAAGGTTTACCCAAACGTGCTCTATCTTCTCGATGATTTTGCTGTAACCACAGAAATGACGAGTCTCTGTGTTTTTAAATATGGGTCGCTTATTTCTGCTACGCCACTTTTTTCGCTTAGTATTGATAGAATCGCACAAAACATCGATACATTTTATAGAATTCTTTGCATAATTTCTACGCAAATTTTTACGTCAGTATTATTAAACCTTTTAAGACATATTTTTTAAAATAAAGCCGATTCCGACAAAAAAATAAAATGAAAAGAAAATTTATTGAAAAATATTTGTGAATAAAAAACGCAATATTAACTGACATTAGATACTTATTGCAGGTATTTTATTTTATATACCACTGTTATTAAATAAATGTAGGTTTTAAATATAAAATGGAATACGGTACGGAACCACGTATATATTCCTCATGATCGAGGTTTACCAGTAGATTATTCTGTTTTATGTAATAACCATTCGATTACAATTAATTAACCATATGTAAAGATCCTAGTTTATTGTGTAAACAATCAACTTTCCTATAACGTACATGTTTTATAAATGGATCATGCTGCTATTTACTCATGCTTCTGTATAATTTTATAGTGATTATATAAAAATTCTCATCTTTTTCTGAAAAAAAATGCTGTCAAAATTGTGATTTCAATGAAAAAAATGTACACATCTTTACAAAAACATGCTTCAAATAAATTTGGTTTGATACCCAGTATCACATGTAAGAATAACTGACACGTTTTTTATTACACTTGAATAAACAATAAGCTAGAAATTACAGGCTTTTTTTTAATTCTTCGAAAAGTGCTATATATTTCGTTGCGTATACGCAAACTGTTAATTCATTTGGAATCTAATATCATACTTATGATAGCTATTTCTGCGAGAGTTTATAGTCACATTATCATAACGTTTCAGAGTTATACAGGTTATACATTATAACGTTTCAGAGTTATACAGTGATAAATAAAGCTGTCTGTTATACGCGAATAAAATAAAATATTATTTCAATTGTAAAAATTATAGCGATTTGGTAGGTAACTAAAGTGACTTTATACGAAGTAAATCATTTACTTCCCGTATGTAAATTCCCTTATAAAAATAGGGGGCATAGATTATAACTTTAAAAAATTGTATACATGTTCAATTTGATACACGTATATGGAATTATTACCAGAAGTGTAATATTAAGAATTTATTTAGAAGATTTATAAAGAGTAAAATAAATTGTTACAATTTATAGTTGATTATTACTTTATATGTTCTCGCTTTATATCAAAACTGACTTATTATGTACAAAAAACCTACGTTAAAATATACGAGTGCTTGCGTACGTGCGTGCGTGCGTGCATGCGGGCGTGCCTGTGTGCGTGCGTGTAAGCGTGTGTGTGAGCGTGCATGCGTGCGTGCATGCATACGTGCGTGCGTGGGTGCGCGTGCGTTTGCACATGTTCGTATGTGTGTGTGTATGTATGCCTACACACACAGAAGGTATATCCGTCAAAACGGTTTACTTCTTTAATAAAAATCAATTAATTTGGTGTGTTGTAAGTAGCTTTTGTAAGAAGAAATTCAAGTTTCCGGGCGAAGTAATGACTAGTGCTGTAGTCTTAAGTTTACAATTTCACATTGTTATTTCGACGTTATTAAGATCTTGAATTAGACATTTGGCTTGTTAAGCAAGGAGTGTTATCATTAATCTCAAATTATAAATCAATTCTATCAGTCGGTGAATTGGATCTGTGTTCTAAGAGGCTGACATGTCTTTTGAAGTCGTATATTCATTGAATATGTTAGATAAATAGGTAGTGAGGAAGGAGGACCGTAAGATAAAATTATTGTTACAACTCGATATAATTACTAATTCAATATCGCTGTTGATGTTTCGTTATGTTTTTGCCGTAAGTTTATTCAAAATTAGTTAATTAAATATAAAAGTGCTACATGATCTATTGCTCCCGGCAAACCATAGGTTATACAAATGGTAGAACATGATGAGAACCATTAAACCATTCTATTTAACAAAGTACAAATCTTGATCGTAGTCTTGGGAATCTACAGTTTTTTTCCAAGTTATGAAATAACAAAAAAGTTAATTATTGAGATCTATTGCTTAATTTGTTTACAAAGATGTTATGGAACGAACCAAATATAAAAATTACTTCACTATGCGGTTATGTCATAAATATAATTAATTGATAACATAGACTTACGTTCAAAATTTAAAAATATGTTGTTATATGTCTGATAACTTACTCACGAATAACATTTAGATAATCTACTTACAGCAATAACCTTTGTTATCAAGTGTGGTTTTCTATAGAATATAGATAATTTCCTTTTTTTCGAGTTAGACAATAGATTTAGATGTGTTTCTCTATCATAACTTTTAGAAAACGAACGTTGATTAACTAATAATTTGAAACTAATCATTACTTGACATAAAGGTTTATCGGATTTTTCATTTTAATCACTGGAAAAATATAAAATTTCAATAGGCAGTTATTTGTATGAGAAGAAGTATAGAGCCATGAAATAGTCGTTGTTTTTGCGCAAATGTCGTTTTTCTGAAAAATACAACGTATTTTAACATTTCTAAATAAACGGGTGACCAAAAACAGAAAATAGGTTGTATATGAATAGAAATAGTTAATTTTATTTACACTAATTGCTTTGATAGGGGTATATGAGAAATAAGTGTTGAATCAAGCGGATTATGTAGCAACTAAAATAATGGTTAAGGTTGTTATGAGCAAAGTTTGTGTGACGAAGGTTAAAAGTTTCTTAATAGTACTAAGCTTCCGAGGCGTGAAACGATTAAGAAGTACTGAGGCTATTTATTATTATGCTTTCTTTTTCATTTAACTTCGTAATAAAGTTATAAATATAAGGTTAACTAGTTTCCATAATTATTACAATCATAATGATAATTTTTGTTACTAGATGCTTTTGCTTTAGAAATTGGCCTCGGGCGCTATTAGGGCTAGGTCTTTTTGGCTATAAAATTTTTGTATAATTAGCACTTTATAACAATTTGATTCCTTCCTGTGGCTTTAAAAACAAAATATTTAAATCGATAATACATATGTATATATTAATAGGTGAAGATAAAATATTGTACCACTTCTTAAGTGTATCATGCGCACATGTAACATTTGACATAGTTAAGTTTAATTGGAGAATGAGCGCGGAAAGCGATATTTGTACATAATATCTTTTACTAATACATTAAAATATATATTTCAAATACATTAAAAGATTCATTCTTTACAAAAAATTTCACAGAATAGAGATTGTCGCTAAACAATTTTAAAATGTCAGATTGACTGAATGAGTTTTGAGTTGTGAATTTTATATAATTTCAAATTTTACTTTTTCAATGCTCTGTGGAGCGTATGTCAAGGCAAAAAAGCATTCTTATTTTTTTTGTAATAGATAGCTGTTTTATGTATTAGTGAAATATGGATTACTTCGTATAAACTTGTTGGTAAAAGGTAAAGTTTTTATATCAGCGAATTATAGTGGCTGAGTAATTATTTAGTTTTCCTAAACTGTTCAAAAATTACTTGTCAAATATAAACTTGAAAATGATTTAAAGTTATATAGAATTTCGTGTTTCAACTAAATACATTTTAGTTAGAAATACATGATATCAGTCGTCAGTTATTTTATCTGAACGTACATGTGCAGCGTAAAATTTCAATGTTATGTAGCTCTTATATCAAAAAATAGTACATTTTTTATGACCAATATTTACTTTAAATACAAATTTTTCACGTCGAAACAATCCAAAAATCTACACACTTAAATATACTTAATACTTACAGAAAAATTAGATAAATAATAAACATGAAATTGTAGTATCTTCAAGTTACTAAAAATGAATAAATAAAGTATCGTTTCGTTTTAATTTGAGCGCAGACTCGAACTTCGTTTAGTCCAAAAAATCGTCAGACACATGAAAATATAAAAATGTAGGAGACGAGGTAAGTTCTTAGCCTTTCTACAACAATAATATAGAGACTTTGCCAAATAGTGTGAAATAGAACAAGTTTTATACTTCATAAATTACATTGATATCGATAACAATACAATTATTTCTCCCCATAATATATAAATATATATAATACAATACAAATAATAAATCAGTTATTTAAATCTAATCTTCTAAATTTTCATAGCCGTTGAGATTGCAATAGAATTATAATCTACACTCTCAACGCTGTCAAAATACGATCTAATTATTCGAATCGTATAATATATACTAAATTTCTATAAATTTCAATTAGAAAAAAAAATCGAGTTGAGGGATGATGTCGATATTACTAGAAAAAGTGGTGAATATGATGTAACGAATATTCGTTTTATGCTTACCTGCAACACTGCGTATCTTTGCTTTATTATTTCACTGGGTAATAATTCCATGCGTAGAGATTTAAAAACGTCAATATTTTTAATTAACTAATAAAAATTATGAAAATTTGTTCTGCGTCTAAAAGATGTCATATTTATAACATGTAACCAAACACACATAATGTGTTACCAACAGATAAATTTACGCACACTTATATTATATGTCTTGCATAAACACAATTTAAATTTTAAATATATTAAAAAAACATAGTAGTAAAATAAATCAACTATAATTAGGAAGACAGAGATCGATCATAAACAATAACTTTTTTATAAATGAATTAAATTTCTCCGCCCTAATAAGATTAAGAGCAGGAAATTGTCGCCTAGTTGAAAAAACTAGTTCCTTTATTTTTATTTTTAAAGTGGAAGATTAATATTATTTCTGCTCCAGAATAGTTTTTAAATGTTAATTAATACATTTAAGCGCAACTCATACGCTTTTATTTATATTATCGGCACAACACTATTGTTCGATATAAAATCATAACTTGAAATAATATTAATTTGCAATGAATATTATTAATTAAACATGAATTTTAAAATTTTAAGTAAATTATTGTACAAAACGTACATTTCAAGAAAATGAGGTGAAAGGAAAGTCAAATAATCAATACCTAGGCTTATATCTAAAGTAGTAGTTCTGTAAAGAATATATGCACTATACTTTTATGCCAAATAATCTTTAAGGTAATAGTCTTTTAATCCACCAAGAAATTCTAAATAATTTCAGCTAATTAAATACAGTATCCTGCATGAACTAGTAAAACTTTGGAAAACATTTTTATACTTTATTTTTGTGTTTCTAAATTAATATTTTTATGATAAAGACTTTTAACAAAATTTAACGATCTATTCTTAGTAATAAACAAAAAAAAAAATAGCATTAGGTTTAAAGTTTAGCAAGATAAGAAATATACTTCTATTTCATTTATTTATTTTTTTTTAAAATTATTTTATGTAGACTAGAGTCTCAGCGCATTGAGTCAGTTTATTACAATAATTTTAGAGAAAAAAAAACGGAAATAACGTAAAAATGTTAAAAACAAACACAATAAATAAGGAAAATAAAAATGAAAACCGTGAGCCAGCAGTGAACCTCCCAAATAAACATCGTTTCCAATTAGACTTCTGCAACTCCTAGGGGACACCGCCACTCTCATATCTGATGAGAAAGCCGGTAGGTGTCAAATAGCCGAATGCGATGACTACCTGTTTTGCAAATCATCTACGTACTAGAAAACTTGAAGTACGAGACTGCAATAAAAAAGCCGTTCGTCGGGATTCGAAACCGTGAAAGGTTCCGTTCCAGAAACAGGTTTTCGAGAGGAAGCTTCGCAGACACAGGCACACATCATTAAGCTTAGATATCAGTTGTCATGCTCTAATACTAAAATTAAATAAATAATAGTTAAGTTTCTCGGCTTGCCTAAATTCTGAGTTAACGCAGGTAATCCAAGACAGCAAACGGATGTTGATACATGTGTACGGAATATGAAATAATAGGTGTCTTCGCTTTCACATATAAGAGCCTTGTATGAAAAAAAAACAAAACGAATATCAGCTTTGATAAATTGTCAGTTTAATTATTTGAATAAACGAAAAGCTATGTACTACTATGTTCTTACTTGAAGAAACTTATAATCAACTGTGCCCAAAATAAGAAACGAGTTAGACATGCAATGACAGTAGCGATAATTTCGATTGGACCTTCTCTGAATTACCTAAAACATAAAAATGTACGTTAACCCTTATGGACACCAATAAATGAATTCATTTTCAATTTACCGCAAACACGAACAGAATATTACATAGATGGTATTGCGGATTTCCCAAGAGTATCGTGTGACAAATCCAAGTATCTTCAATATACTCTTAAAGGTATAAATAATACGATCGTGAAATGAGACCCCGTAACCTTATTTGTTATATTTGTAATTTATTTTTATTTTTATTTTTACTTATATTAAAAACGGGAAGCATCAAAAGAATTATTCGGCAAAATTTTCGTTTCTTTATTCTCCAATAATTTTATGATGAATTATTTAATACTTTTGATGAAAATGTAATTCAATTTCAATAAAAAAATATAAATTCAAAAAGCAAATAGTATATTTTTTTACTGTAGTTTTTAATTGTATATGTCGATTATAAAATAATATACTGTTTTTTTACATTTTTAATTTTTAAATATTCTCAATATATCCATGTATTTAGAATGATAATTTTGAAAATATTCATAATATATAGACTTTGCGGAAATGAATTTGAAAATTTTTCAAAAATAATTTTTGTTTTATCATAAGAAGATAGAAAATGAGAATTTTTATAAATTTGAAATTAACTTTAAAAAAAATCCTACACGAATGTATTACAACTGGGATATAAAAATAAACGGACTAAACTCTTCGTTTTTCAATACTATAAACTTATAAATAACATAAAGTTAATGAAAAATAAATACTAAATAAGACAGGTTATTTTTATACAACATAAACTTGTAGAGACTCAATAAAACTCGCGCCAAGAAATATCCATACGCACATAAAAATATACACTTTAAAGAGCACATGATAAATCAATTCCATTATTCCTATTATTAACATTATTTTTCTGCATGCTAAAATGTTCCTAACATATTTTTCCAGGCGCAGAAAAACTTGATATATTCCGAATGTCTCTAAACCATATGACCTAAGATGAGAACTCTTAACATCTAGGTAAGTTTTTAGTAATCCTGTTATATTCAGAATTTTGAGTTCAGTAAAAGTATAAATTTAAAATTCTTTTTGGCCAAATTTGAAATTTTTGACTGTTTAGAAGGAATCCTAAAAGGAACATAGATGGTTATTACGTTTTTTATTTTATATTTTTTAAATACATTCCTATCTGTAAAAATATTTTTCTTTCGTTGAAAAGTTAATATTTGCAGTGATTTTTTTAGAAAGTGTAGAAAATGCTTATATAGCTAAGCCGAACAAATTTATATAAAAACTTTTGACATCATTCACAAGACTATTCCAGGCATTTAACTCCTTTTATATCGGCATGATCTTAAAAGAAAGGAGGTTAAAATAAAATGTTTATTTGTTGCTTCAAGACAGTGCAATGAGTAAAAAAATTGATTAGTTTCCTCGTCGTCAGCGAAGAGTTCTTGTCAACACCTTCCGGCTTCATCATTATACCCTGACTGCGTTCAACCAAACTCAATCACGGTACCTGTGCTGTCCATTGTTGAGGAATACTATAGAGTATTTTCAACTTTTCGATGATACTACCAATTCTGATGATATTGTATAAACTAAAGGCCTCTGAAATAATAAACGTCAGTTAAATCCGAAATTAAATGAAAAAATCTCTACCTATTACTCAAAATACTGATTTAAAGCAGCAAATCCTCAATTTCCACAACTTCCACAGGCAGTACCCCTACTACATCAGGAACATAAAGTTGGAATCCGGAATTCAGTAACAGAATCTTCACCTGAGACATACAAAATTAAGTTACAAACAGCACACCCAAAATCTCAATATTAATGCTGGCAGTAATCGCCCATCAGCAAGACTGAGGAGTTTATGTTTAATGGGAGGGCCTCCGCTTGAGACCAATATACTAATTTAAATATATCAGATTATCAAGTCTTACGGACTTACTTAAAGTAACTCGGTGGCATCTGAACTGGGGTATTGGAGCACGGAGATTAATGACAGAGTCTCCACTTGACATATGATTATTTTTATAATGATTTAGGGAGACAGTATCCTCACGAACACCAGAAGCGAAAAGTTGCAACCCGAAGTTTAGTAATAGAGTTTCTGTTACCCACCCATAATGCTAACTTAAAAAAGGCAGACCTTCAAATCTCACGGTTTAGGCAGGTAATACACTTAAAATATCATGATCTTAGGACCAATTATTGAAATCATAATAACGTTGCCTTGTTATATGTGTACAAAGTTTCATGGGAAGCGTGGCTTCATGCCTGCGTACTCGTCTATACTTACCAACCCATTTACTTTGTTACATTCGCGCTGGGTTAAGATAAATTAAATAAGTCCAAATTCGATGTCATCACTGAAGAGCAATTTTTTATATATTTATATATATATATATATATATATATATATATATATATATATATACATATATATTTACATGATATCGAAAATTTAAAAAAGAATTGTTTTAAATTAAAAGTAATTATTTTATATTTATCATTAAATATAAAATATATTTGAATACCATCTGTACTTCTGACGAGGAAACATTTTTTTTTCAAATTAATCGTTAAGTTAATTTCTTTAATCTCCATAAAGTTATAAATAAATACCCAGCCCTTCGATCAGCCTTTTTATGCGCAATTGAACGAGCAACCAAAACAAAAAGTGGTTCTCCTGGGATAAGGTTTTAATGAAAATCAATTTCTGCGAGAATCCGGAAAATTGGTTTTGGTTTGGAACTCTTCTATATTTGAGAAAATTATTCTCAATTTAACTACTATTAGTTTTAAGTCATATTTCGTCTTCATAATCACTTAACAAACTTAAGTTTAAATCAGTAGAGATGGTTTCTTACAGAAATAAATATATTCTCTTTTTGTTCAATAAGCAAAACAAAATTATCTGAAAATATTTACGGGAAGATGGAATTTAATCTTATTTAACATTAAGAAACGCTTTGACTTCAAAGAACATAACAATTTTATAATCCTGTAACGCTTTTAATGAGTTAAAGAAGTTTAACTGTCAAACATTTATTGAGTGTATTAGCCGCCGGAAGCGAAAGTTCAAAGGAACTTTATTTTGAAACTCATAAATAACAATAGCACAGTTTATTATTTTATTATAATACTGTCTTCAGATACACAAGCCAACCAGGTGACTATAACGGAAATAATTTATGATATTACAAATATTTAAATTTAAAATTATTTACACTGTTTTTTTTATTACCTCATATAATTTAATTTTTATTATAGCATAACTGAGAAACATTTCATGAATTAATGTAATGTTAATTTGCAAAACTTTGTTAAAATATTTTATGCGATTTCGTAAGGGTGAATTTCCTATTCCCATTTTTTAAATTTGTCATGTACATCGAAATGTAATTATTTAATTATATTTTCAAAGATATGTTAAAAGTATTAGTTTTTTCTCTCTCTCTTCATGTGTGATTTAAAGCTTTCTACAAGATAGTTATACGCCTTGCACTGTAGGGACCTATGTCGTGATCTAAATACCATGATTGATTGAAGCAGAACTTGTCAATTGCGAGTTAATCGTGATGTAATAGTACGTGAATTTTCTGATGACTGAAAACCTTTAAAAAACTAAATATCATTATAAAAGACACTATGGTAACTTTTTTTTGCTTTCGTTATCTATAAATACTGAAATCACCGAATTTGGAGCGATATAATAATAATAATTTTAATTCCTAAACTGTTGCTTGACAAAATGTAACTAATCAGACACTTTTAACTTCAAAATTAATATATACATGTGAAATCGAACATGTGTAGAAAGAGGCTGTATTAACTTCTCATGATTAGATTCAACGTAGATTATATTTATTAAATTATCACTCGTAACATTTTATATGGTTATCCATTTTTTCGATAATATGATGTAAAAGTTTAACGTTACATTGTAAAAGATTAATGGCTAATAATATTTCTAACTTTGTAGTAATTAACTCAGTAAAATGAGAATAAATATTTTAAGAACTTTACCGTTGAAACAAATTACGAAATTAAATTCTCTTGATATAAATATACACGCATCGCTTATGTTGTTAGTCACGTTGTTAACTTTTCTTTAACATATTATGTAGTCTTGTATAATCAGGGATACGAAATAACCTTAAATCAAGAAATATAAAGTAATTTCTTCATATTTATTAACAGTTTTTAAATTTAAATATAATTTCTATTTTAATTTATAAATTCCTTTTTAGATAAATCAGATAATTTGCAAATGAAAACTTTGTCGTTGCCATGATTTGTTGGATTAATTATGAGGGGTACAGCCTTTGACCATGCAGCGTACCGCGGGTTCGTTCTCGGTTACTCGTCGAGCAAAAACTGTCCAAAGAAAATAATTTATTTCAATCACTGGCCCGAATTGTAGAACATCTATCAATGCCTTCTAGATTGATTGATGGAAAAACTCAAAACAAATTCGAAATTGATAACTTATAAGTAAAAAAAAATTAGCGCAAAATCTTGCAAAGGAACTTTTTATTAAAACATCGAGAGCCTCAGATAACTTCTTGTTGTCCCATGATCCCAAATAAGTTTAATTATCTTTGTATAATTATAACGTCGGAAAACTTTACATGTTAAATAGTATACTTAAGTGATGGTTTACTTTCAATTCATATCCTTTTTGATTTTCAATGTGCCATTGTACTTCCACAATTAATTTAATGGTAAAATGAAAACACTAGATTTATTTACTCACATATTTTACATATGTACAATTACATATTACATCGTATATATGTACAATTTATTACTTCAAATGTCGTCTCTTGTAATAAACAAAAACTACTACTAATTTAAATCCATATTATCGTGTAAACCTGTAATTTTCTATATTTAAATCCGTATTATTGTGTAAAACTCTAATCAGCTATGTAAATTAAAAAAAGATTATATAATTAAAGTATACAAAAAAAATCATACGTACAAATATTCGAATGAAGGGACAAAAGGAGCAGGCTATTCAAGAAGAAAGCAGCAGAATATAAAAGAAAAAGAAAAGAGTAAAATGTATTAGGGAATTACGTGATATATAACTTCTAAAGAAGACAATTCAACGTATAAAAGTCGATGTATTTAGTATACGGGAGTTCAGTTTACTTCAAGCTGCATATATAAAAAATTAGTGCTAATAAAATGATTTATAATATTAGAGAATAAGAACAAATTTCAAATGATAATATGAGAGCCTTAGAATCAAGAACCGTAAATCTGATATTAATATATTATGAAATATTAGAATAATTTGAGACGTTATGGAAAAGATAAAGTATACATATATAGATAGCACAAGTATCTCCATATAGTTACGCCATAACCAATATTCAGAAAGATGACAAGATTTTCTGAGACTAAATATTATAGGTTGCACAATATCCACATAGCATACATGTTATTTGGAGGCACTAGAAATACTTTAAATATTTAGATTTTGGATTTTTAATAATATGAACTTTTAAAATTAAATAAAAAAAAATAATTATGGTTAATTTTAAAGCCCGTTAAGCTTCGAAATAAGGCTTTGTATTGATACAAAATATATATTTATTGTTAACACTTACCCGTACATAATTATATGTAAACATATCATTATAATAATAAAAATCTCCATATAAAATAATACGAAAATAAAACCGAATTATCAGCACAATCGATTTTACTTTCTAGAAATACTCATCATCAATTCCACATACGATTTATAAAAATTCGTCCGTGCTCGGCCGTAATATCAAATACATTAATGTCGTTGTATGAAGAGCCTATACTATTTTTCAGCCTTTCTGTTGTAATATGTGTATAATATTAAACAGTTAATGCACTTTCGAGTCATTACAACAATATGCAAATCAAAATCATATCACTAAATACAATTCAATTATTTGACAGATGTTGAGAGTATCATATTTAAATTGAAATAAGTTAAATAATGTAAAACTAAGTGGAAGTAGATCATAATTTCGGATTGTCTGAATGCATAATTTATATGTACTTTGTACATTACTCCTTAATGCCTATATATGAGAATATGGTTTGAAAACCGATAGACCAATGGAAGCGAAATAGTAGCGCCAATGATGACATATTTTCAATGCTTTGTTAATGTGTTTCGAAACGTAATTTTTGAGTTACGGTCATAAAACTTTCAAATGAAATGAGAATTTTAACGTTTTCCTTGAATAAATAAAGGTAACGATAATGGGATTTTAATAGGCCAAAATAATAGGATTCTTAAACACTTAAGCAGACGCTAATGGGTCCATAGAACCCAGCATTTCATATTTTACCTAATAACTTATAATATTCGGCGTTAGTGATGTGGCCACTTTGAGTACCTTTCAAAAATAGTATAGCACAGCAAATGAATCAGTTAGCGCATCGTGCGTGAGTGCTACGGACATATAAGTTGTGTATGGGTCCGCTGGATCCGGTAGTGACTAAATACGTAAAAGGTTTTTCCAAATCGTTATTACTACTTATTTACCTATTTTATTTCACAGAAAATGGCAACCAATAAGCTTTGGAGGCCTGAAGAGATAGATGATTATCTTAATGAAGAAATAGAAAACGAAGACTGCTCGAAAACAGAAGACTGCTAACTTACAAGTGAACATGGTTTGGATTCCGAAAAAGAAGGAGAAGTATTCAGATCATTAGCATCAAATTTACACCCTAAACACGAACTAAACTTAGAGCCAAGACAAGGCATCCACCAACCAGCACCTGATCTTCGATGTTCAGATTATTACATATATTTTTTAGGTTATGGAATATTGACGGACTAAACGCTTACTTTATTCAAACGGCCAAATTATCTTCTGATTGAACCACTTTTTCATGAAAAAAATTATTTTACAAACATTCCAAATCACATTAAATACCGTATATGAGATATAATACCTGAAGATGAACCAACTGCTGCATCCAACCCACCAGCAAGTGGAAGAATAGAGCGGTCTATGTAATTGGAAAAAAGATAGGAAAACCAATTTTTTTTGCATAAAGTTCAGTGTACCAATTTGTGGAGAACACGTGAAGCTTATTTGTGTCTAAAGAATGTTGACATTATGTTATGTTACTCCAAAGAAGATATTTTTTTCCATATTCCTATGAAGATTGATATCTCTTTGTTATTTTGTATAAGTAAGTACATTATAGAAAACATAGAAAATGTTTGTTTAAATGAGTGATTACAGAAATTATAACGATTGCACTAAATCTTGTCTTAAAACTAAAGCATAATTACTTATATTTATGTGATAGTTTTTGTTTACGTAAAAACAATAAATATTGCTATTTGATTCAATAATATTTTTCTTTGTGGTCTTATAATCCCTATTCGGGGAGGCATTCTCCCTCATAATTATCTACTAACGATTAATTTTAAATCTACCTATATAAAATTTAAAATAGATAATATCAAGTTGCAGAAAGCTTAGACGCAATTTATTTTCGTGTATTGGAATTTTTTTATTTCAATTTGAATTATGAAATTTCGTTGAATAGCTCTAACCATAATTAACAATTTTTTAACAAATTAATCATAACATGTTTTAAAAATTTTAACTCAATCTTAGTCAGAACTTAGCAATTTATATACTTATTGCATGTATGTAAGTTTGTTATTTGTATGCACTAACTCCTGTTTATTGTTAACTTTGACGGTTCTGTAAAGTTTTCCCGTATCTGCAACCACATCGCTTCTACCCAATAAGGTTAAGTACCTACTCATTGAGCCATTTAGCGTCGCCATTTTTTCAAGAATGCACTTTGCGAGCACTTTAAATGACACAAAGGTCAGTCCATTATAAACCGAGTAACGGTGACTAAAGATACCACTTTCTAAAGTTCTGCGTGATAATAATCTGTTATTAAGCCATATGTTATAGAATAAAACTCTACGCGCAACGTCGTTCTTACTACAGTGGAACTAAACCTTATTTATGTCCTACATATCGTAACCGCAGGTTTACGCCAGGCTGTCTCCAAGGATGAATCTAAACAAATTGGCACAGAATGCGCCATGTCCCATTAAAAATTATGAAATATAATGGTCGGTACCGAGTCAATTCTTTCGTAACCGCTCCGAAATATTGGAAAAAAATAACCTAGTCGTTTTACACTTTGATTTTGGAAAGACTACCCAGACCACCAGTGAGTATTGACGATCTCTAAAATACGTGTTTTTCTATCACTCAGCGATTCTTCAGCCAAAAATTCAAAGTACAACGGACCCACATCAGAACTTTTGCATCGTGCTTAACCGAAATTTTCCGCGCGTTCCGCGATAGCAAAGTCGGCACGCAAAAAATCTGCCAACGTCAGCAAAACATCTGTTGAGCAAGTCCTATTAGTTTCGACGAGCGCCAACAACAGTGCGTGCTACAATCTCAACAATACCCGTTTAACTTGCTGGACCCCAGTGCATCACTAAACAAAAACCGATGACTCGTAAGCTAATATACCTAGGTATATAGCCGTATATAGCAATTTGATACTAGAGTGATTCAGCCCCAGCCGGTACCGACAAGCCTAGCCATGGTACGGTAGACCACCCGAGCCCTCTCCCTGATGTACCGCGCCTGAGGGAAAAAGATCCGCCGTGCATCGAGGACCATGCCAGGTACGTAACCTGATCCCGCAAACCGATCCTAACTTCAGACATCCTTCGCCAGACTGCTCTTAAAGAGGGCGGCCTTAAATTTTTGTGGAGCAAAGCTGAGGTTGTAATGCCCCAGTCAGTTAATCTAGCGAGGAAGTCCGTTGCCCGAATTTATGATTCCCTTTATGAGGCTTGCTACCACAACCGTCAATAGAGTGTCTCCGCATATGTTATGGTACCGCATCCCTAAAGGATTATCACGAGTACACCATCGAACAAGACATTCCGCAAGATAGGAATGAGCGCCGATCCCTGATAACAACCCTTGGTCAACGTTTTCTGTCTCTTGCAAAAAATTAACTCGGTCGCAGAAATAATCTATCAAAATCCGATGAAGGTCTGCTTATACAACTTTCAATTCTAAAGCGATAAAATGGCTGGCCAACTTGCATTGTCAAACGCGTCGGAAATATCCAATAGTTTTCCAAGAACATATTTGTTTTTGCGCGAGTCGACTCAAGACAGAGCTGCAGAAATTGCGTCTGACGTTGACTTCCTGGATCGAAACCCAAATTAATTCTCTAATTCCTGTGAATGAGACAATTGCGTCAATCGACACGCCTCCAGTATCCACTCGAGCACCTTCCTGAATGCTGGAAGGAGCGTAATGGGTCTATAAAATTTTGGATCCCTAGGCGATTTCTAATTACTCTTCGGTATGTCCTTAAGACTCTCCAATTTCCATATTTTTGGAAAGTAGCCCTTGCGGTGACAGCAGTCAAAGATCACAAGTACCTCATGCACACCAGTATTACATAATACTTCAATAATCGTTTTGTCGATTCTGTTAATACTTAGAGCGTTTTTCGGGTCAAAATTGTTTACGATGTTGTCTAACTCTAAATGATGCAACTTTCAGATCAATACTGCTATCTGGAATTATGTTCGCTAAATTCCTTATTGCGCCGTTATTGGACGGTACCAAGGTTAGCGTCATTATCAGGGAAGAGCGAAGTCAAAACGCATTCGAGTATCTCCCGAATGTTCCCGGTGTAACTCTCATCAATTATATTAAGGGCGGTGAAAACAAAGGGTTTCAAGGGGATTTGTACACTTCTGTATACGGCTCCCCAGCGATCAAGCTTCAAAGGTGCTGCTCTACCAAGGACTCTTCTTTTATAGCCTCGGTCTTACCGCACCTAGTCCATCCTCGGTACTAATGATCACCCTATCCTGAATCTTTACAGCTATATTATGTGGACAATCTATACGATGCAGCAATTTTGAGTAAGTATTGAGCTCTCGGCGGAAAATTTGGACAAATCCATTCCAATCCAGTCTTGAAGAAAATACTAGTTCAGGCCCAAAATTCTAATAAAGGACGCACCTGGGAGATAGAGAATAAAATTACTCTGTAGTCATTAAAAAAAAACGCCCGCTTTGATCCGCCAGTTGCGCACATACCCGCAAGCCCATTCGATACTCTCTCCTGAGGGTCCTGGTATTATTGCGGGCGTATCAGGTACATTGTACAAAAGAAGGGCGTTCTAGTGGATAAACGCAGATAGGACGCCTCGAGCACCATGTGCATGACTGCGTGTTAGCGTCTCATGTCTCCCCCTAATTAAATCAAGGACAGTATTAAGGTGCTCGCAGAATATTTTGGTGGCTATTGAGTACTGAAAATAAACACTTTTTACTACAACTTTTAAAGGACTGAGGGAAATCTGAGTCACTACATAGTGTTCTGTCGATAAGTGTTTTAAGAACAAGACCCCCATACCTTTCGAGTCCAGGACAATTGCAGCCTTATGATCGAGTCCCTTCTCTATAATAAGATAGGATTCCAATCCAAGGTTGCTTCCCCGTATGGGAACGTACTGTTCCTGAACAGATGAGATACAATACTTACGGGCTCTAAGAAATATCGAGAGTTTGGTCATAAGCGTTGAAACCCGCTCTTCGTTAATCCGGATACAATCCAGTTTACAGGGTGCGGGTGGTCCGTATTACGGACATTTTCAAAGCCGCTCCGAATTCATGGCAGCTATCAGTACCAACCTGGTATCGTACGTCCTTCTTTAATTGGGTATAGATGATACAAGTATCTTTTCCAAGGACAATGGGGCAGTTTTTCTTATCGTATCGATTTTTGGGGTACCTGATGGAAAACTGTTCAACCTTGCAGTGACTATGTAGATGACACTAGAAAACCTAGTTACCTGCACAAAGTCGGCTGCCCTGCAGGAGGTCCATTGAAAAAATATATGACCAGCCCTTAAGAGACTCTCATAAGTTGAATATGGCAGTCCGATAAAAAAGTCGGTCTGGCGGCCTAAAAAAGTCAGCGAGTTTGTTTGGATGCAAATAGCGGAGGACCGTGTGTGGTGGTGCGTATTGAGAAAGGCCTAAACTCAATAGTGGATAGTTACAGATTGAGGATTATGATGGCGAATGGAAAAACTTAGAACTATAATTCAAAAAGTTAAAAGAAAGAGATATCATTGTCATTAATTAAATTATTCGTCCATGTGGATCATTTTTCTTCTACTTACCTCCCATAGTGACAAAATTTAATCCGTAGAATGATTTCCGGCAAATGATCGCGCATTTTATTTTACGTATAGATAAATTAAAAAGAATAATTCTGATATGTCTGCGTTTGATTGAACAAAACCTGACTATGATGTGTACCATCCACCTGGAATTTCAAACATGTTTTTGCTGCTTTATTTATTTTCCTTATTCTTTTCTAAAATATAAATATTTAAAAATGTTATTCGAAATCAAACATGTTTCTTTGAATCGTTTGTGCCGCTGCACCATACGAGCTGCCATTTATCCTCCAACAGAGTGACTGCATACGCAGCATTTTAAGCAGAATTTCATATAGTAATACATTCATAACTAATTAATAAAGCAAAGACACAAACCACTTTTAGCTGATAAAACGAAATCACTCAAAGACTCATCAATTGCGTGTATTATAATTGTCGTGCTTTACTCGGGACTTTTGGTTGCAACTTTCGGAACTACGCATAATGACAATTATTTGGCAACTGCCAAGTCTTATAACCCTTCCGGTGTAATACTTAAATAGTGTATAGTGGAAAAACATTAATGAATAATTTGGTGCACGTATTAAATGTTGAAATCTCTTGTAATATTAATTATCAGAATTGAGTTTTTAAATTAAATTTATTTACCCAATTAGAGCACTTTATACGCAGATTAGATGATAAATAGAAATAACGGTCAATGATGGCACAGAATTAAACATGTACAGGAATTAAAAAATGTTGCTGTGTAATCAAAATAAAAAAAAATATTGATAGAAAATGCATCGAAATAGACAAACGTTGAATAATAAATGTATTCCGAGCTACTTTAGTAAATATGTAACAAAATTCCCTAAATAATAATTAAATATTTATTTTTTTACTCTACTGTAATCTGCTTAGTTTAAGCTTATGGTAGTTTTGACAAATTATTTGAAATTCAAAATTTATATCGTTACTTTAAACACAATGAAAAGAGTTTAATATGACTAATGTTGAAATAAACAAATTAGAAGTTTTTATTTCTTTCATCTGATATTGTCTAAAATATATGAAGAATTATTTAGTTATGAAAATTGTACAAAATTATGTTTCTCATTTTTGCATAGTGTTAGAAAACATATTATATGTTATTTTTGTATCATTTAAAAGTTAATTCAAATCGTTGATAAAAAAAAGGAAATTTTTGACTCATAACATGAACTCTTTTTTACTATGTAAAACTACCCGTAGCTGGAATTACGTTATAAGAGTATACAATATAACAAAAAACTCTCAATTCAGAAACACGGCATAGGACTTGAAAGATTTTAATGCGAGATGATACCGAAATGAAGATCGATCCTCCGTTTATGTTTATGAAAACACTCTTAATAGCACTGGCTCTATAAACACGGACTATCTAATTTAAATAGCGATCTTAAAGTCCATTTTTCTAATAACCTTAGTTAATAATACAGACTGGATTTAAAAACGCTTTATTTATGAATTAAATGTTCCCAAACAAAATGCGATTATAATTACTATATGGATGCTAAGGAAACTTCTAAGAATGATTTGGATGAAAAATGAGTAAGTAAAGTTATATTATAATGGATAACACTTTTGAAACATGTTACAAATAATTTCACATCAACAAATATTTTATTAAATGTTTCTTGCTACTTTTTATATAAGCTTTTATTTACTTTAAATGACCCTTTAAATAATTTTGGTTATAAGGCAAAATTATTTAAAGGGATGAACTTCAAAATGTCAATAATAGGCAGTGAAATAAATATATTTTGTATCGTTGTTTAATGTCAATATACTATACATACGCTTCCATATTTCCTCGTTCTTTAAATTTTCATTTTAAGTACGAGGTACGAGTTACCTTTCTTCGTCTAGTATATTAGTTTGTTTTGAGCTATTTATAATATCATACACTTGTGTATTGCACGATATTTATCATTATGATAAAACTTTTCTGTCAAAAATACATATCCGCTGTGTTTCCTATTGTTTATATTTGTTGGTTTAGTTTGTTTTTGTATTAAAATTTCTGGAAGTCCTTTCACTAATGCTGAATATGTGGATATAATAATGCTGTATAGGAAATGTAATTGTAATCTACGGACTGCCATACGATCATACTGTCATCAACCCTGCAATTGCAAGGCCAATGTAAGGGCAGCACAGTATTTAAGAGATAACGGTAACATACGCCGATCGAATGTTCGTACTATTATTACACGTATTGATGGGTACTGCTAGTACCCATCAATCCATAGAGGATGAACTATATTTTAAGGGCCGATTGAATAGATAGATAGTGGGGTTTCACGATATGAGAGCGAGAAAGGCTTAGATCGATAAACATACGCCATGGCTTCTATTAAATAGGCTTCTATTAAATAATGACATCATAATAAACTAAATTGTGGTAAATATATTTAACGCTTGCCTTGAATTTGATCTTCGAGACAATCCCTTAGGGGTATCGAATATAAACGATACGCTTTAATTAAATATTTATATTTTTGTATTATCAAAAATGTTCATAGAGTTCCTCAAATTTTACACTCCGTTTATGTTCGAATGAACGCAGAGGATTAATCTTATGAATAATAGATACGTTCTTTCTTACAACCTATATATATTCACAAAATGAGCCCAAATTCACACGCGTACCATTAAATGGTGCTACGGGTGATATCCATACAAATTGATGGTTATTGCAACTATCGTACCATATACTAAAAAGAGATTGGGAACAGTTTGACAAAAAAAGCGGAGAAAAAAAAATCAAAGCGGGTTTAAATGAACATATAAGTTCAAAACTTTATTCGTTCCCATCTCATTTTTAGGGTGAATTTTATTCCAAATCACAAAAAAATTTTATTACTAATAAGCCACAAAAAACCATAAATATTTTTATGAGAGTTTTACTGAAAGCGATTTCCTGAAAGGTCGATAAAAAATAAGCCAATGGTCAGTTATTTAAATAGCAAACTGTTCAATTTTCTGAGAAGCGGTTTACGAAAATTTCACTCCTAGCACCTAGATTCTATTCCGATTATTTAAAGAATGTAATGAGGTAAAATAAAAGGTATTACTGACTTATATTTTTGAAACTGAAAATAACTTGTTATTTGAGAGATATGAATTCAGATTAATTCGGCACTATTACAGATGTTGGTTCTATTTTAAGGATTTAATACCTCAAGAAGAAAAGAGGAACACTTTAAAATTAATTATGCGTAAGTCCGACTATTCTTCTCTAATATAACATTCTATAAAAGTCAATTTTCTCAGAAACCGTTGAGGTAGAAACTTGAAATGTAATGGCGATTGTCACTTAAATATATCAATGGAGCCAAATTAACTAAACTAATTCTCTGTTTTAATTTTTTATAGCGTGTGGAATCCCGATGAAAGAGAAAATTATAACGTTTTCAAAACTGTTATTTTATAATGTTATGTAAAATAATTCTGGAAATTTTTTGAAATATCCACAAAATAATCGGCCCTCCCCTCTTCTAATATCCGCTATAATCAAAGTTATGAAAAAAAAGTTACTTGAAATACACCTAATGTTTCTCGGAAAATTATGGCAATGATTTTAAATATTATAATTTTTAAGAATTTTACCATATTTATACGCCTACAAAAGCATTACTAGGCAAGTTATTTATATGTGAAAATTATAATAGTTATATTTACAAAGTAAATGTGCTAAGTGCGTAAGAAACCATCGCAATGCGAGTTCTACTCGTACTTAATTAGATTTGTTTATTTAATTTTTTTCACAGCTGATGAAATGAGAACCTTAAAAAAAGTAAATGTTTTTTTATTTAGTATTTTATTGCATTTAAATACATAGGATAACACAGGAACGAAAAGTGTGACTAAAATCGTTCGAAGTCAAGGTTACCTTAGGGTAGAGTTCATAAGTTATGAGATAAATGTTCAGCGGAAAATGGTTTCATGCGCAACGCTTGGAAGATAGATTCCAGTAATGATTTGTCTTCAAACAATCGTTGGACTATTCCAATAATACTATATAGTAAAAGAGCAATATATTTTTTTAAGGGTGCTTTATTTTTTGATCACTTAAATATGCCCTAAATTTCATGTAGCACTTCAGATGAATATGTACTGTAGTTCTTAGTTTATGGCACTTTTATATTATAGTAGTAATTAGAAAAATAATTTCCATACCAAACAAAATCAATGTGTTGAAAAGAAAAGACAAAAATAATTATTTCAAATGTATCTTATCAATTGTACCAGAAAAACTAACGTAAGCCAGTTTAAGTTTCGTTCATCTATAGTTTCGTTAATATAATTCAAAATTTTATATTGAATTATATAAAATATTGAATTAATAATTTTATATATTTTGCATTATACAGACAAAATATTTTCCTATAATTAATCTCGAACAATTATCCAATTTTGTCGATGGGTAATATAAAATGGAGTGAATATAAATGTTACTATATTATAGCATTTTCGTTAAACGTTTCTTATTTCCTAATAATAATTTTACACGACTATTATCTTTTAAGGAAAATAAAATGACAAGTACTGAGAATTAAATTTTGTAATCTATATACCGTGTGAGAATAATAAAGTAATTCATTTCTCTTCTTTGTATTATTTCATATCTAATTTTATACATAACATTTTAAAAATACCAATGACTTCTAAAAGGGTAGTCACACTTTTGGGGAATTCATTATTTTTACAAAAAAAAAGAGAATCGTGTAAATGGTAAGAGGGTAATTACAAATAAGTTTTCTACCACAAATGTGCTTATTGTATCGTTTTATAACATATCTTGAAAAGGTTATGCATTTAATGTTTTAAAAATATCCCTTCTACCAAGAGTTAAATTTGTTTATGTATTAACAAACTTTATATACGGGAGTTGAATGAAGACAATTGAATGAGATTAATTTTTTAGGTTTGAGTGTTTAAATTAAAATACATAATTAATACGTACGATTTTATATTATTTACAATAAATTCAAAAGGCGATTTTCTTGCTCTTAAGTCTATTAAATTAAATTAAAAGTTACATTTTTATTAGGGTTAAATAATGTATTCTTATTTTATTAATTTTAAGTCATATTAATATGTTCAAAATGTTTTTCTTTAAATAGTAAAGAAAGAATAAATTAGACCACAGTCGATTAACCTTTTGTTTGTGTTTAAATATTTGTACTTACACGTAAATCACTCATTGAATTTAATTATCAGATTCAGTCAATTTTTTTTTCTAAAATATTATTATTACGCTTTATCAGAGGCCTGAAAGACTTTTCACTTTGACATCTCAATATGCATTCGCAATTTCCTTTATGTGCAAATTTTCTTTATCATATAGATGCTAAAATAGAAAAAGACGTAACCCACTCACATTCATTCTGATACAGGAGCTATTGCCATTATGTACAGAAAATATTTACGAATGTATATACTGACGAATGTGACACTCTTGACTATACAAAGCAAAATTGAAAAAAAAAACAACACACACCATATGATCCTAGCATCGATAGATGTATGTAAAAGCAAATCATACATTGTAAATAAAAAGGAGGACGAAAAAATAACTTACTAACAACTGCAGTAGAATGGCATATACAATATATAAGACATTAAAATAGGGGGAAAGAAAACGTAATACAAGAAACAAAATGACGGTATGCAGACAATATCAAATTTAGAAAAATTCACAATTACAGCATGTTAATAGCATGTCAACGTTAACGAAGACTGGAATTGTGTGGATCAACGTCCTTATAAGTGTGAATTGTGTTATAACCAATGAGATGTGACACGCAAAAGCTCAAATTGTAACTTCGTCGAACAGCAGCTTAGTGGAAATGTGAATACGATTTTTTTTGTGATATACCATGGCACGTGATTTACCAAAAACGGCTGTTTTAAGGTGCTGCGTTTAATTTGGGGAAGTTGAAATGTTATTTCTATTTTGAATAGCGGTAGAAATGATATTACCTAGAAAGATACGATTGTAATATTAGGTACTTATTACAATATTGAAATGAGGAAATTAAATAATAATTAATTTAAATAATTCGTAATTTCAGTGTCAAGTCACAGGCCACGTGCAAATTGTACATTAGTTTTCTCTGTTGTAATTTTAAAAGATAAAATACATACGTCATAACTAAATTTGCATTATAATTACATTTTCTCGAGACGAGTTAGTTTGCGGTAAGTTAATCCAAGGAAAATTTATTTGCATCAAATTGATGTTGGTGCATTTATGAAAGAGTCCAAAAAACAATATTCTGTTTATTTTATTTGAGTCAGTAAATAGATGTTGAATAATAATACTTTCCAATCTCATCATTAATTGTCAAATAAATACGCTTGACCATTTTTCACAGTCAAAGAGCGCGACGGAAACGGACGTTCCGCCGATCCAAATGTTGAGTCTGTTTACACCGATAGTTTTATAATGTTTCCGCGATCATCTACGATACGTTTCACATTGATACCTCAAAGATTCCAAAGTCATCTGTTAAAGAGAAAAGAAAGTCTCAATAAAAGTGGGCGGACGAACGATTAAACTCTGACCTGGGCGCCGTAAGCTGAGCTACAGTGTGGACACGTTATAAATATCAAGGGCTTGGAGTCGTGCATACTTGGAACGCATGAGTGGGTTAATACCACGTATAATATATATACCACATCGCGTGGTTATATTTTTACTTATAAAGGAGAATGCCCATCTTATAAAGAGTTTTCGGCCAACATTAAATCAGCACGAAATATTATTATTTAATTTCAAGGCTACACATTATTATTATAATATTTAATAATTCAATATATATATATATATATATATACATATATATATATATATATATATATATATATAATTTTTACACTGTTTCATTCCATTAAGCAACATTTTCTTAATAGAAAAGCATGTACACGAAGTACATGCTTTCGGCTCATTCAAAATCATTGTACCCGTGTCATATTTTTTTTATTTACTCGTACATAAAGCATGATATAAATTATTTTATATTATTCTAATAAAATAATTAATCATTTGCATATAAATATTTAAAAAAAACTCTTTATATAAACAACGGATAGTCCTTTTCCATCTTTCTGTTATAACAATAAATGTCTGACCAACTTTCGACTGATTTTGTTTTATTAAAACAATATCCGAATTAGAATAGAGTCACTGAATATATTTAAATTATTTTATTTCCACTAATACTGCATATGTGGCGATTTTAACTGAAGCAAAATAGCGCAAACGGAAGTAAAATGACGGCCAGCGTGGCACAGTGGCGCCAACGATCGTAATTTTTTCGGTGCCGGTCATAAAATTGTTTAATTAAATATAGAATTTAAACGAACCTCCCATAGATAATAAAAACTTGACCTAAATAATTGGATAATTTATATATGGTTTTCAGCATATGTAAAGCAGCAGTATGTATATGGACCTTATTTTTTCTTTTTTTCTGCTCCGTAGTTCCGTACCCGTTTTAATGATTTTTATTTAATACCTTTATATTTCATTGTTGTTCAAAGCTTGTTGCTTATATCTATTTATCTTCATTTGATGCATTTTTTACAACATGAAAAAAGAAAGTTTTTATTACAAAGGACAATAGTGTAAAAGTGATTTTCACACAATCATTACATTTATCGAACGAGGTACAGTAAATATTTACTAGATAAAAGTTTTTATATGTAGCTTTTGTATATATACACGTATTTTAAAGGGAACAACGTTTTGATTTTTTTTGTATTGGGATTGATTGAAAATATTATATTTATATAACACACAAGTATTTATTATTACCCAATGTATGGAATAATCGGCCATTAATATCATTTTTAATTCAATATGGTTTATTGTTGGGAAAGAAGTGATTTCATTTATCATCGAACGATTTCAAAATATTAATTTTTTTTTAATTGCGTAGATGGAGTTTTTTCTTCCTTTTTTCAAAATACGTATATTTCTTAACCGTGTTTTTTGCAATTACGTTTTTAATATTTTAGTTTATTTCTTCAATTGTTAATTATGTTTCATTTTGTTACTCATGATTTTGTAACAAATAAATGTTAACATGTGCTTTGTTTTAATTATGGAAATATGCCGATATAGTTAGGTGGTGAAAGATGGTGAGAGAAAATTTAACTTACAGGAAATATTTGATTGTCCGTTAACCAAAGTATCGCCAATCTGCCAGCTCCAGAATTATTTTGAGAGCAATCAAATATATTGCAGAATACAAGATTACACCACCTAAATTTTACCGTCTTGATGTTGTGCCATTCGTAACCCTGTGAAAATTCCAGCAATTAAACAGAAAACTTTATAAGTCATAAAGGTATTTGAACATATATGTACTCGATACGGAATGTATAATTGCAAAAATTCGTATTTTCATCTCATTTTGTGCAATCATTTTCTGCTCTTTTTATATGTTGGTCGTTCACTACGTTAGCATAAACTATCTACTAACGTCTGCCCTTCCAATCTGTTGGATTTAAAACTCTTGATCCGTAAATTTAAGTTGCATAATTACTGCACATAACTTTATCGATCGACAGAAAATCTCCTGATTGTTAAGTGAGAATATGGAACTCGGGCTCTTGTTACAGAGAGTTTGTACTAGGGCGTTGTATGTTTGAATTTTACACAACTTTATTGAATTTATTTTCATACAATTGGGTATAAATTGCATATTTAAATCTTAAAAAACTATTCAAAAACTAAGAAATTAAAATTAAGATATATATATATATATATATATATATATATATATATATATATATATATATGTATATATACCGATTTGCTGAATTACTTTCCAGTACAACTATGCAGTTTTTTTAATCTAATATGGAAACATGCACTAAACGCCTCTTTACAGACTTCAGCCGAGGAAGGGTTATGAATTTCATAGCCTATATTTGTATATATGTATATAAGTTTATTCCACCGGAATCGAATCACCAAAGTGATTTCAACAGATGAGGTGAAAGATTCGTCTTAATCAAGAGAGTGTTTTAGGATATATAACGTTACATGAAATTTAGTGGTCTGAAATCGTTCCCATATTTTCCACTCCCAGGAAAGCAAAATATTATAACGTTAAAAATAAATTGACTGAATTATTGGACAAAACATCAAACATTTTCAATATGAAGACTATCCATGTTTCCATTGACTCTAAAACATGAAGCCAAATCCCATAGTCTGAATGTATTCCTCGAGACTCCAATCGAATGGTTAGAATAGCATTAGGTCTGGTAATTGGGATTGAGTCATGATTTATGTTAAAAAAACATTTAATATATATTAATCACAGTATACACTGTAAATATAAACTAATCAATGGAGCAATGGGTAATTAAAAATACTGAGTGGCTACTTCTCAGACGGGACCAACCCTAAGTTGGTCTATTACTCAATACCGTCAATATTAAATTCAATGATCCAATAATTCGTAATAATCCTTCATCAGATCTAATTAGAACTGAGAATTCAAATATTGAATATGATGACCTAAACGGTGTTGCCTAAATTACTAGAACCACGCTTCCGTCAATATTGTCGTGGAGCATTACTGTATACAAGCGTCAGGGATATATTCTTGAAAAAGTTTTAATTGACGTCGGTAAAAGAATTTTTAAAAATGGCCAAGTTTATGTCGCACTGAGCCAAATTAAAACTTTACAAAGCCTTTTTACAAGTTAGTTGGCACCTCTTAACTTTTAAATACTTCTCATGATAATGATTCTACGAAAGAACCAGAACGATTGCGCAATAAATCTTATTTATAATAAATGTTGCCCGCTAGAATCATAATTAAAATTAAGACTCTATGGCCTAATTTCATGAAGGCCTAGTACCTTCAGTTTTACAATAAGTATAAGTCATAGTAAAAATTGTACATAAAAATAAAAGTTAAAAAATTAAAACCCAACTACGGAAAAAAACAAACTGCTAAACAGGAAATGTTCCTCTCAATAATCTTCATAGCCTATATTTTTATCTAAATTTTGAAAAATCTCCGTTGTAGAAATACTATTTAATGAATTTACTTTGAAAAAGGTAATATACTCGATTCAACTTTATATGTGTACAGTGATGACATAGTTACAGCCGTGGTCGCATGCCGCTATAATAATAAATAATAATAATACAAATATATAAAGTGCACAGCACAGCGGAAAAACAAACTTACTCATATGCATACATAGTTTGTATACATAGATAGCGGCATGCGACCACAGACGCCGTAATAATAAATACATAAAAGGTAAAGCACAGCAGCAAAACAAATTTGTTCACATACATACGTACTAGCCTGCTATACATACATAAACTATACATACATAAACATATATATATATATATATATATATATATATATATATACATATACTTACATAGTTAGTTTTCATACACAAAAGCATGCCACCTAAAGCACCACCAAAGCATGCCGCTATATCCAAATCATCAACCTACCCAAATAGAATTGAATTGGGTACATTTTCTTTTCGTAAAAAAATTTCATTGAACAGCTTTTTACACCGCAGGTTTCCCTAAATTTTGAAAAAATTCAGGCTTTGTCGGTTATTGATTAAAATTCAGGTTTCGTGCTTTTCAATGAATTTTTCTATAGTCGGGTTTTAGTTTTTTAACTGTTATCCTTATTTTTTTTCTTTTATATTTATTTTTTCGGTGTACAAAAATATTTTACATGCTAATTACAACATATTTTCATACATTACATATTGGGTATTGTTGTCGGGCGCATACATAAATAAATTATCTGCTTGTTCTGGCACGTGATAACGTAGAGCTGATTACGTGAGATACAAGATTCACTCAAATTAACCCCTTAACAGAGGAAAGATTGATCGTACGGCTTATCGATAGTTGTACTATAAGAAAATCTTCTGTAAATTATAATCGTTTAAAATAAAAGTGGAAATCATTTGAGATCGATGAATTTATTGACACGAAAGCTGACTTTCCTTTGCCGGTTAGGATAATCGCCCCAATAATATTGTTAAGTAGCTGTTTCACATATATTATTATACTATTACATAATTTAGGCTAGTCAAGATTTCGTAATAGTATAATTGATGATCAAATATTCGAATTCAATGTACTTGGATTCCGGCGAATTTAATGTATTTAAAAATTTTATAAACTATTTACAAAATTTTAATTTTGTAGAATAAAATTATAATGATTCTACATTTTTCACAAGCGCATATTTAAAAAATATCTTTTATATAACTACAAATTAACGATTCTCTGATTATTTACTTTACCTCTACTATAAGACCTCGCATTTTGTTAAAATTTCATGATTCTAGGTCAACAGAAAGTATTCTATAAGTTTTGATTCATTAGCGAGTGTCAAAATTTGTAGCATAAATGGACGTGTTTTAATGTTTTTCTTGATTTCGTTAACATAGAAACTTAATTGTTTTACAACTCTAAGGGACTATAGGCTTAAGTATTTCATATTAATTTCAACTTGATACCTTTATGCGTTGCTTAGAAAAAAAGTATTGACAAACCAAAAGACGGACAACGAAGTGATGCGATAAGGTTTCCTTTTTTTCTTTTGAAAGGGGTTCCATACCCCAAAAAGAAATCAATTTTTCGTCAAGAATCATATCGTACATTTTATCATATTTTCACTAATCACTGCACACGAGCAATTAATTTAGCTATTGTATCCGGTAATAGCGTTTCAGCTTTTTTTAAACTTTTCCATGTATTTTCTTTTTATTAGAAGCACCGGTGATTAAACATTTACAAAACTCTTTGCTTTTTATAATTCATGCTCTCATTGACTCTGTCAATTAATTGCATTACCATTCGTATAAAAATAGATTTACAAAATATTATACTTTATCGCAAATCAATTATAAACAAACAAATATCAAAGTATACCAAAAAGCTCATTACATAATTTCAGATATTTTCATCGTTTGTATCTTTTAAATCTATAGTTAACTTAAAAAGATTGTTGTATTCATGAGAAGACCATCAAAATTATTTGTATCTACTTACTTATCAAAGATAGGTAGCAGAAAAACACACCGAGGCAGCGTCCCTCGTCATTTGTATTCAGTTTCAAGCGAGACTAATATGACAGTCCTCGCTCCATTTATTCGAAGCAGCCCTTCAGATTTTTTCACGGTGTATGAGTTTACGTGACATTTTTCTACACAGCAAAGTTACTGAATTTTATTCAGCTTACTAATGCAAGTAATCAGGAGCTATGGAAATATGTTCAATCATAAAAGGAAAACGCGTATTTTAACTGTATCAAAATATATACATTAATTTCGTAGAAACTGATGTGGTATCTAAAAAAATCGTGGAAATGTTAGTAATTTGAGTAACTTACTATTTTCCCTCAAGAAATAACTAGACTTGATGATTTATACAACGTTGCCTATTAGAATAACAACACTACAAAACAAAGTTAATTGAATTATTTGGTAGTTAAACTTTAGAACACTTTGCAAAAGTATGTTTTAAAGATATAAAGCACCGATTTGATTAAATTACACGACAGACTCGTTTCAATTTCGTAACTACACACTAATATACTGTTTTCAGTGTTTGTTTTTATCCGGTACATCATTATCTCTCCATTTTGCATTTCTTCGAAATTTTTCTGTTTATATTACTTAAATCATCATTCTTTTACCTTACATAGCCAGAGAGGTTTAATTCAATGTACGTATGCATATCGTATATTCATACTCTACTATAAATAAAAGCTCATATCCTAGGCCATATAATCGTATATGGCATTTTACAAGGTAAGGTCCAAATGTTACCTAGTTAAGCTATACATAACGACAAAAAATAAAAACAACTTTTGTCATTTCTTAATTTGCTTTAAATCCAATTTTATACACTTTTTGCAAAGCTTAATTACCATTTCCGTTTCGTCGAAAAAATGATCTGAAATTATATGTTCAAAATGTCCGAACATTGTTTCACTTCCACTTTATGAACATATAATAGCCAATAAGAGCTAGGTTAGAGCTCTATGGTGGGTGGTCAAGTTCTGTACAGCTACATTTCCGGAGCTTTAGCAATAACGGAACTACGTGCTTTACAACATGCTTTAGCAGAGCAGTTGCATTGTTATGCAGCAACAAGACAAATATCCTCGACGCTTCTCTTCAGTGACATAGCTCAACTGATACAGTAGTAAAGTAAAATAGTCATCATTTACTTTACTAGTAGGCCCTTAAATGTCTACAAATTACATTTGTTTAGAATTCCACCAAATCCTTTGCCATAATTTTTTTTGAGGTTATGCTGCTGTTATCTCAGGGTACGGCACGTTGTGATAATGGCCTTACATTGATCTGCAGATAATGAAAAAGAATTAGAGTTTCACTTTCAACAAGAATGAAATTCACAACAAAACTTTAACTTTCATCGAAAGACAAAATTCAATGCAAGCTTCACAAGTCGCTCTCATTAAACATCAGAAAGGATGTTCGAAAGTAATGTCAAACTAATCTTATTTATTCTGTATCTTGCATCTTCTTCGCGGTGTTATTTTGAAAAGATCCCAGCTTGGTGCTAATTTTTCGTCTTCCAGTACGTCTTTTTTCAATAACTTGATGTTTTCTTCGTGATCGTGTCAATGGTAGCCCTGCGCGCGTTCGATCGATTTCCTATCTAAATGAAACTATTTTGCTCATTATATTACAGTCGACAAGAAAAACGAAAAGTTGCCATAACGTGAATTTAGATGTATCTTTATCAACGTCAGAAATTTACTTCCTTTTAAAGAAATACTCTGAACTGAGGGTACTAAATTTTAAATAATTAATTTTTTTGTAATGTACTTGTATTTAGTGGGCAAGGTCTATCAAAGCAAATTAAATAACTGTATATAATATATATGTGTACATGTATGTATATATATATATATATATATATATATATATATATATATATATGAATATTTAATGAATCGTTTACTAACCGAGTGGTAACCAAAATTGTCGCTTAATGTGAGTATGCCTCCATATTATATATTGTTCTAACTTATAAACTTTTGTAAAAAATATCTTAATATAACTCACCGCTAGAGTAACAGAGGTGTTTATATAAAAATTTATGTCTTAAATTTACAATTATAAAACTCGTAATGCCAGTTAACTTTCATAAAGAATTTATCACATTCAAACCTTTTTTTTCTTTAACGTAGCTTTTAGAATAATTTAAATATTAATTTCAAAAACATGCACGTCAATATCCATAAACTTCAATACAAAAATTGTCCACTTAAAGCTGAATGCTTCATTATTGTGAAAATTTAGATAGGTTTTTAAGCTGTTTGCTATCTTCTTATGATACCAGTACATCTAAAAATGTGCCTAGAAGTATACTTCAAAATATATCTCCAGTTGTATATGGTCTGGTACCTATCATTATCTGGTACCTATCATTCTCATCTGACCATACGATCTTTATATATCACATTTTTATGGGAATTTTTCTTTATTAAATTTCATAAAATTAATTTTTCCCGGCGTCTGAAAGAGTAAGTATAAGAAAAATGTAATAATTTTCAAAAATTTTAAAATATTTATAAAATAAATAGTTTACGTGTCATATTTGTTAACATAGGTAACTATATCTAGGAGACATCTAAGTGCTATTATATTTTGTTTAGCCTGGGAGAAAGATTTATAATGTTTAATGTAATTTTAATTATATGTAATTAATATCTAGTTATTATTTTTAAATTAGTTTTATTACAAAATTTCGAAATCTATATTTCTTTATTAGAAATTTTATATAAAAGTAAAGTTTATATTTGTATAATTTAAAAATTGATACTTATTATTTTCGGTAGCTAGAATATTACAAGTATTACGTGACACGTGTTTTTATACACTTTCATAAAATTTGGATGTTTTCTTTTATCTTTTCTTGAGTTAGAATTATGTTACCAAGGCACTACTTGACTATTTATGTCCTTTTCACACAGAATATACCTTCAGGCTATGTTGTTATAACTTTTATTATAAATTGAGCGATTTATTATTTTGCAAATAAAAAAAAAACAAAAATGGAAACGGCAAATCAAGGATGGTATTTGTTCAATTGTACACGGCACTAAATAACTCAATTGCCAATTTTTTAACACACATATTACATTAGGAACGTGAGCTATAAGATAAACGATTTAAATAGTTAAAATAACTTTGTCGCTTCATTAAATTGTATGGGTTTTACGTTAATGACCTCTAATAATTTGTTGTAGGTACTGCGAATATATATAGTACATATTATGCAACCATCGTCCCAATTACAAATACATATGTATATATATATATATATATATATATATATATATATATATATATATGTATGTATGTGTGTGTGCGGGTACATATAATAAATGACGCCATCTGTTACGTATACATATATATCCGTAAGTAAACTAAAGGATATGTCTCATTTCTTTAACAGAAGACAATTCGGAAAGCACGTCCACTTATTACTCAACGAAGAGGCATTGGTTACGAATTATTTACAGGCTGATCGCGTACACAACGCCTCGGATGAACCTAAACCTAAATAATGTGACGGAGCAGCCCAAAAGTTATGAAGTTTCGAAGATATCGTGTTTCCATTTTAGGATGTATACTTTGTCATTAAACTTATTTACTTAGCAAAAACGATCTTCCAGTAATACGATATATTACATAGATACGGACTTAGTAAAGCTTGATGCTTTAATTTATTTCACATTTTTACTTTTTTGTAAAGTATATATCTTCTACCCAGTAATAGTGTTTAAACATTCGCCCACATCACGAATACTCTATTTACACTAAATACAGAGAGATTCATGCAGTTATATAACTAAATCCTTCTTGTGACTGAACTATCACAATATTTTAAATAATTAAATACTTATAGTTCAGTCGCAATATCTATGTCCTTGAAGACTTTGTCGTGTTTTCATACGACAAAGTCCTTTTAAGTAATTTTAATTTTTGGACCTCCTTTAGTTTAATTCGAATATCTCGTAATAGAAACAAAGATTAAAAATGAATAAAACTATTTACTTTTTATTCGTAATTGTATCCAACGTATTACCAATACCTGTGATGCTTATAAATATTTATTCCTTTGTTCATTGTTATAGTTTTTAAACTCCTATATTTTATGGCTGTGATATAAAAGTTGTTCATAAACTTACTCAATTAATTACGGGTATAGCTAAATCTGGTATAACACAAATATAGATAAATCTAGAAAGTATTATAGTAATAAAATGATAAAAAAGAGCTTTAGCCAATCGGTTGCGTTAAGCGTCCACCTGGCCCATGTTACTGGCTAGTTCTATATCCTCTAGATCTTATTTTTTTAAGGCTTAGGGGATATAGAACCAGATATAAAACATTTAATATAGCCGATTTGTTAAAGCTGTGATCTTTTCCATATTACTGTTGTAGTTATTGCGCTAAATATTTTTTCTTAGGCATTTTTAATAAAATGAAATTAATTGCAAGATTTGGAACACTTTCTAAAACGTTTTCTAAAAATTTATGTCTTTTGAAAACAACATGTGCCCTTATGTCTTAAATCTATCTTCATATACCATACTTTGATCAATCCAAAAGACTCTAAGTATTTTGGACGAGGCTACTCTCTGATTTATTTTTGTATGATTATAATTGAAAATATTAAATGAAAACGTGGACTTGCCGTCTTGTTGATCCTTAGTCTAATCGTTCCTTACTATGACTGATACTCAGAAATAATCAGACTTTTAGAAATTTACGCTTCTCGTTTTTGAAACGAATAAGCTATTATTAATTGTTACTAAGTTTTTCGTGGATTGAAAGACGAGAAAAGACTTTGAAGTCCAAATAAGGTCCATAAAGTTCACGTAATTATCATCTTTCACATGTTAAAATGGATTGAATTTTATTTTCTCTGCAGAGCTATAATACCAATCATTCAGCCATCTTTTCAATCTGATCGAGTAGCAAATAAAACGTACTAAATGAAACTGAATTTGTTATATTTTCTGACGGAAACCGAACTTAATCCTAAAGTGACTTAATATTGGAACCCTCAAGGAAAAATAAAACAACTGGCGGTACATGTGGTGGAGGAGTTTGTAGCATCCACCAGATTTGGAATGCAGAAAAACATCAAGCTCAGAGTTGACTGGTATTGCGAAGTGCCATTGGAGGTCCTGTTAAGGTGAGAGGACAAAGGTCTTGTTAAAGTGACACAGGAAAAAGAGAAGTGATGTAAATTTGTTGTTTTTTTTACCCAGGTATTCCAATACCTAAAATTAAAATTAATCATTTTGAAATTGTAGGGTGGACACTTAAAAATGACGGAATTTTTTTTCATCGTATGTACAGTGTGGGATATTGTTTAAAAAGACTAGTTATAAGGATTTCAAAAATAATTTTTGTCCATTTTTTTGTACATCAATCTAAAATTCTGAAAAAATATATATTTTTGAAAGCCCACGCAAAGGTCGTATGAAAACTATAGGGATGATTATAGATGTTATAATTTGTTTAAACACATTCCATGTTTTACGCAAATAAAAGTTACAGTTGGCAATATATTCACATTCTTTCATGTTCACAGCCGATTTTCTCAGAAACCATCAGACGTAGATACTTGAAATTTGTGAAAGTAATATCTCTAATTAACCAGATTATTTCGCATTGGTAATTTTTTTTTTAAATTTGCATATTACAAATAAAGATGAGGTAAATAATTTGAATTTTTTTAAAATTTTATATATTATGTGAATTTATTTACAATTAAATGAATCTACATAATGTTGTATTATTTCTACTTTCTTTAAGTTCTTTACCACGACGTTTCATTTAATTGTGAATAATTAATTTCTACAAAATTAAAGCCAAATATATTAAATTATGTGAAATATTATTGGAAAGGGATTTTTGTGAGAAATAAAAAACACAGAAAACCTATACCAATTATCGACATATAATTTTTGAAATATGCCCTCTACATTTCACGTCTGCAAAAAAAAATAAGGATGAAAGGAGGCAATACAACTACGTCGTGGAAAATTAATATTTTGAAGTATTTGAACTAAAATGCTATGTGCTCTTAAACGTTTATAAATACGTAAACGTGTAACCAATCCTCGTAGAGCATCATTTACTCTCACTTTGCAGGCTTTTGTTCTTTATAATATAAAACATAAATGTCATTACCATACGATTTGTTTATAAGAATTTTATAGGGCAGTGTTGGATCAAAGGTATTTCCATATTTATAGAGTTAAATTCAAAATTAATTTTACCTATAATTGAGAAATCTAGAAAAACAGATTCTAGAAAACTTAGTGAAAATAATAAGTGAAGGTGAATTCTTTCAGTAATCCTCTGTTACATCGTGCTGATATTTCCGTTTAAAATTATTATTATTTTGACGAATTTTTATCCAAACCAAAGTCACTTATTGACTTTATTAACTTTTATTTCACGTTATTTAAAAATATTTATTAAAAATGTAGTTTATGTTTCACCTTACAATTTCGTCATATCCATCTATTTATCTAACACAACCTTATAGTTACTTCTGTTTTGGCCCAATGTGCATGAAATTTTAATATTTATCGAAAAATTTATAATATATTAAAACTCCCTATGTATATAATGGGGACAAGAAATTTTTTTCCGGCATTTCTTCAAACTGTAATAACGAACTTAAAATTTCAATTACCGTTTTTATTTCTTAAGCCCCGTTTGTGAAATATTAAGGTTGAAAATGAATTTCATTATCAACAATAAATTCAAAAAATTTTAAAGCATTCGATTAACATTAAAATTCTCAAGGGTTGAGCCGGTAATTAAAAATGTATTGGTTAATTTTTATCGACAATTTCAGTGGATATAGAGAGCTAAGAAACTTTATTTTTTGTGAATTATGATACATAAATACATCAACTTTATTATATTAAGTGATTTAAATAATTGTATGGATGTTATAGTATATATTGGTTTCTTCATATAATTAATATATATCAACTAATATCTTTAGACAGACTTCGAAAATATTCTAAAGGGAAATTCAGTTTTAAAATGACTATTATTCTTAGCTAGGTGGTATGCCCAACGTTTTTGTTTCACCCTTATGTAATATGTACCACTGTGAAGTATTAAAATTTTGTTTGTAAAATTACTGATTCAATCATAGCAACATTTGTCAATCAGTTAATATACGTACGGTATAATACGTTGCTAAGTACTAAATTGGCTGTTTTATGAAATATTAAACAAGTTTTAATTTAACATTTTTTTGAGTTCATTTTATCCAAAAAGATTAAAGTAGAAAAGGATATCAAAATTAATTTCAATATCAACTTTGTTTACATTTCGCAAATCAAAATTATTTCCATTTAAAAATCTTTGACCTCCATTCATTATTCCCTCAAATATTAAAGTACATAAAAAATGTTATTGATTTTATATTAAATAATTATTAATACGATATTTTTTCATTTGTCTTTTAAATAAATTATTATTCTCTTCTTAATATTAAAATAATATTAATTTTAATTGCTTTTCTCAAGTTCAATCTATAAGGATTATTTATAATTTATTATGGCAACCCTGACACATTTCTTCTGGCTAGACATTTTCCAAAGTTTAGTTTGACATAACTGTTGATTGATTTAATGCAATTTTATTCTGTTAAATGATTTGTTATTTGTGATAAGAAGTGAGTGAAATTACGAATATTATGTTGTTTTTAGTGCTGGTGGAACATGGTATCACTATGCCAGATGTCATTAAAATAGCCCTAATAATGTACATCGAACGTTTCCGACAACTAAGTCTTGTCACAATCAATTCAATACAGGAGCATAACCCGTCATTTCAGTGATATCAGACGATACTTCTCCAACAAACTTTCTCCAACGATAAACATGGAACAAAATGTTCTAACTCAATTTATAAGGAAGATAATTTAAATCAAAATTATTGTTATCAGTTGCAAAAGTGCGGTGAGTACGGGGAAGGCACAACACGAAAATGGAACAAGTGTAAATACATTCTAAAACAAAATGGTTTGTATTTTAAACACTATGTACGTGTCTTTAAAAAACTAGTTTTTTTTAAATGGATAAGTGACATTTCATTTTGACACTTGACACGTTTACAAAGTTCGCAATAGGCAAACACATTGCCTAACTGATATTTAGTGTAAAAAAGGGTGTTAATTTAAACATAATTATGATTTCATACAAAATTTAAACTCTAATTATTTTATAAACTACGCGACTAGTTGAAAAAATAACATGTCGAATTACATGTGATAGATGGGGCAAGTGTTTGAAGTGACAAAGTTTTCGTTATATATATAGTGTATAATTAAAAAATATTTATTATCTGAAATACGAAATTAATATTCTCCTCTTATAAAATTCCCATAAAAGTGCTAGTCAAAAAGGTGAATTTCGTAATTTCATTGTTTAAACAATAAAATTGATGTTAATGAATATGACATTTAATGATTACATGTGTCACTCCGTCATTGCGATTACGCCATAAGAAAATGCCCAATAAACATTTCAATATCTCACTCTAAAGATTCACAGAAATGTTACGCGGAGAGACCACCTAACGGTCACATATTTAACGCTCTGAACTTCGTACAATCAGAACCTAATGGTTACGTTTTTTTAAGGCTCTGAATTTCTGATTTTACTCCTCATAAAACTTCATATCGGGCGCTATATATGAAAATCGATTCTTAAGGAGTAAACTCCAATAAGTTCACTAGCATAGTCAATACATAACATAGTACAATGCATAGCTTCCCGTGGAAACTAAACAGGTATTGGAAGAAGTTATCCACGTTCCAGTTCCCTTGGAAATAGATTAGAGGCGACAAGCTTTAATTTATTCACATTTTGCAATCGGTTAAGGCTTTCGCAAAATAATCTGCAAGTTTAACACTAGCACATCATAGGTTACCTTTAAATACCGATAAACATTAAACTCTTAAGTATATTATTTAGAATTAAATGAAACTACGTGGTGTAGTATTATTTCTACTATCTTTAATTTCTTTACCACGACCTAGGTTTCGTTGTATTACAACATCTTCAGGTGGGATATTAGCAAAGATTAACTCTTAGGAACAACCAACAGCATTTATATGTTTCAAACACAATAGCGGAAGACTACTTTGTGCGGATTTTTCCATTGTTTATGTTAGTGAGTTTATTGCAGGGGCGCAGACTAGGTTTTATTATATTACAGAGAGTTATACAATATACCAGTATTCTAGTTGGGGTAATAAATTCAATTGTTGTTATTATGTGAAGTTATACAATGCAAATTTTAGGGTGTATGTAATAAAATTAAATGGAAGTTATTGTCGGTAATATATTGCAAAGGCAAGGGTATTTGAAAGTAAGGCCAAGGTAATATACTAATTCTACATATCTTATTATCGGTAATATATTTATACAAAAGCAAGGGTATTTGAAAGTAAGGACAAGGTAATACACTAATTCTACATATCTCCGGTTTTGTGTATTCATATATTTATTTATTTATTTCTTTTGTTGTCTCATACACAAACGCACCCACAAAAAAATTAGCTTTTCACCTGAATAAGATCTTCCGTAATAAAACCGGATTTGCGCCTAAACATACCATTAAAAACTCTGTTGATCTCTGTAATAAAATTAAAAATATACATCTAACACCCAATTGTAAATTAGTATCACTCGACGTAGTAAACTTATTTTCTAATATACCACCAAAAGATTGCCTAAATATCATTTCAGATATCCTAGAAAGGAAAAAATTAAATCCCATTGAAGCATCGGAAATTAGAGATCTCTTTAAACTATGCACAGACCAAAATTATTTTCTATTTGATAAAAATTTTTTTCAACAAGTTAATGGCCTTGCAATGGGCTCCCCCTTTAGTCCCCTTTTAGCCGAGTTATTTATGAACCATCTAGAAACCAGCCTCTTAAACAGTAAATTAGCGACCAATATATTATACTATTATAGATACGTTGACGACATCCTTATTTGCTGGAAAGGTACACAGCGACAGTTAGACCAGTTTGTTAACTTTGCTAACTCCCTACACAATAATATCAAATTCACTTTAGAAGTAGAGTCCGATAATAAACTTAATTTTTTAGATATAACAATAGAACGCAAAAATAATAAACATAAATTTAGTATATTTAGAAAAGACACATTTACAGACTCCATAATTAATGGTCAATCTCAACACCCTTGGTCCCATAAGTTAACAGCCTTTCATTCCATGATTCACAGAGCTTTAACCATCCCTCTTGAAAAACCTAACCTACGTAAAGAAATAAAAACTATAAGACAAATCGCAACAAATAATAATTATGACCCATCAATTGTCACAAAACTGTACCATAATAAATTAAGAAAAATACTAATACAAGAAATATACCCGGTCGCATCAAATAAGAATAATATTTACTATAAATCTATCCCATCACTCAAATTAGGAAAACTCTTAACTAATAATAAAAATATAAATAATATAACATGTACGTATAGTACCTTAAATAACTTGGGTAAAACCCTTGTTAATAATAAAGAAAAAATAGATAAACATAAAAAGAGTGGTACCTATAAACTTAAATGTAACAATTGTAATAGTGTATACATAGGTCAAACAGGAAGAGATTTTAATACAAGATATAAAGAACACATCGCCAGCTGGCGTAATAATAAACCAGACACATCTCACTTTGCTAAACATCTCATTGAAAATAACCATCACCCCCATACTGATAATGCCCCCTATATATTACAAATAAATACAAAAGGCAATAAACTTGATATCCTAGAAACATTAGAAATAAACAGACATAAAAAAGATATCAAGGTCAATATATTAAATGAACAACTAAATATAATATCATCACCCATTCTTAATATCTTCTAGATATAATATAAATATAAAACATTGATACTACAGTACCCTGGAAATTGTTTCAGCATTAATACACATATAAATATAAGTATATATAATGAAAACAAAAAAATTAAAAGAAATAAATAAATAAATATATGAATACACAAAACCGGAGATATGTAGAATTAGTGTATTACCTTGTCCTTACTTTCAAATACCCTTGCTTTTGTATAAATATATTACCGATAATAAGATATGTAGAATTAGTATATTACCTTGGCCTTACTTTCAAATACCCTTGCCTTTGCAATATATTACCGACAATAACTTCCATTTAATTTTATTACATACACCCTAAAATTTGCATTGTATAACTTCACATAATAACAACAATTGAATTTATTACCCCAACTAGAATACTGGTATATTGTATAACTCTCTGTAATATAATAAAACCTAGTCTGCGCCCCTGCAATAAACTCACTAACATAAACAATGGAAAAATCCGCACAAAGTAGTCTTCCGCTATTGTGTTTGAAACATATAAATGCTGTTGGTTGTTCCTAAGAGTTAATCTTTGCTAATATCCCACCTGAAGATGTTGTAATACAACGAAACCTAGGTCGTGGTAAAGAAATTAAAGATAGTAGAAATAATACTACATCACGTAGTTTCATTTAATTGTGAATAATGAATTTCTACAAAATTAACGCCAAATATATTCAATATATTATTTAGATCTATTTAAGGAATATCTTTAGTGTACGTAACACTTACTTCATCTATGTGTTTACTCGGTTTATAGTTACACTTGCTTCTATTTTTTTTTTCAATCAATACTTTATAAAGTCAATATCATTAGTCATGTTTTACTATTTGTACTCATTTTTAATAGTATGTATACTTTCATAAGTAACATTTACTTGTTAACTATTTTACTAAAGTACGTTGTCTTTTAATGATTGGTATTAATTATTTAACAACTGGAATGACATAACCCATAACTGATATTTACATGTATTTAAAAGGTTTGAAAATTGTATTACTTATGTAATATGTGTATTACAAACGAGAATATTTGACTGTACTTACCCTTTCATTAATAATACCACTAGCATTTTATATCCTGGACTTTTTTTTACCCCACGTTCGTTCCGTTGGAGCGTTTATTTTCAGTTACATTGTTGTAAGAGACCAATTTCTGAAACAATAGTCCTTTTCCGTTTCCATGTATTTAGTAAAGAAAAGTCCTTGTATTTATTTTAGTACTTTCGTTAAAGTAATACTTTCAGCCAAAACGATGCTTACAACTGTAAGTAAATAATTCGATATACCAATTAAAAATGTGCCTGAAATTAGCTATAGATTAATGCAAATTAATGAAGTACATACTGCGCAAGCGATGCTAAATAAACATATAGATATCTCACTCTAAAGATGTTGCATTGAGGGCCACCTAACGGTTATAATTTGTATCACTCTGAACTTCGTACGCTCTGAACTTCTGACTTTACTCCTCATAAGACTTCATACCTGATTCGATATATGAAAATCAATTCTTAAAAGTAAACTCCAGAAAAGAAAAATTGGTTTGCTTGTATCTTTGCATGCTCTTTCAGAAAGGTGGGGTTTTCAAAAATCCTATTTGTATCAGATATCCCATATTTTAGGGAAGATATAGGTTATATAAGGTTTTACTATAGGATATATATCAAAGGTCAGAGCAGTAATAAAAAATTACCAGATGGTAATGAACACCACTTAAATGACACAAGATCGTGAGAGAGGCCGCCTCATGTATTGATGGATAATCTCAAATATTTCTGCCGATATGTCCTCCCGCTCTAACGATACATTTCATTTGGCAAATTGGACGGAAGCACTTATACTGATCCCGAGGGAGAGAGAGCGAATAGTGCAGCGAAATTAAGATAAATCGTCACGGGTGTAACCGCGAGACCGAGATATTATCAATACAAATATGTTACTAAATTAGAAACATTTCTTAAAATACAAGAATTTAAAAAAAATAACTAGAACCATAACACTACGTTTCATTTTAAATAAAAATAGCGCCATGCGATAAAGAATAATATCATTAAACATGTGACTATGTAGTAGAAGGATTAAATTCAGCGAAACCCGAACGCTTGGCGGGTGACGGCTAATAAACATAATCTTACTAGGGCTTTCGTGTGAGCTAGGTTCGTCTCAAACTACACAAGATGAACAATATATATATATATATATATATATATATATATATATATATGTATGTATGATATATATATATATATATATATATATATATATGTATGTATGATATATATATATATATATATATATATAAATAATGTAACATTGTATAATTTGATGAATACTATCATATAGCAATACATCCTGCCGTAATTTCTTGACAATATTGTTTCGAGTTATCCGTACAAAAGTATAGTTGGGATGATTTTATGCATCTAAAAAAATTAAATTTTGTTTTGTGAACCACTCACTGACCTTGAACAAAACCAATTTTAAATTAATTAAAAGCAAAATTTAAAAAAACCTATTGCTTATCAATATTAATCGAGATAACTTCAGCCTTCATTTCACTTACACAATAATTTCACTTACATAATAACAATTTATTTCGAAACTTCCGACCATTTTTTAAAAGTTCCGAACGCGTAACTGATAACTTAATAAGCAGATCAATACATCTCCAAGTATGTAAATTTTTTTTTATAAATGTCATACGGAGAATTAGGTAGAGCGTGAAGGACACATAGCATTAGAGTGAAAGTTTTCCTTCATAAAGAAATAGAAAAAAAATCTAAAGCAATTTCATTTCCCCAGTGAAGCGATTTTATCATCTTGGAATATATTTATTGCACTGCGTAAATCTCTATTGCGTCGAAATACATTGCATCTATCATTTACGAACTTAGCGTCATGTATACTTGTGAAATCGTATTTAAATAGACACAATCACGTCAGTGTCATTGGGTTAGTATGTTCTCAATTACTAGTTTTTATCTTAGCTCTATTATAATTCTGATAATCTACCCGAAAAATACCTACCACTGTGGATATTTTTTACCCACTACAAATATAAATTGCAAATGAGTCGAAACAAATTTCATGGTTATTTGATACGTACTCAATCAATTCAAGTGTGTGAAAGTCGAATACTACATAAGAAATAATTTAATTTTGAACATTATAATGCATTTAGCATTATAATTAATAGTACACTCAATAATATTGAATTTTTCCCAACATTGATTGATAAATTAATTAACCCAAACACATTACTATTATAAATATATTTTTCCTTAAGATATTTTTATCCACGGTTGAACCTTTCGTTGTTCTGTATATGAAATATTTGTGATGAATGTCAAGTCCAACCTAAGCAGTCTGAATTTTTCTTTCAAATTTTCAATCAAATAAAGAATTCAAAATATTAAATTTTTCGTTCTCTTTATTTTTTGGAACAATGAACCGAATCAACACTGAAAATATCTCAAAAAGAATAATGCACCTGTTTTTTCAATCTTGTAATGAATATACTGGTTATTTTGGATGCTGTGAAACAAAAATATAAACTCTTCGTAAAAATCCTTCTTTTCACATTATTTAAGTAGCTTATATTCACGTTTTTTACAGCTGAACGATTAAATAATATTTCAGTTTCATCTTTTTATCACGACTTATTTAGTGGTTTTTGTCTCTGCTTTAACACATATATTTTTAAATAAAGGCGAAATAAACTAACAACGTTATCTGATGTGATTTTTCGCGTCAGATACCGTTGTGAGTTTATTTATAATAAATAATATTATTAATAATAATAAATAGCCAATTGGACTAAACCATTGTGAACGCTTACCCGCGATCCTCCTGTATTGTAACATAATAACAATGTAGATATATTCATATGATTGCATCAACATCGTTATATGAATTCATTATATTAACCATTTCTGAATAAATATATACATAACTAGCAAATATATATGTCGTTCACAAATGTTGACTGTACTCATATGACTCTTATATCATGCCAACCATTATATATATTGTTCACAAGTAAATTCGTCTGTATTCTATTAAAAACTAAAATAATTTTTTTTATAAAATTTGTCATCGTTCCTAAATGATAAAAAATTTTTTGAGTTGAACTTTTAATCTACATATGGTTAATTTTGCTGAAAAAAAATTAATTGACTTTTAAATATTTGAGTTATCTTCAGTAATTTTTTTTCAATATCTATTTCGATTTATTTTTATCATTTCATATATTCCTAAATATATTGTGCTAAAAGATAATTCAAAGAAACTTGATAAAAGATAATTCAGAAAAGCCTTGATATTTAATCAGAAAAAGTTAAATTTTATCAAATTTGTAAATGACACTTGAAATTTCTCACGAATAAATGAAATTTTATTCAACTTAATGTTGGAAATGAAAAATATCGTTTAAATAAAATTACGTTGAAATCAAATAGAATTTTTCATTTTTCTTAGGAATTGCTTTGTCAATGTAAAGAAAACCTTGGAAAGTATCGAAAATACTCTATAAAATCTGTAATATTACTCACTCTATCGATGTTAGTGAAAAATGTGATTATTATTATATATATTATTATATTCTTATTTACTAATTTTAAATCGTTCTGTGTAAAAAAAAATCAGCACAAAATGAATGTAATTTGTTAAAAATAGATCAATATTTGGTTTGGAATTCCGACATACGCACCAGATCGGCAGATGTCAATATAATGATGCGCCCAGGTGTTATGAGGATGAATATAACACTCTTAAATAAAAACAAAAGGATATAAATGAAGATTTGAATGATATCTTTTTAAATCACATGAAAGAACATGCATTAAAATCAACATATTAAAAAATTGGGTTGCCAGCGATTATTCATTATAAAAAATCCATTTGAAACAAAAATTACTCACGAGAAATGTCTTCAAATTTATATATTCCTAACTTTTTTCACTAATTTCCCAATTAATTTGTTATTAGACAATATATACTTTACAAACACAAAAATACAAACAAGATTTAATGCGGTTAAATAAAGTAAAAATAAAAATTTACGACAAAATTAGATTATGAAGTATTTTAAATTACCTATCAAAAGAAAATTAGTTATACCAACTTACAAAATATTTTTCTATTTTCAATTAATGCTTTTCGCTCTTTTAAATTTTTGGAACTTTATAACTGTCAACATTTTATTGTAAATTTGGAAGTCGTAATTTTATTGTAGTTTGTAATTTGTAAAAAAGGCACAAATTGAATACAGTACAATATTTTTAAGTTGGTATAATTGATTATTTTTTTACTTAATTTACAATATGCCATAATCTGATATTTTCCCTAATTTCTATTTTCACCTTATTTTATTGCATTTGTTCTTGTTTGTAATTGTGTGTATGTTAATTATGCAGTGTCTAATGATAAGCCAATCGTAAAATTAGTAAAGAAGTTTGGAACAAATCAATTTGAAGACATTTCTATTGGGTAATTTTTTTCCTAATGGATTTTTTTATAATACATGAACGCGAGCCGCAGTATATCGTTTTAAATACGTTGTTTTAATGTATATAATGTGTGATAACCCTGAATAGTATTGTCTACAATAGTAAAAGTAGGTCTATTTTATTATACAATTATATATATATTACTTTAGTTCTTAGCACGTACCTAATTCCGTAGTATTTTAAGTGTATGGTTCTTAGTAATAACTAAATTTATAACTAAGTTTTTTTCTTTCTAGTTATAAACACAAGACGATATTTTATCTATTAATTTATAGATAAACATGATATACTTTTTGTGATGGATTCAAAAGTTGAAGATTTAATAGAGATTTATTTTCTATTAGAGGCATGACTAGGTACTCGATGTAACAAGTGATAATTCCCAATATAAAAGAAAATGTTATATTTGTCATATACGAATAAATCGTGTAAATATTATTCAATTATATTTCGGAATGATGGTTTGACGTTAGGGAATACATAATTTATTTACCCAGCATTCATTTTCAATGAATCAAAAAATTAAATTCATGTCATTCCAACCCGTCGTAGATTCGATATAGATGTTATGTCATTTCGTAAATCCTGATTTTTTTCAATTAGTTTTTACTTTTTCTAGTTGAGAAATTAGCACTTGATAATTTAGGTGTATCGCAAACATCAGAAATGATAGTGTTCTCTTTTACTAGGGCTTCTAAAGTGACAGTTGTTATTTTACATATTAAAAATTTATATCAAACCCATTTTGCCAATTTTTAAGTTACGTTATAAAAACATAATATTTTTGATATTTTATATAAACACAAATACTGTTTTTTTGCTTCCAATAATGCCATCAGAATTGATAATAAAATCTGAGAAAATGAAATAAAATCTGAAAAAAAATTGTAGGTGGGCATGGTCTTATATCTTCTCTAATTAGATAATGAACTCGCCCTTGGTTAACATGGTTTATTGTATATAAACTGTTAAAGAAATATGGTCCTTTTTTTACAAAAATATAAAAAGTATTTTTAAAAAAGTTACTGTAATGAGCGTTTTTACTAATATTGACACAGATTTAAATTACTTCTTGAGTTGAAGAAAAACTCATTTCTCTGTAATTGCACGAGATTATTTTACAAAGTACTTACTTGTTTCCCATGAAACTGTATGAATATATATGAAACTAAATCAACATTATTTTTCACTATTTCTATTGTACGGTACATGTAAAAATAAGGCTTTAAATAACTGAAGATGTTAAAAAATAATAGCACATTAGTAACAATTGTGTACATAAATAAAATGGGGCAAACAACTTTATTGTATATAAACAGAAATTATTTTTAAAATCTGTTAACATACGGAAATTATTTTTTGCCAAGTAGGCTTTAAGGTTTTCAGAATTTGCAAGAACGTAAATGTATCCTAGTAGATACCACAATTACATATGTTCACATTCGAGCATTCTTTGAATATAATATAGCTCTTAAATTTTACTATGCGATAAATTATAATGATGTCTCTTGGATGACAACAAATAAAATTTACTTCTGTTTCCGTTATCCTTAAGATAATCCTCACGGTAGATATCAATCTTCGATTCTTCGGTACGACACACCTTTCAAACGTCTGCAACGGTCCTTTCACTTTAAAATTAAAGTCCAGTATATGAAACTTTTTTTTTGGAATACCTTTATCTGACTATGGAAATGTGTTCCATCCAGAAGTTACTAACCAATTATTTAACAAACTATAAAATCGTACAATGTGTGTTTCTTTCACATATCTAGTTAAAAAAATATATCCACATTTCTGAATTTAAATTAGAGTTAAAACGGATTACTGTTCATCTCCTGTGAAATCATTACACACTTTCATTACTTTATGATATTTTAAACAATTTCACAAACCTTTTTAGATCAATACTACGTTCCAGAAATTATTTCGTCATTCTGTGAACATTATTTTACCATTTCTTTTTGTCTCACACCATTTAGTTATGGAATTCATTAAATTTTTTCATAAATTTGCCATGCATTTACGATGATCCTGTCATCTGAAAAAATATATACACCTCTTGACTTAACTAGCGCCATCGTCTTATCGTTCAAAATCTGTTTCATTTCGCTCCACATATTTTTATTTTTTCCTGAAAACGTATAAAATTTAGCACCTATAATAATTAATTATTTTACTATTTTTTTCCTTTCTTGTCAAAATTGTAGAAATAAAATATTTTGCTGTGTAATTTGGCTCTAATTAAAGGGATTCCTTGTTTGAGGTTGTTGAATGAAATTGTCTTGTAGCAATTTATTTCAATCTATTCCACCATATGTAAATATATTACATTAAAGACTAAATAAATATTAGTACTGTTAGATATAATTGGTATGCATAGGCTTTAATTAACTCGCTTAATTTAAGTTAAAGGTCACCACATAAAACTTGATCTACAATGTACTTATAATGTCTGATTTATATGTATATATATATATATATATATATATATATATATATATATATGTTATGACTCGAATGATTACATAAATTTCCTTATATCTAGCGGCTTTCACCTCTCTCGTTAATTTGAAATGATAAGCAAAACTAATTAAGTATATGTGAGGACAAACAATACGGTTAAGCACTTATTATAAACAAATATGGCAATGCAAACTGTTTATTTAATCGTTCCTTATATTCGGTATTTTAATATCAATGTGATCAATGGCATTAAGTTTGAGTAGTACTCATACGGAGTCACTTTTTTGACAAGGTCATTTATTTGCAAGATTATTATTGCGTACACGGTTTTAAAACATTTCATGAAATTGAATATCACGGAAATTTTCCCGATAATTTTTTCATTTACTCGTATATTCCTTATTGTATTTTATTTACTTTGCTTACAAGTACACGCACACTCTCTCATTCCTTATCTTGACATTATGTAATTAACACAATCTTACTTATATTCTTTGTTACCAAACATGTTTCGATATAATTATTCTCAACGGTTCCACCCCTATTGTGTAATATTACATTTAATATATTTCGCGTTCAATATTGAATCGCTTCGTGGTTAGCACCCGGTTAATGAACCGGTATCTGTCGATTCGTAGTCGATATAAGCGATTTGTCGGAACTGTGCTAGCGCTCTCTAGATAATGTAAATCAGAGATATCGATGCAGAATACGTTCATAATCCTAGTGCGGTATTCAAAGCTAATATAATAATGTTTTTTAACGTAGTTACTGCGTAATCTATTTCTGGATTATATATCTATTAATTCTTCATTTAGCGTATTTATTCTTTACGCTTTACTTACTTTTCACTCATAGAATCATTGGCGCGTTCCCGTCCCGTCCCATCCCGTTTTTATAAACATATTTGTGCTAAGTCAATGTAGCCGTTATTGTATCATTAGGCAGGGACGTATTTCAATGACTTTTCTTAAATTGATTGCGACGTTTATTCAGGATTTCAAAATTTATACACACATTGATAATGAAATCTAAATTTTTATAAAAACGAATTTGTTAATGTAATCAAATAGACTATACATAAAAATTAATCAATCAATAAATTCTATTAACTTTTTATCTAATTAATTATGTAATCAGAGACTTATTTTCAAGATTTATTACTTGTCAGCGCCCCAATCCAACGACATCATTTAAGTACTTTTGTGAAATTTTATTTTTTATCAACGTTGATCAAACTTACCATTAAATGGAACAAAATTTGGAAAATGACGGCTTCAGTCCTGGAAAATTCGCTAGAAAGTAACTAGACCCTTAAATGGTGTTAAGATAATGGTCACGAATCGTGAAGATGTTGTTTCATTAAAAACTCAGTTCAAATGAATCTATATCCTAATAAATACTCCGAATTTAATTTTGTATTACAGGTTGAACGAAATAATTTAACAAATATCATTGTCCTTAGAGATGCCACTTCTTCGAATTCAAATAAATTTCAATGGGGCAAAGAAGTAAAATTGAGACCGGATCTTTATGAATAATATTCAATTTATACTAACTATGCATAGCTTGTCAGAGACGGGAGGAACTGAAGAGGACATTGCTTTACGAGTAATCGAAGCTTGGCGCACTTTGAGCAACTCTGCCCCGTGGTAATTGTCGAAACTCACACAGAGGATGAAACTCAAAATAATCCGGTGCAACATCATAACCATACTGCTATATGGGTATAAGGTATAGAAAAAGACCTCACAAAGTGACTTTAAGTCTTCATAAACCGTAGCCTTAGATATACTCTAAAATATCTTGGTCTGAGGAAATATTAAACACAGAGTTAATAAAGTAATGCAAGGGACTTCCGATTATTCGTCAAATAAAATAGCGCAGATAAAAATGGTTTGGATAAAAATAGTCGTATGCTCAGAAGAGAACATGTCCATATCCCCAAAAAGGTTTTGAATTGGAACCCTCAAAGTAAGAAGAAACGTGATCGTTCGAAGGAGACCCAGTGGCGAACTGTACCAATGGAAATGAGACACATCGGTAAAACATGGAGTTAAGTAATTTGCGATGCGTGGTATTGATCAGCGTGGAGAAGTATCGTGGAAATAGAATACGAAAAAAAGTTATTTAATGTTAACCAAAATCTTATCTACTAGCGTAATCAAAATAATAACTATAAATCTTGAACAGTAATTTATTTTAAGAAGCTTAATTGAGCTACTACAAATTATATATACTTTTAAGTGTCAATTTAAAAGCATTAACATTAAAGTGCAATATTGTTATAATAGTGTGTAATGGATATGAAAAGTGGGCAGAACTGTTAAAATAAAAATTGGTCGACAGTCGTTAGTTTAATCAAGGAATATAATTTATATATTTAGTGCAAATAAGTCCACTCGTAATAACCATCGAAAGTTTTATTACATACAGCTATTAAGATCATATTATCTAAAAATGCTATTTTATATTTTTTTCATTAGTTTCAATCATTTTCATTGGAATGTTTATTTGATACTAAACGGTGTTTTCTAGCGTCCCGAATGTAAGAATCCTGACGATTGTCATTTTTGGAATTCCGAAGCCTTTCTGATGTTCGAATCATAACGATTGTTATTTTCGATCAAGCCCAACATTTAATATGTTTTAACTCATGTTGCATATTTGTAACATGAGGTATTATTTTAATAAAAATCATATTTTCTCCTTAAAATATATTATACCACACACCGCACTATAAACACAGTAAAAGATTTTAGCAAACAATTATATTTTTGGAAAAGAATATATATATATGTCACATAAGTTAAATTTTGCGTAAACGTAAAATATCATAAAATTGGTTTATTAGCTATAGAAGGAATATATTATGAATAACGTTTGTTGCATACTTTACAATTTGATAAAATCATTCTGACCATAAGAACCAAGGATAAGAGCAAAGCATAAAAATAATTAAGTAGATATTTTTGATCAGGTAACATGGACATGTATAGTAAATAACGAAATGTTTATTTTTATTACGGACTCATGACATCTTGAACAATAAATATTTGAATCATCTATCTTCTAATTCATGTCAAAGGAAATCAATACATAAATATTCATAGAATCTGTTTTAGTTAGGATTGGGCATTTCCCCTTTGCGTATCCTCGGAAGTAAATATGTTTTTCCTTCGTCTTATATAATGGTTAATTATATTCCGTTAGATTTTCTGTTATACACAGAAAATAATTTGCCAAACCAGCTGTACAGCCAAAGGAGCAAATATCAAAAATATGTATCACGTTTATAATAAACTTGGAAAAACATTGCATTTACTAATAATTCCAGTTTTATTAAATACAACCTGAAGAACTGAAGAAGCTAAGTAAATAATACAGGTCTTTTACATAGTACACAGAAAAATAACTTAAATAAATTTTCGACATATACGTAAATACATATATATTTATCTTAAGCCAATTTACTTGCTATTTCGTTTTTTTCAACCCACATGCGACAGTACTGAAAATAATTACAACATTTTTATACATTGCAGTACCAATTCACAAAGTTGTTTTTATTGGTCACTTATTTTCTTAATGATTAGTCATTTATTTTCTTCTTCATATCTGTAAGTCATTTAATTACATACGATAAGTGATAGTTGGGATATATAGTATAGTCGAAAAAAGTTACTAAATTTTGAGAGAAAAACAATTGGAATTACTTATTAAATATAATACCAATAAAATAAAGAAATAGCAAACGATAGTATTTACAGAAAGAGCCACAGTATCTTAAAGAATAAATAGAACACTAACAATTTTGACAAAGTACTTTATTAATATGATATATTATTGGTCAAATATAAAGATTTTTCTTTTTTAACATATTTTTTTATATTTACGGTTGCTTTTATTTGTTAGTTCATCGCCTCCTCTTGTTGATAAAATATTCCGCCATCTCTTTAATATACTTCCCTTAATTTAACCGTAAAAATTTATAATGTCTCATATATGTGATATTATGGTGTTAAAATATGGTTGACCTATTCACTAACCAAGCTTCTAACAGAGCTTACCAAAATTGCTAATTATTTGCTCTATTAGATAAAAAATGTATAGAAAATTATTTATAATTTCTATAAAATTTACTAAATTTTCTTAATGCCCTATGACCGTGCACTGACTGCAAAATCGGGCTATTGGACTATCGTTCATATATACAAATTAAACTTTTATTATAATATGACCAATAATTTTATATGTGTGTCGATTTTAATTTAAATCAAACATGTTCAGAAACAAAGGAAAATTTAGATTAATGTTTTTTTTATAAATAGAAAACTTAAAAACTAACACAAAAACAAGTTTTTCTATAAATAGTTTTTCTTCTATTTATATTATTTTCAGTTTCAACCTTGTTTTGACAAAACGTGTTTGCATAATTAATTAACGCCATACATGTTATTTGCACAGCCTGTCGAGTAAAACTTTATGATTAAGGTTTTACAATAAATAAAAAAATATTTTTTTTTTATTTATACGTTTTATGATATAGCAACAATTTTGTCGAATAACGATGACGAAAATTGTATGAAATTTGGGTTATTCCAAAAACTGACAAGTTTTCATTATCAAACATGCTAGTTGTAGTGATTGTCATTGTTGCTTGGAAATACTCGTCAATGAGAATATGCCAATCGGAGTACATAAAAGTAAAAGTTTAAGTAATAAGTTCCAAAACGATTTAAAACAGACTAGACCTGAAGTTATCCTTTCAAAAGTTAACATTTACATATAAAGTTAATGCAAATAGAAACAAAGACGTCCAAAAAAATTATTACGATTTATAATAATAAAATGTGTGTTATGTCGTTTACTGTAAATCACACACACTACTCTGACTCCTAACTAATATTATTTTTTAGTATTTTAGTTATTTAGACATGTGAAAAACATTAATTCTTGTTGCTAGTTCTGTCACACTACAATACCATTAAAATAATTTAAAGTTACTTAGTGTTTAGTAAAGCCATGTGTACGAAAATATAGAATTTTGAAATAATTTCTGAACACCTGATCATTCAATGACAAGAATAATCCTAGAGAGGTCCCGCCCATACATTAAATGCATAAAAACACCATATTAAGAAATGCTGCGGTCGTGTATCAAATGTAGAGAAAAGTTAATTCGTAAGTACCAAGAACCAATGTATCATACTTATTCCAGGAGGTCAGATATACTAGCTGTAATGAAAATAACAAGAAAAGTGTAAAATTATGTACATAAATTCAATGTATTATATAAACCATAGCTAATTAGAAACCATCGCTTATTTTTGTTATTTACAAGTTTTCACTCGTTTTCTGTTTTTATTTAATTAGTTTACGTCTGCTAATGTAAGACCAATTTTTTTCATGTAGTTGATTCATTTTAAATATTCTATGTCAAGCTTTATTCGCTCAATACATCACGTCACGTATGAAACTGGCCATATTTCCTCCCCAGTATTTTTGTCTAAATTAGTCTTGCGGTTATTGATATCGACTGCGTAGGGCTGGTTGCACGGCAAATCCCTATCCGTTACGGCGATGGTAAATTAAAACGTCATTACCTCATCTTTTTGTTTCAGAAATCCTCTTTTTTACTGTCGCTATTGGATAATTTATTGTTCACATTAGTGATTTATTTTCGTCATATTGTTATTTTTATCATATTATTTTTATATTTTAAAAATTTGTTGGTATTTTCAGGTTTTTATTAAATTAATGAATCTAATTTAATGATTGCACACTTTAAGAATTATATTCAAAATAATGAATATAATTCTCGAAGTATTCTCTCGTTATGCTTTATAGTATTGTTTGATTTATTTAGTTATTGAGACAATAGAAGAAATAATTGTAATATTTCTATAACGGTAAGCGGATAAATAAATGAATAAAATAATAATAAATATAAATAATAATACCTTACTTACTCCTTAATAATAATAAATAATCATACCTAACATATTGCGTAGGATCTACCTTATATTTTAAAGAGAGGCAATAAAATTGAAGAGAATTTATGTTTAATTTATGTTTGAGAATTGAAAAAGTAAAATGAAATAAAACAGTATTTATTTATCACTATCCAACTCCTGTATCTAGCTATTAAAATTGCTTTGAATTATGAATTAAGCGTACACCTAGAAATTTATTTTAAGTTATAAGAACAGTGAACCTAAGCAGATATAAAGGTGGGTTAAAACTTTACGGTGAACGATACAAAATAATCTATATACAAATATGATTCTGTTTATTTTTCTTTGAATTTACGGTAAATATATGTTGAAACAAATTTTAACTATATGTTTATAATATGAACTCTAAGCTTTAAGCTTCAACATAAATTACCCATCTTTAGTTTAGAACGACGAGATGAGATGCCTACGATGAAGTGAGAAAATTATCGTTATCGTAGGAAAATTGAATGGTGAGACATTGCTGCCAATCGATTCCAAAGTAGTAAAAGAGTATAAAAAGTATTAATGAATACATCTGTGTATCCATACTACAGTATAGTGCCTAAACTTTCGGACCGATTTAAATGAAAATTCATAGTTGGAATATTTTTTTCAGTATTTTTGTTTATTTTGTAATTTTATTTTACTTCATCACGTACACCTAGCAACTTCTATGGATAGATTATAATTGGTATACTAAATATTACGAAATATGCAAGTGTCATTAGGAATGACAAGAATTTAAATATGGTTTACTTAGACGAAGCAGAAAACCTAGTTTTTCAAATAATGATCAGGGCACATTACGGAAAGTACTTTTTAATATATGATTCAATGAATCACTGTTATAAGGAACGCATTATGTAATAGCGATAAGATGAAATTAGATATATAGGACAAACCTCTATCCATTACGGCGATGGTAAATTAAACCGTCATTATCCTATCCACTTTCTCCCCTTTTATGATTTAATTATCTACTTACCGTAATGTAAATAAAACTATTATTACACCTACTTTTTCAATAATTAAATTGCTTTAAATAAATACGAAAAATAATCAAAGAAAATTGGAATACAAATACGACTATGCAAAATTTTATTCAACCGATATATAAAATACAGGTGTGACAAAAAATGAGTTCAGCATGACAACCCTAAACATTCATTGTAATATGCATAAAACGAAAAATCAGAAGTCCTGCTATTTAATGCAAAATAGGTTGTAATATTTGGCATGAGAGTCATAGCTAATGGTAAACTTTAGTTGTTGCAACCATGATGAAAACGATAATACATACTTGTTCTGTTTATGGGATATATAAGTCTATAAGTAAACATATACAGATATAGCCTAAGTCAACTTGTACTTTTTTTAAGTGCATACATTAATATGGTAAATTTTTATTGACGTTTTCAAAAATATTTTCCGTATTGTCTTCAGGAAACTTTAAAAAGGTGTTTTAAAGCTTATGGCTTGCTGCCTCAATTAATTCGAGTAGTGAATATTATATTTATCATCTCCAAAATATTTACATAAATATTTTTGTGTGGTAACTATTGTGATATTTGCTGATTAATCCGATTGATCACCGTAGACGATTTCTGTGAAAAACGGCTATGAAAGACTAAAACACGTATACATAAGCGACTGATCTCACAAGCTTTCCCTTTTTTATCCTTTTGAGGTGCGGAACTCAAAAAAAGGAAAATATCTTCTCTGAGTTGTAAAAAAGAGAAGGAACACGAATCGGTAGAAAAATTTTTATGTCAATATCCATACCAGTAGTTTATTTCACATACATGGAAATGCGATTTCAAAATGAATTCAACCTTTCAGAAAAAAATGTTAAATGTGAAAGTAGGTAACTACAAACCACCTTCATTAGGTAATAAAACTGATTGGAAATAAAAGGAATGGCTCAATGAGTATTGTATTCCTGTACTATACTGTATTTCCTGTACTGTACTGTATAACAGTTACTGTACATATACACGATTTTTTTTCTGTAACATTAACGATCTACTGCAGCTTATTTCCTTTTCAACACATAAAGAAAAATAATTATACAATCCTTCGTAAAAACCTTTGACCATTTTTTATTAAGTATAACCATTTTGCCGAAAATCTCAATTAAAATTAAAACATGGATCAAAGCAGTCATTTATGTACTAATTTACAAAAGTAAAAAAATTATAACCAAATGCCTAGCATTGAGTTTTGTCCATAGAATTTGTGTCGCTAATAGCTAAGAATCAAATTTGCTAACAAATTCATCATAAATACGTGATAGCTATATTAACAATAAATTATCGGGTTGACTCATTTTATTTATATTGGACATAAATTAACATACATCAAGAAAAATAGAATTAATAAAAGTTATATCAAAACAAGATACGAAATTAATTATTAGGAATTGAATACCGAACATTGAAGGCTAACGATAACTTTCAGCTAAAACGAATTCCTTACGACAAATTTTAAATTAATTCTTAAACAACCAGGATAAATATGAAATAACAATCGATATTATTTACACTGAAAATGAACTTAATATTAGAAGTGTAACTTAAAGTCTTAACATTAATAATTTTAAGTTAATAGAGACACGTTTTTCAATTACGTACAATGTTTACGAGTATAACAGAATGCATAAGAACAAGTTTTCTTTGTAAATGAATAGTCTTCAAAGCTGCTACTTAATTTCGTTTTAATCGCCTTCTTACAAAGAGAAACTTAATTATATCTCCGTAAGCGCTTTAACTTCCTTCGTCGGTTATAAGCACTTTAATTTTTCCTCACTAAGGCAAGCTGAATATTAATTTTTATAGAGAATTTATCTCGAACTTTATTTTTATTTTTAATTCAGTCTTGAATGTAAGCTTTTATATTAAAAGCTTTTTAAAGCAATCTCTCCTGAAATTTGTGAAAGAACCCTAAAGTCATCGCCTTTTTTGACTATTTATAAAAGTACTTACAAGAGTTAATTTGTTGTACAAATGAACGGCGCTACTTTTACATCATTTGAGTGAATTCACGGTTGACATTTTGATAAATGACTGTACGTTTTAGCAAAAAATAAAACATAATTTAAATTGCATAAACATAATTTATATTTTGTTAATATTTAAGTAGATATAATTGATTCACACTGAAATAATATCAAGTAGGTTTTTGAAATAAAATTTATTTCAAATAATTCTACTCAACACGATTATGTACGTATCTAATCACAATATCTATGTTAGAAGTGCCGTATGTGATATTCAGCTTTTTTGTTCTGTGGATTTATAATATATATAGATTATATATATATATATATATACATATTTTTTTTTTTACCTAAGGTATTTACTTCTATACCTAACATGTTTGACAAAAATGTATAATCAAACCAAGCTTCATAATGACATAAAGGTTTAAAATTTTCTAACCGGGTAGAGGGTATAAAACTTAGCCGAAAAATGTATCAATTATTTAGAAATAAAAAGTAAGCCGCGTCGTTCTGAAGTTGTAAATATTATCTTTTGAATCGATAATAAAAAAGGATAAAGGTTTCCTAATTATGAGCCATAAAGCAATAACCAACGAACCTTGATTTAATGTAAAGACTAGCTTTCGTTCGCGACTTTGCTCGCGTGGACCGAACTTGAAACTCTCTTTGACATAAAAGCCACCCTTTCCGAGTCCCATTGTCGTTGACATTATTTGACTAAACGTAAAGCTCAATACTTTTCTGTGTTCAAGCATATGCCTTTCAAATATTAATATTGCTCTACAACCTGGAATATTTACATTAATGATTGGTTGACAAGAACCTTACGATATATATGCATTAAACGTCATTGAAAACTGATTTAAAATATGTCCAGTCGAGCTCAAGTTTAAGCAAACGGACTAACAAACAAAAAGGTGTTGAATTTTATATATAAGTTGATGTCTAAACCCTTGTATCTATCGTGACTTATCTGAATTAACAATATTATATTTGACGAACATATTAATTTAGTGGAAATTATTTTTTAGTAATTTGATTAAAATTAAATGAAAACTAAAATCATAAGAACCTAAATATTCGCCTATATTTGGTTTTTATTTTATTTTTAAATTAATACCAAAAGGGTAACTATTTTCTGTTTTTTGTTGTCAAAACATGATGGATGAAGTACACACTGGCTAAAGTTAATAATTAAGTCGGAAAATTCCAGATAAGGATTGTGATCGGGAAAGTTAAGCTAATAAAAAAATTTATCGACTACGATTTATTTCCAAATCTTTTACGCATCCAACCCCTCTGAGATCACTCAGAAAATACTTAAGATAATATTTTTGTAATTAGTGATCAAAAAACGAAGGTAGATTTGAGGTAAATTACGTTATTGTATTTGTTTAATTTTTCTTTAATATTTTTGTGATTATGTTGAGTCGGTATTAAAACACAGTCTATTAACTTAAAATGATTTCTTTACAATAAATTTTCAATTTGTTGCCCACCCATAGAAATACACGATATGTGCCTATACAGATTAAGTTAAATTTTTAAAAGCTTCTGCATCACATAGGTATATAATTTTTTTTAAAAATTCGTATTCTCATCTGTTTGGCCTGGATACTACTTACAAAGGTCCAACGAATACGTCGTGAGTAAAATTGACAATACATTTACGCTAAAGCACTATGGAAATGATATTGCTATTACAAATTGACCAGCAACAGCTCAGAGTTTTAAATTTTTTGTATATCGATTCACAAAATTTTATTTCAAATCCATACTTCCTTTTGCCCTGTTGTAAACATTTGAGCCTAAGCAACTGATCGACTCAAAGACGCAAGCTTAACTGCCTTAACCCCAGCAGATTACCTGTCTTGTTCGTTCTCTTTATGAGCTATTGTGATAAGCATATTTGAGCGTTATGTTAATATTTTTTACCTGGATAATTGCTGTTACTTCAAGGTTAACCCGGATTGGTCACTAAAGTGAGCGTTGTGGTAATATTTTTACCTAGATCAATAACATTCTTGTGGATTACTGCGAATTACTGTATTTTGTGAATAACTTAAGATAGCAATTTTGCATTCTAGCAGGCGCCCTAAAACCAAGAAAAATTAAAGTTCAAGGTCTAGCATGTTAAAAAAACGTAACTTTAAATATATGACGATTTTACTTCACGCAATTGTGTAATTGGCGGTATTGATCTAAAGTTTTATTTCATTTGACAATAACTGTGAAAACAAAAGAAAAGGGAAAGAAATAGCAAAGTGTAATTCTACTTAGCTCTGCCTTTTTTGCTTTGATCACTAGTTAAAAAAAATAACCGCATAAAATAGTATTTTTGAATTAACTTAATAGACCGGAACGTATAGAAATTTATAAAGAAGGCGTGTCGTCTTTCCACATAAATTTGATATTTTGGACCGCCTTAGTGAAATAATTTTGTAATTATGGACAAAAAAGATATTAATTTATGTCTGTATCTAGTTGACCAAGAATTTTTCAATAAAGGTAATTTCCAAAAAAAACAAGAATAACATCTAAATAAACCACACGGAAAAAAATTTAATGAGTATTTTTTTAGTATTTTTTAACAAATTATGAAAATTTTGTAAAAATTGCTAAAAAATATTTCTCGGAAACCAAAAAAATGCCAAATAGAAAGTAAAAGAAGTAATTGGAATAGGTAACTAGACACTAGACTTAGTCTTTTGTCGTCACCATTTTGGCCATTCAGAAGATACAGAAGGGACCAAACTCCAATAACTACTTCAACGATTAAGAAGGGCACACAGGAAGTGACGTAATGTTCAATGTGTTATTATACATTTCGATGGCGATGCCACTGTTAACAGTAATATTTAAAGAGCTTTTATCAACGTATACATGACCTTGACTTAACAGGTATTATATTTTTCTGCCAGTTTTGAAGGAAAGAAGAAGACCGTAGTTTTGGATTAATAACTCGAAAGTGATATAAAATTGATAATATATTTAAAACATTGTGTTGATTCATGGAATAAAGTATTTTATTTGTGGTCCATTTATAAAATAATTATTTTACACGTTCACAAGCCTCAATCTTGCTTTTTAACACCTTTTGCTTCTGACTGTTATGAATGACGGGGAAATTTTATTTTATTTCATTTTTATAGAGTGTGCTTAGATATGCTTCAATGCTAACATATGTTTAATGTTCTTGAATTAAAATAATTCATTGCGACACAAAATTCCGAGCAAATTTACGACTTTTGTTAAACGTTACTATTATGAAATGGCTTGGCAATGATTAGATAATTTTTTTTTTCAAAAAATTCCTTTGTTAGATATGCATGACAAAATTTTAATGCACATTTATTTAATTATTACTTGATGTTATTTTGCAGTAATTCCTAGGCGGGTTTGTTGTACCAATGTATGGTTTCCAGATAAATTAAACTTATTCCTGATATTAATTCACAAGGTATAATACGTTTTACCCTTCTCAATTCGTTGGTAATAACCAGAAGTTCTACGTTGATAGAGTTAGAAGTTTCTACGTTGTTATGGTTAAGGAGTCGTTTTTCGTGTTTTATGGCATGGTCATCCAAGATTGACTTTGTTAGTCGATTTTATTTATTAGTTGTTGTGAATGTTTTGGTTGGTTACATGAAAACATGCACCAGTAATGATACAGAGGAACTTGTTTCAGCTTCGTTGAAATATATTGCCATTTTAATTGCTTAGATCATACCCAAAGATTTAACGATCTGCAAGATCATACCCAAAGATTTAACGATAAGCAAGTATATAACTGGCTTTCAATAGAAGTTAAGTTGGGAATGACGTCAACCAACCAAGATATGTGTTCAGCCTGATTTGCTCTCTTATTTTGTCTCTAAATAAGCCTATTGGATGGAGACCAAGATATTTATTTAACTGCTTGCGAGACATGTATTCTGTTGAAACAAGTATGTAAATCGATATATGTTTATTGAACGGTACACGATCCAGGTTAGATAGGAGCCTGATTATGATACCTCATGTGACGACACACTGAATCTGCTATCACACTGACAGGACTTAATTAAATGGCGATAGATAGCTAGTAGCAATTTGCTCATCGAAAGAATGAGAACTTCGTGCCATAATAAGTCGAAAGATTGGAATACGTCCAGGGACATTGATTGAATACATTTTTGATTATAGTTGGAACTTGATCAATGGTGAAATGTTTATTTCTTAATACAAACTAAAAATTCGGAATACTGAAGAGTGTGTAAATCCTTTCAGCATTGTTTCTCAAATATTTTGGATATTAATGGCAACAGCGACATTGGTCTCTACGATGTTATCTGTTCCGCTCGTTTACCAGAATTCTTTAACATGATTTTCTGAGCTATTGTCAAGTGCTTTTTATGATTTACGCAACCAATTTCTGTTGGAATTAGTGTTTGATTACTATTACTACTTGATATACCAGACTGGTCCGTATATGAATAAAGTTGGAATACTGATGCCAGCTGTTGATTGAACAGTTCAGACTTCTCTTCTTTCCTTTTTATCCGCAGATCTCAAGTTTTCTTAATAAGTGGTACTTGAACAAGGAGTCGTCAGAATCTGCAAGTCCTTTCCAAAACGAATAGCTTTTTTCTGCTTCATGACCCAGTCGACTTGATGCAAGTATGCTCATAATCTTTAATTAAATTGTAAACTAGATTTCTTACCTGATTAAAAATCCTTTTGTTAGCGGGATTGCTGTATTGATACCAGATACGTCTCGCTTTTTGCCTGTCCTTGATTAGATATTTAATTTTTGTAGAATAATTGATTTCCTATTCTGCATTGTCTCTTGCGGTACTATTAACATTAACAGGGTAGGAATATAATCGGAAGTTAGATTATCTACATCTTGTGTTTCGATATAACTGAATACACTCCCAAATAAGATGAACATGTTAATCAGATCAGTAATTTTGTTGCTTTTTATAGGCCGATATCAGCATATCGGACTCCAGCGAGTATGTAACAAGTGTGTAAGAAAATGATAATAATTTTAAATATACTTGTGAAATTTTTTTTAAACATAGAAAAATAGCAACAAAAATATATATCACGAACACTAGTGATTTAGAGAAAAAACAGGTTTACGCTCAATTTATATGAGGCTAAATTGGCCACAACATTTTAGAAAAGCATTTATATAGAATGTGTACTTTCTGTATCCAATATTGCTTCTAAAAATTGAGCCTGTGTAGATTATTTAGATATTTACATGCACATAAACAGACATACAAGGTTTTCTATTATTTTCTTTCATTAAGAGTAGGAAATTAAATAAGGAATATTTGAAATCCAGCAATATCATTATTTATTTTTGTACGGGTGTCATTTTCTATTGCATCTATAAATTAGTTTCGCTTATGTTAATTTAGTGACAGAAACTTACCCATATTAATTTGACTGTCTTTTTACAAGCAAAATGTTTTATCTAATAAAGCACATAAAAGGGGACAAAAATGTAAGACAAACGAATAATTACATTATAAAATGCAATAACCTGTTCTAAAACAGGATGTGACTCTGATACCAAGTTAATAATCTAACTGGTAGTTATTCATAAAGTTACAAATAGCATCAAATGCATATGAAATGCATACAAACTACTTGTAACTGATGATGGGCTATCGTTTGGCAACTGTTACTACCGTTTCATGTATTATAGACCGGTAGTAAGACAACAATATATATAATACAAGTTGAATTCCTGTCACCTGTCATGAAATAATTACCAAAGTTAGGTTTTATAGGGACATTTGAATATCTGTGATAGCGGTGATAACGACTTGCAAATATCAGTAATAACAAACAGCAAAAATACTACCCAAATCATATACGATGTATCCAATCGATAATTCACCCTAAAATGTAATTGAAATTGGTAATGGAAGTGATGATGAAGAAACTTGCGTTGTCGAAATGGTATTTGAATTATCTATAGAACATCTTTTTAATATCTAATCGAGAATTTGACCACCGAATAATCTTTATAGCACCATATACGAATATCTGATATATATATAATCTATTTTCAAGTGCTGACGGCTATTAGAACATGGACTCGGGGAGTGATAAATATTTCACTCATAATATATAGATGTTACACTTGCACATATTCCCTTCAATGTGTGATTTATTCTTATATTATTTGTTATATCTTTATGGATTCAAATTAATACAAGAAATTTTTCAGACATGAATCAGCCATAAGTTGCCGTCATACATAAGTGGGTGGCTTTGGCTTTATTAACAAGAAGAAGTGAGTTTATTAAAATGCCACAAATTGAAGAACACAATGAACTTATTATAAAATTTGATGCAATTAGTTGATTCACGAAAATCAAGATTTCATCAGTAGATAGCACCTATATTTAAGTAAAAAAATAGCAAAATTTAACAATATTACGTGGACCTCAAAGAATATACTCTTTTAATGGCCATATTAATTTTGTATTTCACATGTAATTTTATATTTATGTTACTAGATTGTAGGAATGTTATATTACTTGTAGATCCTTTAAAAACAACATGATGGTGGGATATTATATTCGAGCAATTTTATTTAAAAAAACAAGTAAGTAACAATTATTATTTACTTATTATGGCCACTTTGGGTGCTTTGTTAAGTGACTATAAAATATCAATATTACCTCGATGGGAAGAGAACGCTTATGATTCTTGTATATCCAAGAAGAGCAGACTAAAATTTTGTTTGAATCTGGAGAATTTAAAGGGTTATTACTAGGGTTGTGCCTATATAACATATTTATTGACTCAATTCCGTGTAGGTCTAAAAGAAAAAAGATTATAAATTTGGATTGATAAAATATTTTAAGTTGTAATTCACTTTTTTCATATTGAAGTTTAATTTTTTTAATTTCTTTTTCAATTTTTTCTTTTTTCTTTCAATCTATTACTTTTCCTCTGCCACGTTCATTCATACTTTGAAGCTCACTGAGTTCTAAAGACTCAGTGTGGCTCAATATTTGCGTTGCATAATTGCAGTTTTTCAAATCTTTTAAATAATGTTTAGCACATTATTACCTATTCTTAATAAATGTCAAAATGTAGTAATGATGTTTTTGTACGTGTATTTTTAATTTATAAATTGAATAATTTAACAAGTGAACCAATCATCCATAACGCAACTAAAGTGGCTTAACATGTTTAACCTAATTTTCATTGGAAAATGTTTGGACCATTTTTGGCTGAAAGTTCATTGAAATACTTCATTTATGTATTGTAAGAGTAGGCAAGATACATCACTGTTCTACATTTCAACCAGTATAGTGAAGAGTGTAGCTTATTACTTATCTCGCGATAAGTAATAAGCCACACCTACCAGTACATAAAATCAGGTAAAAGTGTATATCTTTCTTGGAAAATACGTGTCATGATGTGAATTATGTGAAAGTGTTTTTAATACATATAAATTTTCGGAGCAACTGTGAATAAAAAATGATTTATTACATAATATAATATTAATTCAACATAAAGTTTATAACTGAAGTTCTATTGCTTCTCTTTATTTTATTGCCAAGCATATCAATTTTTAATGGCAGATCATTAAAGGGATTCCAGAAAAATTAAACGAAATATTGCATTACATACTTAAGTTTATCTCGGTTTATATTAACTTAAACTGTCATCAGATAAATGTTTACAGTGAATTATCTTTTCCCATTTTTTTCCGCAATGATTGTAAAATAATTTATGTGCACATTCTTCAATTTTTCATCAATAATATTTTTATCATGCGTTCTTCCACTTCCATAGTATTTTATACTTGTACACAGTACGTGAACGTAAAATAATAGTCTATACTTATAAAAAAATAAATAGTCAAAGTGAAAAGCACTAATCCTTTTGAATTTAAAATAAGAATATTTATTAGAAATGTTAACTAACTAGGAGAGCAATGCGCACATACTTTCCGATTACATACTTTTTACATATTTTTACCGATCGATTACCATCGCTATCACTTTAGAAACGATATGTGAGGCAAATACATTATTATTTAATTTCCTTTTCGTCTGTGCCCCGATTGAACAATCTAATCCCTTTTTCTTTATTTTTAAACTTTATTATATTTAAACTCTATTGTACACGTGGTAAGAACTTATGTCGGCCACTCATAGATTGAAAATATTGTGAGTTTATCAATCTTTCGACAACAGACAATAAAATACGATTTAAAATTATATTCAAAATTTAGTAGTTCGTATCAATTTCGTAAATGAAATGAAATGAAATCAATGTTTAGTAGTTCGCAGCTAGTCCACGTTTATTAATAAAGTTTTAAAAACGAGGTTATATTTTTTTTCACTACATTCCTCTACTTGCTACCTAGGCTTATACTCTCCCTCGCACTAGCCGATCTTCTTGTAATCCTGAACTACGTATCTTTCGCCTCCTTCATCTACATGCTGGAGTCGTGTACGTGGGTTGGTATTATCGGACGATTTTTTGGAAGCGCCGAGGAAGTTAGTATAGGTATCTCTGTTTTTACTCTAATGGCGTCATCAGCGGAGCAATACTGTGCTATCGTCGATCCATTTCGGACTTGCAGTACTCATTCTGTATTCTTTAAAAAAATTTAAAAAATTATTCTATGACTCGTATTTCCCAAAGAGTCTAAACGTCTGCAGAATACTATAACACATATTGTCCCAATTTCTTAGATATTGAAAACAGAATTTTTAAAACGTTTAATTCGCAAACAAATATTTAAATCCTTAAAAATATATTGTCTGTAAAATTAAGGTTCACAAATGAAGTGTTCTGACATAATTGTGAATAAAAGGGGTAAACCGATAAAAAGCACCGGTTTATTAGATATAATTAAGCAACTAAGGGTATCCTGTAATACACCATGTTTCAGGTGTTAGCCAGATTACTCCACAACGATACATATAGCAAAATTTTAATCAATTCAAATTTAGAATCAAAGAAATCAATACTTACCTGTAAGCTAAAATCATTTGTAAATAAATATATATTCTGTCACCAACACTCAAAGCGACGACTTCAAATGTCAATAAATATCAAAAATGATTTAAATTAATTTAAATAATTTAACGGCGCGATTCGTTAATTTAAGTCGATAGCAGTATTTTGATCTAGTAATAATTAAATTTTAAGATCTTTTCCATATGTCATAACAAATTATCTGTTGCCATAAGTGTTATAAAAATATGTTATTTTTTTCTAACTGACTAAAAATTAGATTGTCTTCTTATTTTGGTTTGATGTTATTAATTCCTAATTAATCATTATTTCAGGACTTTACTTGAAAGTTAGTATTTTTGACATCTTAAAACTTTCATTCATGCCAGTTCGTTAATTTCAAATAAATTAAATACATAAAAAAGCATATGACCCAGTTATGTATTTAATTTTATAGTAGAAATAGCCCCCATTGAATTATGTGTTGGCATTCATATAAAGGTGACACCAGCAAAAACAATTCTTTACATTAGTAATGTGAGCTCAACACGCAAGTTTGTTGTAGACCTCAAAATTAATGGTAAATTTAGTTAATATTGTATAAACAAACTGTAATTCTACGGAATAATTAAATGGGCAATATTTTATATATGTTTAGAATATAGTTCTCATAAACATGTATCATCTTTGAAACTTGCTACCTAGAAAATTATTTAATTTTTTACGTCCAAAATATAGATTGCGGAATTCATTATTTCTAATAACTTAATCTTACCGCCCTAACCCTTGGGATATGTCCATTAAAGTATAAATTTGAATCGCCTCCAAGTCATATTAGATTTAAAAAAGGAACCGTTAAAATTCCTTGCAGTCAAGATACATTTAATATCAAGATAGATTTCATGAAAATTGAAAATAATTAGTTGAGTGTATGAAGAAAAATACCTTATAACTCAACTTTAAGGTTAATAGACCTTCTCTGCCTAAAAAAGTTATCACTGTTTTATAAGGCGGTAGTGCGGTTAAAAGAAATAAATGAAGCACCGTCACTAGATATTGAAATCGATTAGATGTTTTCTTTTGTGCCGTTAAGAGCAGCGAAGTTGGTTCCTTTAAAACTGTATCCTTCTTTTTTCAATGTGTTTACGATGTTGATTTCCTTAAGCAGCAATAAACACATTCAACGATTTCAACATTCTTTACTTCTTATTTTACTAAACGAACAATATATGTTTATGTACACACACACACACACACACACACACACATATATATATATATATATATATATATATATATTTATCATACAAAAAATTGGGAAACCCTTATATGGTTTCCCAAAATATATATTTTACTCGTAAAACGTTAATTAATAATGAAAATCATTTAGGAAGTGCTATTCTTTTAATATATTAACTTGAAACTTAATGATTCCAATTAAAATAATGAACTTATAATGTAAGTAGATAATGTATTCTGATATATAATTAATATTAGGCGATACATAAAAACGGTATATAAAGATATGTATCTATTAAAATTGTTTATATTAGAAGCGTTCGAGGGAATTTATTTAATAAAATGATTTTTATATAAATGTGTCTATGTTGCTTAGTACAGAAAACGATTTTTTTGCGATTATACGGAAATCATATTTTATGAAAATAAAAATAAATTTAGATTGAAATAAAATGTAAAATTAATTATAGGAAAATTGTTAGATGAAACGAGAAGAAGACAGTGAGTATAAGAAATATGAGAAACAGATGTTATTCAGAACTCTATTAACATTATTTAGGTGTAATTTCTTTCATACCCGCATGAAAATGTAAAAAAAGTAAAATATTTTATGGTTTTTCTATCTTATATTTTATATACGAATGCAATAACGGAATAAAATAAAACACCTGTTTACAGGTCTATCAACCCGTCATTCACAGCCGATTTCCTTAAAAAAACTGTGACGTATTCAGCGCAAAATAAAATAATATACATTACTATCCCGCATAGAAAAATATCTTATTATCCCAAATATTTTGTATTAGTTAACTTTTCTAAAAAAATTATATAGAAATTAAAGCACAAAAAAACAAAGGGTTAATTTTAGGTATATGACATTCTATATGAGTACCATCTGAAAGGGTTTAAAAAAAAGGTATTAAAAAAATTTCCTAAATTTAAATTCTGAAAATATGCGAAAATATAATAGCCTTTTCTTCCGAAATTATTTAACCAAAAATCATTAAAAACACGATCGATAAAATATGACTAAAATACTGCAAGAAAATTATAACGATTCCTAGATCTCGAGGTCCTAGATCTTAATATTTTTTAAAACATACACCATGGTTTTATATGGGTAAAAGATATACTCCACAATATATTTAGGTTATAAAGAATTAATAATTTTAAAGATTTTAATGGCAATACTACATACTTTCAAATATTTGTAAGAACCCCCGTAATGAGAATTCTACCAATAATTTTTAACGCCTTTCTCATGTTATTCAAAACTTTTACTCTGTTATAAAATTGATGCGCACTTTTTGTTGAAATCAAAGGCTAGGTTTTATTCGAACAAGTTTCTCCAGCTCTGTCTAGTTTGTTGTGTTTACACTTTATTTTAACCAGTTATTGAAATAATTATATGCTCGTAATCGATTAGGTGGTTTATTTTATTTCAAGTCAATTTACCTTAAGTTCACCCACGTAATGAATGTAAAACACATCCAAGATTGGTTGTAAAAATGGGGAAAATGTCCAACCAATAATTAATTTAATATAATTAAAAATGCGTTTCATGAATCTATTACATCAATGCAGTAAATATTTTTTTATTAGCTTTCTTACTAATCCCAGATGAGATCATTCTTGTGATCATAAGAAAAATTATTTACGCGTACATATTTGTTAAACACATTCCTATTTGCGAATAAACTATTGAATGAAGCAGCTTTCATTTATAAAAAAGGATAGCTTACAAATTGAACTGTCTTTAATAAAAAAACTATTATAGAATTTATTTGGCGTTAATTTTGTAGAAATTCATTATTCACAATTAATTTAAACTACGTGATGTAGTTTTATTTCTACTTTCTTTAAGTTCTTTACCACGACCTAGGTTTCGTCGTATTATAATATCTTCAGGTAGGCTATTAGCAAAGATAATGCTTATAGCCCACCTGAAGATGTTGTAATACAACGAAATCTAGGTCATGGTAAAGAACTTAAAGAAAGTAGACATAATGCTACATCACGTAGTTTCATTTAATTGTAAAAAACTATTACTAAATTTTGTTCTTGCAGTTGAGTGTTCTTTGTATTCCCGTAGTGATTTAATATATTTTTTAACATCAAAAATGGAGAATGATTGAACCGTAAGAATCCCGATAACCCGGACTTAACTGGTCCCCGCCTACATCCATTTTTCATAATGAATAATTATCTTGTCTTTAAAGGGTAATATTTTCTTTGCCATATTTATTGCTTTTAAAAAATAATAACGTTTGTTGCGCAGATGCGTTTTCTACCTAAAATAACCTAATAAACGGTTTTAATTGTTTCTAACTTATTCTAACGTATTGTTAAACAATAATGCATAAGATATTTATATAATTACAAACCATTTTATTTTTAGTTTTTCACTTAATTCTTGGCTAACCTACATAGAGATGGAATTTTCTTGTAAGCTCATAATAATTAACTCCATTCTCAAAACATTTACAACTCCCCGATAATTGAAATTACAAACCCACGCGCTAGTAAAGGGTAATAGGACTCTTACATATTTACGTATCTGGTAACAAATTTCAGTCCTTATTTGTTTCTATGCAATTAATTACGAGTCGTACTCAAATAGCCACGCAGCTTATTTTGGGTCAAGCAGAAATATGTTACAAAACATGTCTCAACTTTCTCTCTCTCCTGTCCACGCTCGTTTAAGCTTTTGTTCAAGATCATCTCTTTGATTGTAAATTGTATGTGTAAAAATATTTTAAACCAAGTATTTTTAATAACACACATTTAATACCGGATTTAATATATTTTAATCAATTAAGAGTAGATAAAACATTCCAGTGATTGTAATATTAATATTATATTCTCATCTTAATCTAAATTATAATAATTCTGTACAAGCAAGTCATACATTTTCTAAATAATTAATGTAATATGTTGTTCTGTATCAATCTATTGCCTTTTTATCGAATCTATTGTCGGACAATCAGCCATACATACATGTCTGCATCTATCTCGTTAACCGTGCCATACATTACGTATAGACAAACATTTTAAATTTACATAATTTTGTTTTCATAGAATTAATGTAGGAATAAATTAAATTTTGAATCAGGTACTAAAAAAACGCTCTTAATATTGCTCTTTTTTGTGCTTACAACAATAACTAGAGCCAGTACATATTTTTATAAATATAATTGTAGAAATGTTTAAAATTAATTAAAAACTTGATATTATATGAAATGATGGCTACTGAACTATTAATGATGGCTACCGGCTAATAAAGTCTACTGAGCATTAATTTTTTTAAGGTATTTACTGTAGTTTTATCAAGTTATAGTAATGTAAACAATTTCATATTATAAATTAAAGGAGTTAGTTAAATTTGTTTGCAATTTATAGCTTTTCTTACCAGTTACTTATCGATGAATAATTAAAACTAACGATCAGAAATATATTTTTTATTTTAAAATATAAACACAGACGTAGGCACTTCTTTACATATGCGACAAATTTAGATGTGAAATTGTCAAAAACTAGGTAAAGGTATGTCAAATACTGTCCATCCCTAGAAGCCAGCTTAATCGGCAATTAGCGATTAAGTTAGCTTCTAAGTAAGTTATACAATTCGAAGTTCTGAAATATTTATTGATAAACTTTTTCTGAACGGGCATGGTGCGACCTTGTTCGGGCTGACTAGTATAAAAAATAGAAATCGCTACTTTGCGCTACTTTTTCTCAGGAGTATGTTACCCATATATTTAAATAGAGAGATTGGTTTAAAAATATATATTTTGATAAACATAGTGATAAATAAATTAAAATAATATCATTGTACTTAAATTTATGTTGAAATGTCGGTTATACCATCAAGCTATTCAATTTGTCATAGTCTGCAGTACGTCAGAATAAAATATACCCTTGGTCTTACAAATACTAAAACCAATTTTTATGACGATCACACAATTACTCACCATAATTTATCTAAAAAAACCAAATATGTTGTGAAAAGTAATTAAATATTTACACATGTGTCCTATGTTCTTTTTATGTATCTTTTAGTATGAACAGTATTTGAACAAGTTTTCTGGGTGCGGTTATTATTAAGTGTACATCATCTTATAATGGGCTCTGGACCGCTTGCTTTTACTGAAACGACAATATTTTCCATTGTTTATGTGCATATAAAATTTACACATATTTTATATTATTTATTTAAAATAAAACATTTCTTTAATAAATAAATGCACTAAAATTCGATGTTTAAAAAGTACTTACTGCAGAATTATAAAACGGAACCGTTTGACATGAGCTTATATCTTTTTCGACTATAGTCTTACAAGAGCATGTCTATAGTCAAATACATATTCAATATTCTTTGCAATAAATTCTACACAACATAATTTATATTAATCTTGAGTTTTGTTATAACATTATTATAGCGTACTGTATTTTATATAACAATTCTCTCGTAAAAAAATAATTTCACAGTCATGTGTATATTATATTATCCAAAATACAGATAGAGTACGGAAAATATAAACTTGTCGTGTGCAAACGAAATAAGAAACTGTTTTATTTTTATTAAATTGTTTAATGGATTAATCCCGTAGCAGTACTAAAAACCAAAAAAATTTTTGAATATTTATAATTACATAGATTGAATGAATAAATAAATAATACGCTACTTAGTTTTTCATTTCTAGTTTTAGATATTCAAAAGATTGATAGGTTGTTACAGAGTTTCGTGGTTATTTATTCCATTGTTATTTTTTTTCAATTTGCATTAAAATATTCTGGAATAAATTTATTGTATAAACCGTTACGAGTTTCTGTTGCTTTAATTAATAATTCTTTATAAATACCTTTGCAAGGTATCTATGGCGCGTACTTTTATCTTTGCAATCGACTGAGTGCCTTGGTTACAAAGATTACCCGGTGAACTCTAGTGTCCATTACACACAAAGAAGGCAACACAAAAATGATACTCACATTGTGATGAAACTTTTTGTCATCTTGCCCAATGAGCACAGTCTCATATGTTTCCATACAAAACGATTTTTATGTCATCGTGGCAAGTCACCAATAGGCGTTCGACATTACACACATGTATCTGTCTGCAAAAAATCATAATGTTAAAAGGTAGAGAGATAAATGACGTGCGTCGCCACTAATAACTGTGATTGATATTTATTTTAATATATTTTCTGACCTTTTTCATGATTCAGGTGATATTCGTATTTTGATTTTGCAAAATTGGAGAAAAACTAAGTTACGTAACAAAATACATGGACTCTGAAAACGACTAACATATGTGAAAAGCTGAGAAACTTCTAGCCTAGTTCTAAAATTTGATCTCTTGAGATTATTTCGGAAGTAAACTCATAATGTAAGAAATCATCGAACACATGAAACAAAGGCACAAGTGGTTTACTTAGTCGTGAATGCTACAAAATTTATATTTGATAAATACATGATGGCTTGATTATTATAATATTATCTCCTACAACGGTTAAGGAAATTATTGTAATATTTCTAGAACTATGGTAAGCCAAAATCTAATTGTCTTCTTTCGAAGAAATTAAATGCAGGGATTTTTTGTGTGTGTTGTGGAGGTGGGTAATGTCTCTGTTTTCATACAAGTTTTCTTCTCCAGTGTGAGCTTAAGAAAAAAATTTGATTATTATGAAGAAGAAAATTTGGTTCTGTTTGTTTAATCTAACCACTATGCAAGAAATAAAATATTATGTGGAATTCCTCTCTGAAAAAGAACAATCTCTGAAAAAGAAAAAAAAAAAAGGTATATGAAAATATCTATTTTGTCTTTCTTGCTTTTTCATCTAGAAAGTAATACATCCATTTTAAACTATAATTATTTTTAAAGAGCGCTTTTAATATCCTAACTTTATTTTCCACATTAAAACCAATGAGAAGTTTTCCTGTGTCATTTTGTGTCGTTTTAATTTCGGTTTATTACTTGTTCAAATATCTATTTTTGCTAGATTGAATTTTTTTCGAAAATTTTGAGAACGATTTACTTTTCTATTTTTTAGGCATTTTCTTATAAAACAAAGTTAAATTTCTCATAATGATATTATAAAAAATTAGCCAAACAACTAATACATTTTTTAATTTTATAGAAAAAAAATCAGGTTATTTAAATTGAAGTCACCTTTTAGACTTAAGAAAACGACTGAATATACTTAATCAAATTAATATACAATCCATAAAATTAAAAGATATCGCTTAAGAAAATCACAACATATTTACATTTTTCAAAAAAGTATGTACTTTTTGAAGTAAACGATAGCACGTGTAAAAAAATCAGCAGCTCACTTTTATAAATTAAATCTATTGTAATTGATAAAACTATGAAATAACAGCAGCGCCATTTAATAAATGAAATTAATATTTTATTCATTAAACTAACCCTTTGTTTTGCTTAGAAAAATTAGCGGCCCAATTTAATAAACCAAATCAATCTATATTAATATATAACATATAAAACTAAACGATAGAATGCTTAAAATAATCAACAATGTAATTTAATAAATCAAATTAAAAAATATTTGATGATGCTTATAAATAAAATGCTTTTGCAAACAAGGTGTTAATTCAATTTATTAAATCAATGTCAATAAATAAATCATATTAGTTAATATTTTTCCAATTGCTGTAATGCCAAAAAAATGGTAATAATATTTAATCGATAACTAGGTTTATTTTAATTTTTTTATTATTTATCTAAAATAACCAATGTTTACTTATTTTTATATATAAAATAAATATCCAAATTTGATAATGAAATATCAACACAGAATCAAAGATAGTAACTAAACCAAGTAATTAATTTCAATCGATCAACGAATATGTGAAATTAATTAAATTCTGTAAAACAAATTCAAATTCGCCAAGCTATTAGGAATTATCAGGTAAATCACAGTCAAAGTTTATATAACTACAGATTTATGCAACAAATAAGTATTTTTTATGTTTCATTTTATACAATATATAGCCACGCCTCCTCGTTTTGCTAAACATGGTGCAACAGTATATAGCTATACGATCATTTTACATTTATGTACGTCTTGGTAGAGTATTAATTTTAATATAACCAAAAAGTACTAAAAAATACTTTATATTTATGCGCGTAACAGCCACACATAAAAAAAATATGCGTCAATGCTATTCTCCTATTCCAACAAAAATTCTGCAGACTAAAACATTTAAAAGTCTTTTGTCCAAAAAATACTTAATATAAATTATATTTTTTGTAACAATTATAGGGAACGGTTTTACAATTAAAATTACTCATTTAATATTTTCAAGTATTTCCACTTCTATTTAAGTTTATTTTAACTTATATTTATGATATTGATTCCGAATTTTAAGTGTGTATTTTTAAAAAACGCAGAATATTTATTTTCAACGCTCACGTAAATTCGAACAGAGGTCGATTAACTAAAAAAATTTATTATTTTTATTTTTTCATACTCGAATGAAAATTATTTTTTAATTATTTGTCCCTATAGAATTTTTGGTCAATATTCGTAGAATTACAGTTTTCGTGTAATGCTTACTCGAACCAGTTGTTTTTTTGTGGAAATTGATGATCTTTCTGTCGTAAAAAGTATTTTTGATTACGACCTTGTGGATAAGTTATCACCATATCAAATTTTAAGGAAATTTGGTCCATTTGTTTTTGCACGATGGACGAACATACAATCATACAATCAGATAAACAGACAAAAATTGAAAAAAATATTGTTTTGGGGTCTGTACGTAACATGTTGCAACTACATATATATATATATGTATATATATATATATTTATATATATGTATATGTATATATATAAACGTATATGTATATATATATATATACACATATATACATGTAAATTTATTGATACGATAACATAATAAAAGTAAAGTCTTCAGAATATAAACCTAAATGGAAATGCATCTGACATACTTTCTTGATCTATTATTTTGTTGACTAAATCTAAACGACTTAATTGTTTGAGAACTGCGCCGATAAAGAAATTTAGTCAGATTTTACGATGTTTTTGTGCTACGCGCTGCGACACAACCTCTTCCTACAAAAGCCCGAGAGTGCCGAATGCGCGAGTGGCGAGTATCGAAGACCGTCTCGTCCAATAAGGAGCCGGTTGTGGCGATAATATTAGGAGCGAAAATATGGAAAATACGTGCTTCTCAATATTTCGCTACCAATCTATATTTTGAAAAATCGTTTGTGCAGCCAATAGACATTATTAAAGTCTTTACTTTAGTGATTCCAATGACATAAATATAAAAATGGCGTCAATACGACTAAATATATTTTGAAAACAGAGCATATATATTCCAGCAATAAGTTCTATCGAGGAAAGTTTTATCTATCATGTTCCTAGCCATTCGATCCCATTTGGCACGTAGTTTACTTCTCATGTTATTTTCGATTTCAAATCGAAAATGTTCAATTTGGGTATATCAGCTTCTTAATGTTTTAAGAAACTATCATACCAAATAACTTCACGACTTATTCATAACAGATTACGATGCGTCTGTTATATGACATTTTACCAGTGCTGTAACAAGACACAGAATTCAGGGAACACAAAAGTGATCATCGAGAGACATAGGAAAGCATAACAAATGAAAGTATCACCAGACGTAACTTGGGTTAGTTATGTCACTGATTGAATATTAAAAATTAAGCTATTCGACAAGTCAAAAGCCATTATCTATTGTACTATCATGGGTAGTGCCAATGATATTCAACTTTATTTTTCATTCTAAAATGACCGTATATTAAATTTTCAAACAATGAAATTATTCAAACCAAAAGGTGGTCCTGCTGTTTGTGAATTAATCAAAAATAATTGTTGTCCACTCAAATTATGAAACGAAACACAGATCCCCGGAAAAAAATGAAATTAGTTATTAAATATATAATAAATTTGATAATTTATGATAAGAGAGGCAATAAAGAAAAAGAAAAAAATAAAAAGGAATGTTGCCAAGTTTAATCATCAAGTTAAATCATTGACCATTGGTAAAAATTATATTAAAAGTAATTTCACTTATTCACAAATAAGAAAAGTTGCCAAGTATAATCACCAACTTGGATCATTGACTGTTGGTAAAAGTCATAAAAGTTATATTATATACATTTGATGATAGTTTTATCCTCGTTATTTAGTAGCTTACGTACTTTTTAACAACGTACTTTTGGTAATAATTCCTGCATAATTCTACTGATCCCGGATAATTTAAATCGCATCAATAAAGACTGGCAATAAAATAAAAAATGCCGCATAGACTCGTGATTATAACAGCTCTACGAAAGTCGGCACAGCTTAAAGTATTTTCTAATATATACATGTACAGTTATATTATAAAATAAGTCGACTCTCAACAGTACGGAAATTGTAGTCAGTGAACCGCGAATTATTTACTCAAAATCTAATTACCGATTCAACTTTTTCTCAAACTCCGTGACGAAGGTTCACTTTCACTGACAAACGGAGCGTTAAACAAATAATAATGAAAGGTTTAAGGGTTAATAACTTTCATTTCGAAAAGCTGAACCTTTTATTCTTTCATGCACGTTTTTCATATTGATAAAAATATTGCTATATTTGTGCTTTTAATTGAAATTATTTCCGAGTTAAGTAACCATAATACACCAGCAAAATAATAATATCCGACTAATAAAGGCGAATTACTAAGAACCAACTCAACATAAACATAAAATAAATTAAGTTACAAGAATGCCAAGCTAACTCACAGCATCCGATGGATAGCAGCAAAATACTAAGAAGCAAGTCAGCATAAACGTCTAATAAATTAATCTACAAGAACACTGTTAAGCAACCAACATCCGATGGATGATATATCACTAAGAAGCAAGTCAGCAAAAAACATCAAATAAAAACAAGTGTCTCAAAACGTAAGCGTCAGCAGAGGAGAGCTATAAAATAGAGTCCGAGTAACTGACGGAAAGAGTCTACCAGCCACCTTCTTAGAGTTAATATTTTTATACGCGATACGCAATACGCAACTCCTGCTATATTTTTATTACTGAAATTCATTCCCATAAATATTTTCTCTTTTTATTCTTGTAAATCAAATACACTATTTTCTCGTAAACAACATATAAACGGGCTGATACACTACTTTGTTAAAGAAGAAAAAATAATTAGGTAATATTAAAACAATAAATTACTATGGAATACAACTGAGTTGAGTACGCAACAGATGCTTTATTCTCTGTATACTCCTGTCTACTTTAAAGCGTTTTCATCGCGAACATGTAAATTAAATAACACTGTATATACTCGTAAGCCGTTTTGCTGCCTCAAAATTTTAAAACCAGGCAGCGCGATCACCTCCTCCCCTCTCCAAAACGAATCTTACTATTTATGTGTTCTTGTGAGTATTTTTGAAAAAACAATTTATAGCAATATAGTATACAGAACTTTAAATTCAGTTTGGGAAGAAAGTTACAACGAAATGTTGATTAAGTATCGATAGCTCTGCTATAGATTAAACAAATAAAAACCATTGTATTTTACAAGCCATCAGTCATATATTAAGCCCCCTAAGTTTGCACATGAGTGTTTAGAATATCATTTCACTTTGACGAACTTTGATTCTGAAGATAAACTTCATTGTAATGTTTCTTACGAAAAGTTATCAAACTAGGCGAATGAAATCACCAAAATTTCAATACTTATTACACTTTTTCCGTTATTCGATGAGAATGGGTTGCAAGGTATCGGCCATATTAAACAACGAGGCATTTAATCACAAATATTTGTAAAATTAAGTGAAAATTTATATTATTGAGAAAGTACATCATTGCCTGTCTAATCTTTCTACTTAACTAATTAAAACTATTTATTACACCTAAGTAAATTGTGCATAATAATTTATTTAAAAACGTCAAAGTTTCAACAGTATATACATATATATATATATATATATATATATATATATATATATATATATATATAAGGGGTCATATCTTTTTGTTCCACGAAACAAAAATTTGAAATTGTCAGAGAAATGTAAAGCCATAGTCATGATAATAATTTCAACTTGATTTCTCAATCCGTTTCTATATAAAAGGTCTTTATTCTTTAGAGAGATGGACAGAAGGACGAATAACATAGTAATACTATGAAGGTACCATTTTTCATTTGAGGGACGAAATCCTAAAAATTATAGATACTCTTTCCATTTTTTCGTTACTATTTAATTAATTTTATTACAGCCGTAATAGAATTTTATAACAATCTCTAAGAATCAATTTAATAGTTTAAAAATTTTAAATCTGCTTTATTTTAATAGGACGAGTATGTTAACTTCAAGCAATATACCGTGTTATTTTCATTAACTGTTCTCTAATAACCAAAAGAAAAACAAAGATTATGAAAAAAACATATTTATAAGTATTTACATATTCTCCTTCACATACATAAATATATCCAGACAAAAACACATTTTCATACATACATATACACAAACACTCATACATATGTTCATATATGCGCAAATTAATACATAAAATGTAGGAATAGAATAGGATATGGAAGGAAAAAAGGAGTTTATAGTATTACAGGAAATTACGATAAACATTTTGTATAACTTTAAAATCCATGCACAAACACATTTACATACAAATATACATACAAACACGCGCGCACACATGGGCATATATGCACTAACTACAAATAACATAAAATGAAGAAACGGAATAGGATATGAAAGGAAAAAGGAATTTAATTATTACCGCAAAGTACGAGAGGTATAATTTTTGGGATGATTCTTAAATGCATATACCAGGCTACATTTCCATGAGTGACCAACCATCAATAAAAAAGAAGGGTGCATGTACTTATGTACGCGCGTGAGAAGTTATACTTACATCAATAAATAATACATACGGATAGATAACCTTAATTATATTGGAGCACTTGAAAAAGTCTATAAACACAATTTTTTCACTAATATTTACGAATAGTAAATATATTAATCAAAATATTGAATTTAAATCACTACTGAATATAATTTATCAGCACATATATAAATCGCACTTATATGAAACTAAAACACGTGTGTGAATGTAGACACTAGAAACATGTGGATAAATACTATGAATATGAAAACAGTGAACAGAGGCGACGATGGTGCCAATAGCTTTTGTTTCGAGACTGCAACCGCTGCAACTTCATACTGTAACTTTTGTGTGACGAATCTTAAAATTTCACTCTCATCATTTTTTCATAACGCGCCTAAAGAAGTATAACTTCAAAAATCAACCTATGTATAGAGCAGGGTACCTTTTCCATGCTCTCGAAAATTGCACACGTTACGCCTATACATAAGTCTAGTAATAAACAATATATAGAAAGCTACCGAACAGTATCTATTTTGTCGGCAATACTAAAATTTTCGAAAATGTAATTCATGATAGGATATATTCGGTTTTACATCAGCATATTATAAAGGAACAGCATGAATTTATTCTGAATCGACCAACACTAACCAATCTCAATGGATTACCAAATATAAGTCAATTCCCTAAACATTTCTTTCAGAAAAGCCTTTGATAATGTCGATCAGCTTATCCCATCAAAAAAACTCTCTTTTAATGATATCGAGGATAATTTGCTTCTTTGTTTCATCTTTTATCTCAACAGCCAGCTACAAGTAGTTCACATTAACGATTTTGCATCGCCGTATATCTTTGTAACTTTGGGAGTGCCTCGAGGTTCTATGCTTGGACTTTATTTGATATTTTTTATAAATTATATTAATAACCGAAATAGCGAATTTCTGTTATATGCTGTTGATCTTAAGATATACCCAAAAACTAAAGACAACGCTGATTACGTTCATACACAGGAAGATCTTTGTGCGTACGGCAGTATCAACAAAATGCACTAAGTTACTGTAAGTGCAAGTTGATTGGTTACTTTTTCGAAAAATAAGATGTTCTATTCACATCTCTATAATATTGGTTGTTCATGATAAACGTAATCTTGGGGTTATTTTTTATTCTAAATTAGGTTTCAAAACTTACATGAAGGAATTTACCAAACAGGCTTTATTTTTCATTGCTGTTTTTTTTTTTGAGAACAGCCAAACCCGTCAAGGCGATGTGCATTCGAGCTCTTGATGTGATTGAGCGAGTACAAACGCGGTATATACACATTGTATTAACCACTTTAACACGCTAGAAAGTGACTATGATAAGGCAATTTCGCTGTTTAAATGCAGCATACTACACAGAAGGCTTGTTGAATTAGAAACAACAGTGCTGTACAATATCTCCTATGATCGATACAATTGTCCAGACATTGTAAGCCAACTGCAGTTTCATGTGCCTAGGAGATCAACGCGCAGCTCTGCGCTTAAATATTTTTCGACCTGTCTTCAACCAATAAAATTAATAAATATACGGTTCGTTCTAAAAACTAAGGTATTTTCAACGACTAAAACGACCAAAACTAATTTACTTGTATAAGTTTCATTTCCACCTATTTATGGTTTATCCTTATAAATAATTTAGATTTAAAATTATTGTCTTGACGAATTTACTGTTCTAGGGTCAAATTATCATTAACCTACAGTGCCGCTCGAATAAAATCTAGTCAAAAGTAAAATATGATTTATTTACTACGATATAGAAGCCATAAATTAAAACAAAATATAGTTTATTATTTTTCTTGTCTAAGAGACCTATTACTACCTTATTTTTCCAAAAATGTATTAAAAAATCCTGTTTCAGAATTTGTCTAAGGTTTTTACATCAGGATCTTGCTCAATGTAAAATAAGCGAATATTCAATATCCTATGCGCCAAGCGATGTTATAGTTCAACCGAATCAATTGTACCTATGAAAGAAACAAAGAATACCACCCATTTTTTTGCACTTAGCGTGTTGTCAAGTCAGCCCGGTACAGTCGGCGAAAAAGTCTCGTCGTAATCAGTCGAGTTCACAGAATCCGGGTAAGATAAATAACTAATATGGGTAATCTTGGCGTTTTGATATGCAAGTTGCTTACACGAAAGCTTAGTTCTGCTAATTTTTAGTTAAATGTTCTAAATCGATGTTTTTTTTAACATTATTTAACAATTCTCTTGAATTTGGTCTCGTGATCCTGTTGAATTGAGACCCAGGATACTGAGAAATATCCCGGATCCTAAGTAATTTATATTGGATTAATGTTTGTGTAAAATATAATTTACAACTTTTACTATAAAGTCAAAATAATAAAAGTTTTGACTAGTTCTGGTAATGAGTTTGACTTTAATTAATTAATATTGACACTGTTCTAAGTGCGACTATTCGTGTAATCGTTTCAAAATGTCAGAATAAAAGTAAATACATAAATATAATCGCTCTTAGGCCAGAGCCTAATACTTTGTGATTATACACTACTATTCTTAAGTATGTGCCTTGACTTCGAATTCTGTAAACAAAATTCTTTGATCTATAAAGTACAATTGTAAACATGAATTTGGTTTGCAGTATCTGATAAGGTAAATGCTACCATAATACTTTTATTATAGAGGGAGAAACATTGAAAAATAGAATTGGGCAAATACTTACGAATATTAGTATACCTACATACAAAACTGAAGTAGTTTAAAGTATGGGTAAATTTATTTTGATTATTTAAAAGCTCATTGTTTTTGTTTATAACAGAAAAAATACCAAAAGCAAAGAAAAAACAGACTAAGCACGAATTATCAGAAAAGATGGGAGGATAGCTAAAAAATGGAGATATGAAAAAATAAAAAATGGTCCTCAGAGATTAGCGGCTGAAAAAGAGACAATAAATCAAAGTATAAAAAATTGAGAGAACTGGTAAAAAAAATTAGTATCTGAAATATGGGTTCGTGGAAAAAGACAAGCTCGCAAGAATTAGAGGCAACGCTCAGACAAATCTTATAAAAAGAAAATGCCCATGGCCAATATGACAAGTCTATTTGTTAGAGAAAATGTTCAATCCAGTTTGTGCCGTGAACCTGTGAGTTCTGAGTGAAAAGCAGCGTTTTAAAAGAAACCAAGAGTTCAAACAAAAAAAATATTTTAATTGCAAAGGTGAAACAAAATTTGAGTAAAATTGGAGCGAATGTAAAAACAGATGCCAGAAAAAACCAAAAAAATAACTGACACAGCTAACACCTAATACCGCAATGACTAAACTAACTGATGATCCGACGACATGGGTTGATGTGGTAAAAAAGGCTTTATTCAGCGATGTGTTAGAAAAGCAAACAAGAATCAATAAAACTAATTGAAAACCCCGTCAAGAGAACAAAGTAGCAAATAATTTACTTTTGGGTCTGTTAAAAAAAGAAGGTTAGGAAGTTGAAGAAGAAATTTGTCACATATAAAAGGATATGGCATCAACAAAAGCAAGAAAAAGGCTGAACACGAAATAAAAAGATGCTTAAAGAAGATAGTTCAAAGTTTTTTGGAAGACGAAAAGTACAGTATACTGTGTGCAAGCAAGAAGATATTCGTAAGAAATAAATAAACTATACAAAAGGTACAAAAACTTAAAGTATTCTTTGTGGAGATTTCTCAATGTAACGTAACCTGTAGCAGGTTAGGTTACATTGAGAAATCTCCACAAAGTATACTTTAAGTTGGAAAATGTCATGATGAGTTATTAATTTTTTGCTAGGCTTGCACCCGCTTGGATAGTTGCACCAAAAATAATAGAGAGAGAGAGAGAGATACTTGTGTACTCTTAACGCACATTTCCAACTGGTTGTGACTCTTTTTATAACACGAAAATACTAAACGTCCTAAGCTACCAAAATCTATTAAACGCAGTATGCTATAACACGTTCAACGAAAAATATTTGGAGAGAAAGTGTGAAGCTTGTATTGAGAAATCTTTTCAGATCTGTGATGACTTTAACGCAGCCATGCGGATTAATTACAACCACTGGTCGGTATCAAAGGACACCATAACAGGCTCAAAAACCAAGAAATAAAGGCAAGTTGTAAAACAAAAAAGGGAAAGTATTGGCACTGCAGCTTATGAACTCGTTTTGAAATTGGAGAAGTATTTAAGTATAATTTTTGAGCATGAAATAAACATTATTCACTAGTACTAAGCAAAATCGGAAAGGAAGAATTGCCTAACTGAAGAAGAAGCCATAGTACATAGTTTTTCAGAAAACTTTAGTGCGAAATACAACGAAGAAATATTATCTTTTCATTTCGGACGATCTCGTACACAGCATATATATTTGAATGGATCTTAAAGATTGTATTGCATAGTGTCATCAGATTTGAGTAACAATTTTTATGCCATTTAGACACATTTAAAACCGGCACCGGAAGAATTATCAGCTCAAATAAAAACCATCCATTTCTTGAGTTGTGGCCCAGTGACACAGTATCGGAAAAAAATTATGTTCTTCACGCTAGTGTGCAAAATGACAGATCTTTGTCATGGACTTATAAACTGGATCTGGTATTACCACGAAGCAGGCCATGGAAAAAGAACGCCAGATGGCATACCCGCTGTGTGCAAAACAACTCCAAGTGACGTTGTAGCAGGTGGAGGTTATGTTAATAACCTGACTGAGTTCTAGGGTCTTATTCAAAATTGCTGCCCTAGTGTAACACTTTTTACCATCACTAAAAGTTAAACTGAGGTTATAGCAAAATTAATTTCGGACGATCAACAGTATCTAATTGCTTTTACTCTCAAAGTTAACCAAGTACAGGACAGTGCCTCCATGCCACAAAAGATACAAATGAAATCGCTCAGCTGTGTTTGTGACGAGAGTATTATATGGCAACATTACCGGCAGAACCAAGGCAAAGTGTCAATGATGTCTTTAAAAGTGATGACTTAGAGCATACTGAAAATAGAAGTCCGAGTATTATCGATACGACCACAAAGGAATTAAAGGGTCAGCCTTATGACGTGAGCGTTGCAACCGATCTTTCATTTAATTTAGAAAATACAGAAGTTTTGGCTGCTATGCCTGATTTGTAGTTTGACCCAACTACTCTCTCACTACAGACCTGCCTGAAGAGCTATTGATTGAGCTATTAAAACAGAAAAAAAATATAAGGAAAACTTAGACTCAAAGAAGAAAAGTTGGAAGATAATGTTAATGTGCCGACAATTAGGAAAAAAGAAATGACATCAAGAAAAAAATTAGAAAGGAGGCAAAATATAAAAAACAAACCCAAGCCAGAAAATTAAATTAAATTAAAAGAAACATAAAGGTAAAAAAATAAATAACAAATGAAAATAACAAGTTCAAAGGTTGTGAATTATTTTTTTGTAGTGGTCTCTTTAGCGAAGGTACAATAGGAAATGACCGAGTCCAGTGTCTTGTGGGTAATAATTGGGCACAAGATAGATGCAATAAAGGTAAATCTACATCACTTGCATACCCTGACGGCAAAACTGACTGATAATAAAAAGTAGCTTGAAAAGTAATGCAATAAGACTGCCAAAAGTTATTATTTTCTGTTATACTAGATTTAGGAGTCGTTTTAACTCAGATTTCGAATATTTGTTGTGCTGACTTATTATTAAGAGAAATTTTACATAATGTGTCTTAGAATAATAATTAATGCTCAAGAATTTAATGATTAAACAAAAAAATTTAATGATTAAACTTCCTGTACAATTGAGAAAAATTTAAAAAAAATTGCAAGCGCAAAGTAAATACGACAAGACTGTTCAAAGTTATTATTTTCTATTATACTAAATATAAGTGTCGTTCAAATTCAGATTGTTAACAATAATTTTGTTAATTGATTGTAAAAAAAAGCCTTATATAATGTATGTTATAATTATTACTTGAAGCTATTAATGATTCAATTTCCTGTTCAAAATTAATTTAGGGATGGAATTAATATAAACAAAGAATAGATATAATTTTCGTTATGGTTCAAGATACTTGGACTGTTATAAATTAATGGTTAGAAGGATATTTTTATTTGTGAAATAAATAATAAATAAACGTTGATTTCGGTTAATTCTAATTTATTTTCTTGCCGCTTGATTCCCTTTAAATGACCATAAATCTAAAACTTTAAAAAAATCTAAAACTTTAAAATCTTTTGACTGTTCCACTTAACATAAATTTCGTAATTAGAATGTATTAAAAATGTCGAGGAATTAATTAGCACCTTCACTTTTTGAATTCACTGAGTAATCAGAAAAATATTTTCGATCATATTAGTAGTAGCAACTGGAATTTTATTGGTCCGATCGTAGAAAAAATTTCAAATCATCTACGTACACGTGATGATTACTCCTAGGATTTCTGACAGAGCTGTTAATGTATATGGACAATGACAGAAAAAGAGCTCCACTATTAAAATACTTGCCACCAAGTCGATTCATTCGGAATAGGTGTTTATAAATTTGAATACCTTGTCTAGGGCCCGATACAATTTAAACCAATCGATCGCGGAATGTTACACATTAATTATATTAATCCCATAAATAATATATCGAAATAAATAGAGAATATATTTGGCGTTAATTTTGTAGAAATTCATTATTCACAATTAAATGAAACTACGTGATGTAGTATTATTTCTACTATCTTTAATTTCTTTACCACTAGTGGAAATAATACTACATCACGTAGTTTCATTTAATTGTGTGTAATTGGAAATAAATAGAGTTAAATGCACAGCTAAAATCAAGAAAAACGAAGATTATACTCTAAGTATTATCCGTAACTAATCGTGTAACGTTAGTTGCCTTAACTAAAGTAGTTATGGTACTATAGGTAGAACAAAATCCTGATTGAAGAGGTTCAAGAACTGTCGATTATTTATGAAGCGGACTAGTTCTCAGTGAATAATATTTTCAAACTTTAGATGAAAGACGTAGCACGTAGATTGGTTTAAGAATTTAGCATTGTAAGACCGAATTTATAGCGCAGTCAGGGAAAGTAAACGTATTGAAATTTATCTACTGTTTTTTTTTTATATCTTATATAGGCCTTATGAAAGTTATAAAAAGCCCAACAGTAACCAAATGCATTACAGCATCTTTCATTAAGCTGAGTAATGCCAGGTACTTTTAAGCCCTTTGCAAAGTACAAAAGAACTTAATAGTTTTGTGCTCTTTGAAGCTATGTTTAAAATATTTCATATACACATTCCCTTTTTACAGTTTACTTTAGTGTACAGTATTTCCCAAACAAAATGCAGTCATTTTAGGATCTTCTAAACACAGGTGTGTTGAAAAAAATGGAAAAAAATCTAAAAATTACACTATCCACATATATTAATAACTAGAACATCTTGACGCCAATAAAATAGAAAAATGTAGCAATTCACATAGATTGCTGATTGTTGCAACTGCTGCTACTTTATCTTCACTTCTTCCTCCAGCTCATAATAAAGTAGTAAATTAATACATCAGTTAACTTTTCTATGAATTGTGATAGTGTAAATATGTTGCATCCATCTATTTAATAAAGCTGTGACTAAACGGCGCCTTTCTATTATAGACATAAAGACGTCAAATGTATAATTGAACGAACTGGCTAAGCAGAACGACGCGTTAATTAACCTTAAGACACCATAAGATAAATTTAAGTAAGTGAAATGTTTATTTTAATTTAATAATTTTTTGGAAACGTTTAAATATATTGTCATTTTTTATTTTTTTGTGATGATTATTAATTTTTTGACATGTACTAATTTTCGTATAGTTTATATAGAAACTATTTTAAAAAAATTAAAATAATTCTTTTTTTAATTAATTTTGTGTTTTTTACCTTGCTGCTTACTCAATCTTAGTTATTGCATTCTATTGGCTATACATTGGCCACACTTTCGGTAAATACTATACATGTTGGTTAAATATCATTTAGGGCTTTTATTGAATGGCGCCATTTATCTAACCAATTAGGCTTATTAAATTAAATGACTGCGACAGATATATATCACAATCAAAAAATATCTTTTAATAGACAAAAATTTAAAATTCACATTGCAGTTATTTACTCCAGTAGCAATAGTATACATCTCAGAAAGTTTGCTCTTTCCAAATTGACAAAAATATTTAATGATAAATCAAGAAATAATTTAACCTTAGGAAATCAAACATTTCAGATATTTTTTTAAAATTCTAACTACATATCTTATTAAACAGTTGTATTTATTACTAGCTGTGGATATCATATTAGATACCGTTTTTTACAAAACATACTCTAGTATTGGATACTCATACTCTTTATCTTGCTTAAAACATAGTGAAAGCGAAACAAAAACTATAAAAAAGCTTCAATTAAAAATAATTTTCTTTCAACACTTAAGTTCACTACAAAAAATCGTCCTTATAAACAATGTTATCAGTAGAAATATCAGAGATGTGTTTATAAATATTTCTACATGTATTGACAACATATTTTATTTCTAAACAAATTGAGAAAAAAGTTAGCTCATGCAACGTCCAACACACACGCAACTTCGAAAAATTTTATGTACGGAAAACGACCGACAACGAGGTCTGTCTTCATGTGCCTGTGCACATTCAGGTAGCATACTCTGTAATTTATGATGGAAAACTTCATTGCTTAATTTAAAATACACTTAACGCCATCTATTAATGTATATAGACACTCAACACATTTGTAAAATTACTAGGTGTCAAAAAGCAACACATTTTTTAAAATATTAAATTTGCACATCGTCTGACTGGATAAACCGATTACGATAAAATAAAAACCAAATGTTAGTACATCTAAACTTTTATACTTTCAGAAAGCTCAAACGTATTGAGTCAGTATTCTTTAAGTGATGCGAATTCCAAGAGCAATATTTCTGTTTTCTATTACTATTTCACGTCTCATTAAACCATTTTTTCGTAAATAACTTCAATGGATGACTCCAATTCTACAGTATTATTATATGTATATATGAACAAGTTACTTATTACATTAAATAGTTAACGACAGACGAATCTTCCATTTATTTATTTATGTTAAAGTCTAGCGGCGCATGTAGCTACGTATTGCTACAGTAATGAGGAATGAAGATTGTTTTTCATGTATCCATATATTCTTTATTTTCCATATTAAAAATATGTAATTTAAGACACGTTTAAATAAATATGTTTCTATAAGAAATTACATAAAATGAAGAAAATAACCGGCTCCATTCTTTCGATGTTGCTCTTCCTTAATTTAATAAAGCACTATGACAATAAGTACGAACTTAAAATATTAAAATCTGTTAAATTCTTGTTTTTTGTTATATTATTTATTTACTTACAAATTCTATGAAATAAAGAATTTTCTACTATATTAAAGAAATTCGTCGCTTTATAACAAACAATATTTATTAGTAAACACGTATCTGTGGGAAGTTATTTCTTTACTACTCTTTTTCTTTACTTAAATTATTTCTTTACTTTTCTTAACTAGTTGTGAAAATCTGTAATACAAAAACAAATATTAAATATTACTACAGATATATAAAACACGAAAAGAGAATATCGTCCTATTTATATAAAAAGTACAAAAAAATTTCACAAGTAATATATAACAAAGTAAAGCAATTGTAAAATTGGAAACACAAGGCAAATCCTTTTGAATTTCTTCCTTAGTCTGAAGGACAGAGTAAAAAAATAGTGACTTAAGAAAACGTACGGATTTAACGAATGTGGTAAAAATAGCTAGTAAATTAAAGTGGCGTCGGGCGGGTCATGTGGCACGAGCTACAGATGGACTCTCGAGCGAGCGTGTACAGCACTGGTGGCCGCGCGGCACCTCCCCATCGGCGCTGGAGAGTTGATATTCCACGTGGACTAGGATGGCAAAAGACAGACAGAAATGGCGAGACGGGGCGTGGCGACTTTCATCCGTCAATGGGACTATAAATATTATCTTAATTATTACAAAATTATTTAGTTATTGAAATGAAGTTTTTTTTTTCTACATAAACAAAAACATGTTTGTTTAGTAATTTAGTATAAGTGTTTTAGATTAATACTAATATTCTATTGAATGTAATTATGATTTATTCGTTCAAATATTATAAATTTCTTTTTTTTGTTTTGCTCTTTTTTTGGGAAATAAAGGCTTAAATAAATAAATTAAACAAATAAATGGTACAGAAGGAAAAACTTAAGAAATATTAGAAGCTAAACTGTATTTAGCATTTTATCATAAGGTTATGACGATATTTCAATATGATATACTGCACCTAGGATGTATAGAAGTTTTGATATGAAGCGTGTATGATATTATGTACTGTTTGAGAAAGAAAATAAAGCAACAAATTTGTTACAACTTGTTTGGTCATTCAATGCAATAAATATTTTGAAAATTGCATTTACATTTTCATTTCAAAATGTTTGACATGGTACACTATTTCAGTTCTGAATCTTGAAAAAAGTTTTACTTTTCAGAAGAAAGTACAAGTCGCTGACTGCAATCTAAATACTCATCATATTGAAATACCAAGATTTTTGTGATATTGTAACAAAATTAAACTCACCTGTAATTTAGATCAGTTCTGAAAACATTAATACCTGAAATAATCGAAAAGAAAGAACATGAGAAATAACTTCTGCAGATTTTGATACGTATCTAAAAATCAATAACAAAAAACGAAAAAGTTATAAATTTTAATGCAATTTTTTTTCTCGACCCCGCCATTTAATGCCCTCATAGGAAAAATTATTTTCTTACTCACCTATATTTAGAATAAAAATGGAAATCCCCTGTCTAGTGAAAATGTTAATACTGAACCACAAATTAAATAATTTGTCATATTCTAATTTTTACAAGTTTGTAGTTCGAAATGAAGATATTTTGAAAGTCACAAATTTTAATTAAAATAGTTTTATGGTAAATAAAAAATTTGATCTAGATTGAATATATTTGGCATTAAGTTTGTAGAAATTCACTATCACTTAATTTTTATTAATAAGTAAATGAAAGTACGGAGATTTAGTACTATCTCTCTTTAAATGGTCTACCTGAAGATGTTCTCTTACAACGAAACCTAGGACGTGGTTAAGAATTTAATTATACATCACGTAGTTTCATTTACTTGCTCTATATACTCAACAATCGTTTTTAGTATTTATTAGGGGTGTCAGAGATTATATTTGTTTTTAGTTTGTCAATTTTGTCACATTTTAGTCCTAAAATATCAGATTTAATTTCAATAAATAATATAGAAATATGTTAAGGCCTTATTTTAAGACTGAATCCCGTATTTTCAATGTTGACGGCTCTTGCCCTTTACCTTTACCTTTACCCCCAAAATTTTATGTAAAAGTTTTGTTTAATTTGCTTCTCAATCCATTTGGTCATTTATGGTAACAAATTTCAATCGATTCTACTAGTTAGTAGCTCTTATACTATAAAAAAGCGCCTTACGTTATAGCGATATTAACTGTGACATATTAGATCTGCATGATTTGTTTCGGAGCACGATGTTAAAATTACTATTTTATTAATTTATTTAACAAATTTAACCAACATAACAGCTACAGGATTAATCTCTTCTAATCAATCACAACTATTAGTTTTAAAAAATTAGTTGTTTGGTAGACTGTAAAAGAAAAAAAATTTAATACTTTAAAAATATAAGGTGTGTACAAAAAAAATTGTAGGTTATATTTAAAGATTTCAAAAAATTAAAATATGAATATTGACATGTGTAAGGACAAATTAAAAGGAAAAGATAAAAGAGCAGAAAGATTTATAAGAAATTCCTGCAACCTGTCTTTTTCAATCGATTCGTGAAAATAGTTATCAGTTGATTCCAAAGTTTTACTGCTTCGACAGAAAAGTACTATTCACGTTAATTATAATTAATATATGTCAGACATTATTTTACATAATATTTAAGATACATAAAATAATACTAGTTGTGAAAAATTTAGTCATTGTTTAAATTTATGTCAAAAATAAAACTAAATAGCGATTACTATCAAAAACTTAGTACCTAATTTTTTATTGATATCTTACTTTTTGGAGACTAATATATAGCATCGCTACGCAATAATAAAATAAAAACAATGTTCAGGTCATTAGATCTAACATTACCGTGATACTATCGTAAATAAACGAACATGGAAACATCGGGTTAATGATAATAATATGGTGATGTAAATATATTTCCACAAATATATTTATGTTGTATTATTTATTAGATGAAATGGATTTTTAAATTAATTCATTTAACTAATTAAAGTGCGAGAAGTTAGTACTACGCTCCCACTTTCTAACTGTTCGAAAGGATACAACAGAAGATAAATCGTTTTAGCTGTAATTATTTATATAAAAAAACTATCAGAATAAGTAGTGCTGAAGAAATATTTTAAATAAACCTAAACTATAGTAATATAGTATATGTAATTGCTACGGCGTACATAGTCGTAAAATATTTTATAATACTAGTGAACAAATTTTGACTCTAAAGTGGTATCCTGCTTCTAAAGTTTTTTGTCAATCTTTCCCTCTTTCAATTCGGAAATAGTAGTTATAACTAAACATGAATTCTAGTTTCTGCAAAAATAATTTATCATTTTGTTGCAAAATATTACACAAAATAATTTTTTCTGCTATGCTGCCGAAAAATCGACGTTATGTTTTCGCTTTCCGTTTATATTCTAGTACGTCTCTGGTTACAGTCCAGAAATAACTCACCAATATTGAAATGTCCTTCTCACTCTGACAAGGTTTTTTAATGTCCACGATGTTTCGAAGGAAGCGCTACCCATATTCGTTGCTTAATGCCCCACAATTGTTTGAAAAGAAGTCCTAATGAAGATTTAGAATTTTGCAGTAAAATATTATAACCCAGCACTTGATAGTATGATGACACTTGATAGTATCGACAAATTCGACAAAATTTTCACTTTTTTTGGTAAAAAGTAGTTAACAATTAAAGTAAAATCATTCTAGGTTATTTTTTTTTAATTCTAAAAACAGTCAGAGCATAAAGAGTTCTACTTTTGAAAATTCTGAGTCGTTTTTAATATACTATTTTATATATTATTGGCGCTTTGTTAAAGTAGCTTGATCATCACAGTCATTACAAAGTTGTGACAAAAGCTATTTGATTTTTGAAATGATGTTAATTCTGCGTAAGAATTTGCATGTTTTTTAGATTCCGTACCGCAAAACGAATAAAAATGATCCCTTTTTTTTAAGATCACTCAAATGTTCGCCCGACTATCTGTCACAGACGTTTTTCTCAGAAACTGATGTAGAAACTTTAAATGTGGGGTATTAATAAAGTATGGCATAGTTTAAATCCTTATATATCCCAATAATTAGCACTAAAAATATTTACATGGAAATTGGGTAGTAGACAAATTGAATTCTTGGAATGTTTTTTAAAACTTTATATATCGTGTGTATTATCAATTGCAAGATTATCTCATAGAGATTCCAAAACATTCTCAGAATATTCTCCGAACTTCACATAATTGAGATATTGTTAAAAATATCCACACAAATTATGAGACGACATCTTCAAGTCCAAAATTGCTACAGTCATAATTATGAAAATATAGAATTACCAGAAAATTCCCAGATTTAGAGAAATTCACGATGTTTTAGGCCTATGAAAGATATGTATTAAATAGTAGTATAAACTATTAAGTAATTGATTTTATCAGTATTTTACTTCTGAGACACCTGCTTTAAAATAATTGACATGTGAAGCTAAAAAATTGCATTATTCACTTTCAGTTCGTAACTTTGAATCTGATGACCCCCAAAACAATTTTTTTTCAAAATTTTACGTAAGATATTTCTACAGATAGTGTTAGAAACGTCCAAAAAATACGGCCCGTCAATCTCCAAAACTGCAATATTATAAACATGAAATATATGCACATGAGGAAATATACTCTTAATATTTATAAATAGATGATTAGAAATTGTGTGCGACGTGTTACTCCATTTCATTTAAATGTTTATTCGTGACTAAATTTACATGGAAAGCTCATAGTAAGAGGTTGACTCGCAGTTAATTTTTTTCCCAAAAAATTAATGAAAATAAATAATTATTGCAAAAATAACAAATCACTGAGTCGACAGACATTTACTTTGCACGTTGGCCCGAAGTAGCTGGTGTATGGTAAAGTATAGATTGTCTATGGCCGAAATATATGGCGAATAGGACAAACAGAGAAAAATATACATATATATATATATATATATATATATATATATATATATTTATATATATATATATATATATAAAAGAGTCCGCATATCCTATCCGAGAAACTAATACTAATGAATCTCCTAATAACTATAACTATGCGCAATTGTCAAAACTCACACAAACATAATGCCCAATTTAGACTTTCGCCTCGCCACTCCTTCCTTTGATCTTGTTGAAAAAATGCACCATCGACTCGAGCGTTGCGAGTGATGAGCAAATCACATGGTCAATGGCGAGTGCTCCGCGACGCAAAGCAGCGCACGCCTTAGATGCTTAGGCTATTGTTCACAATGGACTTTATATTATTTATTAAAATTTAACACGTTTATATTTTTCTGAAATATATGCTGTTTTGCAACCTCCTGATGGAACAAAACTTAAAGTTTTTTTTTCGGATAGGGGCCACAGACACACGTATATGTCCGTGTGCTTTTTTGACCCGATGTTTCATTTTTTTTATCTGCCTTGCACAATATTTGAATGCATTTATATATTTTCATATTATTTATATATGCACTACAAAAAGGGTATAAGTTGTCGATTTAGAATATAAATGATTAAATATTGAAAAGAGCCTACGCCGATATTTCATTCGGCATAGGTCCTATTTAATATTTTTGTCTACAACTAATTGTTCTAACCATCAGATGCCCTTGCTATTGTATAAATATATTACTGAGAACAACATCCATTTATCACATACACCTGAACATTTACATTATAGAACCTTGTAGATTAACATTAATTTAATTTATCACACCCACTAAACTTGTAAATGGCATAACTTTCCAAAGTATCATAAAAATTACCCCGCTTCCCTACTATAAATCCACTAACGTAAACAGTAGTAAAACCCGCGAAAACCCTACTTCCGCTATTGTTTTGTATAATACTTAAATGCTTTTGGAAGTTTCTACGAGTAAATCTTTACGAATTGCCAAACTTAAGATGTTATCATACAACGAAACCTAGGTCGAGGTTGAGAATTTAAATAAAGTGGTAATACTACTACATGACGTAGATTCTTTTAGTTGTGAATAAAAATTAAGTAATATTTACTATTTACGCGTTTGAAATTTGCTGATAAGGACTGAATACCAACCGATATAAGTTACACGTATATTTTATTGCATTGCTAGGAATTGAAATATATATTGACGTATTAATTTCTAGAAAGTATTAAAAACTTTTCGCCAATTTTGTTAGATCAGACTAATAATGAAACCGAAACATGGAATAGAAAAAAGGAGACAAAGGCAGTATAGTATTATAAAAGTTACAACTTTTCAATAGGACTGTAACAGTTTTCTTAAAACATAAGGCTAGTTGGTTTTAAAAATGTAAAATTTTCACAGAAATACTAATTTCGTTGTATGTCCATGATTCTCAGAGCTGGTTAATGACGGCTGCCTGTGCTTGTGTAATATGGCTGGCGGCTATGTTGTGTGCACTTCCTGCAGCTTTGCTCGCGGATGCGATCGCACTGCAACTCGAGAACAACATGACGATCGTTATGTGCGCACCCTATCCCGAGCACGCCGTCGCGGCTAAGTATCGTAAGTGAGTTTGAAATGGTTTTTCTTCAGGTTTATCTATTATAAATTACCAAAAAACTTGTATTGACCGAACTCTAAGCAAGTGTTTCACAAAAGACTACATTAAATTCTTTTAACTATATTAAGTAAACTATTTGAAGAGACTATTGTTTTTCTCGTGCATAATAACCTATGAAATATACAAAACTTTAGAAAAATGTGTTTCCTTCCAAATTAAGAAAGTTGATAAAATTAAAGTGATAAAATTGCCTATGAATATTTAAATATTAACTTTAAATATTTTTTCGCTTTCGTAATTGTATATTAAGACGAATCTAATGTCAAAGAAATTTTGTCTATCGTTTGTGTGTCGATCTGTGATTTTTTCTCGAAAACTACTGAAGCTATTATTATGAATTTCCGCAGTTTCTGAAGAATAAATCTAGAACTAATGAAGTTTTATATTTCGTCGTTTTGTTTCGTTGAACGTCTCCTAACTTATTACGGTCGAAATAGTATTTAGAAAATTAAACAAATCTCTGTCACTCGGATGATAGGCAAGAATTGGTTGTAGGAAGACGCGTAAGTAGACAGCGCATTGGTTGTAGGAAATGCGCAAGGAAATGCAAAACGATCCGCGCAAAATTCAAAGCAAAACAATTATTTATGTCTAGAGCATGTGTATAAAATAAACGTATAAAAGCACTGCACTTGTATTTCGGAATTCCGTGTAGATAAAGCCGCAAAGTCGAACAATTTCCATGCAAATAAAATCATATTGATAAGACAAATTTTGTTCAAAAATTGGTGAGTTCCTTTTCAGGTCAGTAAATACAATTTTAATTGTGAAAGATACTTATCATGTGTGACATATTCACCTATTTCGTGTATTTCTATCCAAGTTTAGAAAATTGTGTTTTTATGTTTGTCTTCAAAAACATGTTTAATATTTTCATCATGTGATAAAAATAATAGAGCTAAGATTTGCAATACATAGGTTTAAAAAGAAGAGAGTGACTAAATATAAAATTTCTTTTATTTTTGTCATAGATCTGTCTTTTTCTATTTCTATAACAGATTTATAATTTCATGACATGTGTACCCAAACATACATAATAATTAATTTTGTAATTGTAAATTTAATAAAAACTGTGTTTTCATGAAATATTTTTTCCAATTATTTAACCTTCAAGAAGTAAAAACTTGTTTTACATATTTCTGCTATAAAAAATAGTAAATAATATGTTTTGTGAGTCTCTGCAATTCGCTATAAACTGTTTTCTTGATATGAAGTCAATTCTTCGCTATGATTGTGTACATCAAAAACTGCTATTATATATTAATACATTTTATCGATTTTATGCTACAATTCAACATTGATATATAATATAAACGTCCGCGCCCATACCGGTAAAAGTTAACAATCTAGCGATTACCGATGTCAATAGATTTAGTTCGTGATCGAATTGCCGTTCGTTCACAACCGCTTTGAGGTGAACAACATCTGTCAAATAGATAACCTTCTCCGTCTATATGAGTCACCAGATTATTACATATGTATTGTCAAGTCTACCAAATGGCGACAAATCACAGCTGAATAGTGTGCATATGTACTTTGATTCCTTTCAGGCATTCACATGAATTTTATGCAAGAAAAACTTGGTTTAAAAATTGATTAACCAACCCAATATCTGTATAATATTAATTTGTTTTTATCAATATTTTTGTGACACCTCTTGAGCGAATAGTCTGTTTGATATACACAAATTTATAATTATTTAGATATGTTTACAATAAATTTGAAAATTCGTTTGCCATCATCGTTCATAAAATCTTCTGCTTTAGGTAGCTCATTTTTACATTTATAAAATGGGCTGTATAATATAAAGCTGTTATTAAAAATCAAATTATTTTTGAGAAGGCATTTTTAACAAAAATGAAAGAATATATCATAATGATTTATTCGCTCCTAAAACAATAATCAATATATAAATGTGCCTCTTTTCGAACTTATCTAAGTAAATAGTATAAATATTAACTAATTTTAATGCCTCATACTCAACAGTGTAGTAGAAAATATTTAATAATTAAATTAAGTTATTTTCTAATACAAAAATTATTATTTAAATGTTAATATTAACTCATTTCATGTTATTTTATTATTATTGAGTTAAAAAACAAGTTATCAATCATTTTTAATACCATATCATAAATACTCCATATTCTTGCTGTATTTAATAAATTTTACTCTAGCCCGTAATTTTTTTCGTCCGAAATTATTTTATCTCCAAAGTAAACTTACATGCGAGTCTATATATTTTTTAAAATAAGCTTTTAACTATAAAATAATATGTTTGCTGTCCCAGGTACAATGTAATTGGAAAAGCGGTGGTCTACTACGTAATCACTATCACGATAATTGGCTGCTTCTACTCGCTGATGGCGCGTCGCCTGCTCATATGTACGCGCACTCTGCCTAGAAGCACGGCTCAGGGCGAGAGTCAGGCGCGCGCGTCGTCATATCGCCTTTTGCGTGCTGCTTTTGTTGTGGGTAAGTTGTATAAACCACCAATTTAGGTATACCCTGTTCCATATCTTATATATTCTATATTTATTTATTCTACGTCCAAATTACAGAATTACCAACAACGTAACATATATGGGTAGAACACTATACAAAAATAAATGGTAAATACTAGAACAAGTATTTATAAAATGTATTAAAAATAATAACGCACAAAAGAGAGACATTCCTAAAGAGGCTTGTGGAGCGGAAAAAAATATAAAGACTGGTTACTTTATTTTCCCTCCTCATAATATTTTATTGAAAAATGTGAGCGTGCGATACACACATGAATGTTGCAGAATATTCGTACGCGCCTTTAGGTAGTTGAAATAAATCAAGACATTGTCCTGTCATGTAACATCCTGGAGCATAAAATACACTAAATTCAAGATCATAGGGTTAACAAGACAATCATTTCATAATTAAATAAAAATATTTCATTAAAGCCATTCCCATCTGAGCTAAAGACATTTATCAAACTATGTCCATTATAAAATCTGAAGCAATAAATGGAGATAATATCCATACATTGTGTAATACATAAACCTATTACACTTTTTTCTTATTTTGTCCAGCATGAATATATAAGTACGGAGACCAATGGCTGCATTCGTTTCAATAATATGAAGGATTAAAAAATGGATCAGAGTTACGACACATTCCATGTCATTAAAATTGTGGGAAAACCTTACGACAAATCCTAATACCCTGGAAGCATTACTGAACAGGATTGCCACTACTTCCCCGAAGTATGAAGTTATTTTTGTAAGCAGTTGTTTTTTAATGCATAAGTATTGTTATATTTTTAAAACTAAAAACAGCATTGCCGGATAACGCGAACTTCACATGCAACATGTTTTGAAAATACTTTTTAATTTTTCTGACTTTAACCATTTTCTCCAAAAACAAAATTTTGGAACCAAAAGCGACCTAAGTTGAAATTGCTATATTTTGCTTTTTACTCAGTCACCATCTGGAAAGAAGATCAAACGGCGCGATCAACTTTATATATTTTACGAGAAATGTTCGCTAAGATTATATTGCTTTCGTTAATATGGATTTGGTTTAAAATTTCTCGGGTTAACAAGACCCGAGAAATTGAGATAATTTGAGATAATTAGTAGTAGATAGTTTTGTTTTTAAGTTTACATAGTCAACTTTTTAAATGTTCATATATGCATTAAGAAAACTTAGTCGAATTGATAGATAGAATTGCTGCTTAGATAATCTCATTTTCAGTTATTTAATTCGATTCAGTAGCATATTAAGTAACTATCATTTAACAAAATTGACTAAGCAAAATTTTTATTTTCTTGGTTCCAAATTGAAGGTCAGCTTTTTCTAGAGATTATAGTTTAGCTTACTTTAGACTAAAATTACTGTCTCACTAGATGGAGAATACTTTCTGATACAAGTTATAATTGTGATTCATTGCTATATCAGTCGATCGGGTAGTAAATGAAATCCCCCCGCTTTTCGATCAACGGAAACTGAAACTTTAATTTACTAAGTAAATTTGATCAGAGGTATATCCTTTATTATAATGTGGCAATATTAACCATGACATTACAAAAATCGGATATTTTTAATACCGCTAGAAAAAAAAAATAATCAAAAATTCGTAATTTATAAGTTGCCAAGCTAATAATGTAGATAAATTAATTTGATTATGTAAATTTCTATTGCCATAACGAGAGGAATTTATTATTTGTGTTGTTTTCTTTCACAGCTTCTTAGTTACCTAATTCTATAACATATCTTAGTACGTCATTGTGGATTGACATATTAAGTGAAAACTACATAAGTAATAAAATCTCTTTATAATGACTTAGGGTTTTTTTTCTTTAAGGGTTCCGTACACACTTGATCATATATAAACATAAAATGGTATATAGTATTTTAATTAACCTATTTACCAGCACTGATTTAATATTCACCAATTAAATATACACTATCGCTTATTATCTTTCATAGACATATAAATAACCTGAATATATGAAGTTCTGAAAAAAATTTGTCGTTTTAAATCTTTATAACTCGTTCTTTCAAATTATGTCACCAACAACGAAATCAAACAATTATTGCTATTAGGTTTTTACTCCCTCTATAATTTTTATTTTAATATCTTTAGTCTGTTAAAAATATAACCAAACCCTAAAAATGAAAGGAGTCTTATCGAAAAAGTACAGTAGCTCGCCAGATATATATAATTAATGTGATATTTGAAAATAAGAAATGTATTTCACTTTATTTTATACACTATGTTTTAAATATTCGTATAATCAAAACTCTATTTTAAAGAAATTGTAAATATTTTTCTGAGTTACTGAATCTATATAACTAGTAATTATCTTAAGAATTTTGACGATTTTTTTTAACTAGTCATAAATTTGAATGGAGTATGAAATTAAAGTTTATACGTAAATATTAAGTCAACCTGAAAGTGTTTCTTGCAATTAAGAGTCATTTTGTCAAAATAATAACAAAAGCAGTAATTACCTTTATGATCTATAATAACATGAAAACAGGATTTAACATTTTAATTACTTTTTAATATCGATTTACAAACTAGTATAGTTTACATTTTAATTACTTTTTAATATAGATTTACAAACTTAATATAGATTTACAAGGGCATGCATAATTTTCCAATACTTCAAAATAAATAAATCTTAGTACAATGGTATTACACGAAAAGAACCTTGAGTGCAGATACAACTGTTTTACTTCTTTTCATTTTATTTTTATCATATACCTGCAAGCATGATAATTTTTTTATCTTTATCCGGCAATCATATTTCTTAAAGAAAGACGAGGTCCTTATTACTATTTCAAAATATTTAAGGACATGCCCTTCATTATAGTCTTGTTCATCTTAAGTTAAAAAATATTAATTAAAGTAATATTGATAAAAAAGTATGCTGTTGGCTACGTAAATAATAATTAATATTAAAAGTTTGTAATTTAATCAACTGTGTATTTTATTTTGAAACAAGATTCACTTAAAATAATTTTCTTTGAACAAAAATTTAAATATTATTATATAAAATCACAGCGAATTCACAAAAACTTTCGATAACATTATGTGAGATTTTTCTCCCAAGTGACAAATACAATAAAAATCGAACGCTACATAAAAAATAAGAATTATTACCATGACGTATGCGATCTCTAGGCCAGTATCGATAAAAGCAACGTCAAATATATAAATTACGCACCTCCTGGCTCATTTTGTAAGTACCTACCGTAACGCGTATTCGCTACGCACGGCGTAAATCACAAATTCACAAGCAGAGTTTTGTTTAAACTTAAAATTTTAGATTAATTCAAGCAGAATAATTAAATAGAGCATTGTATATTGTTATTACATTAATTACATAAAGAGTTTATTACTTTATATATTCTATCATTTAAAAACAAGTCAAGTTATTAAATTCTACCTTTAAAGTAAACATTCAGAAAAAAAATTTAAGAAGTCTTCTCAGATTTCTGAAAAAGTGGCATTTTATTATATAAATATTTTATACGTGTGGTATCTATTAGTTCTCATGGTAATAACATGATTATCAGTTTTTTTGGTGATTACCGATATCATACAAAGTGCTTCCAGCTTACAGCAAATAAGTTATGAAACTTAAATATTACGCCATAAGTTTATATATTTTGGTCGCGGTTGGATAGAACATTATTTTTTCTGGTATACACTTGTCGATAGTACCAACGGGAAAAACTTTACTTAAAACGTCTACCACTTTACAAATAATATTAAGCGAGACCTTCAAGTTTATCGTTAATACCAAAACTTATGGTTTCAATATGATATTACAATGCAGTAAATCTCGCAGCAGATATTAAGTAAACTGAAACCACTCTGAAGCATTTCATATTTAACATCGTTAAGATCTTATGTATGTTTTCCATATGTGAAAAAATCTAACGATTTAAGAAACATTTATTTCTTTCAGCTTTTCCAAATCAGTTTTCCATTATGTAATTTTCACCAATATTCATGCTTTTCGTTAATTTTCACATTTTATTCTAAATAATATTTTCTTGCATTGCATTAAAAATTTCGAACATTTATAATGAAAACAAAATTGTGTCTCCTGTGTAGAAAATGTTATTGTGTAACTATATATTTTTGTTATTATTGTTAAAGTGAAAATGCTCCTCATTCTGCCACAATCAAATTGTTTGATTATATATCAACAGATTAAAAGTCAAAGTTTTTGATATTTCATAGATATGTGCCATAACATATAAATAGGGTATAAAGTTGGAAACGTCAAAACCACAAAGAGTTTGATTGTTTTCGATGTCCTGAAGAAAAGAGAAAAACTACGCGCTAGAACGCGCGTGGCCAAGTGTGGTGCAGTTGCATTGCCAAAGAGAAACAGCAGAAACTTTCAATATTTTTAACGTACCGTTTTCGCGCCATAAAACTAGTTGACGCTGCGCATCTCTTTAATTCAAAATAATTTGTTCGTATATTTTCAGATGTCAGTAAGCATAACGATTTGATGCATCCGAAATTGCAGTATAATAAAAAAAGCTTGGGTTTTGTACGACTGCTCCTACCATTAAACAGTTATTTAGTGGCATGCTCGTGCTTGTTTTAGCTAAAACGCTCTAGACTATTTTGATTTTGTGGTAGAACTTCATTCCTTTGTTACCGAGCGATATGATAAACAACAATGCCTTTTTTCTATATCTTGTGAGTCGCTCTGGATTATATGTCCTAATTTTATAGCTTCACACATATTATCGATATATTATGCTTTCAACGATGTACTTTTGCCAATTTTCTCAAATTCAAGAGAGTAAAATTGTATCTCTTTCAAATTACATAATTCGCCTAATTAATTAGTCTTATCATTGAATGGCAACGACTGGTTTTCTTATTGCTTATCTTGTGTTACTTAAAATGTTTTTCGATTTTATATTTTTCTTCGGACACGAAAGTTTTATGTTCCTTCTCCTCAAGCTCCTAGAACTTTATCATATTATTCTTTGTATAATTGAGCATTATCATGCAAGTAGTTGTTTCTAAATTTTTTGGCTTTTCCCCTATTCTACCGGAAGTATCTCAATTCTATCCATATATAGTAAATCTGATACTTTTTCTTCGCCTGGTAATGCTTCAATCTCATTTGTTACATGATGATCACATTAACATGATGGTTGTTGCTTTCCGACAAACTCGCATGTCGCTATATACTACCGTTGTTGACTGCTTGGCTGGCTTCGCATTTGTCATTTTTCTAACTTTTCCACGCAAATATGATTTTGAGTTCGTACTTTTTTAATCGTATTTTGTTATTTTTTCACTTATTCATGCGTCGAGGAAGTCAATTTTATCTGGCTGGAAGGACCATATTTTTTGAGTTATAGGCAGGATCATGAAATCTTGTTTATACTAGATAACAATTAATGAATCGCACCAAATCACGATTTGAACGAATTTAAATAATATTTCATATTTATTTTTACTTGAAGTCGTCACCTGGACTGTTCGCAACCGACTAGTTTTTACACAGAATACATTATAACTCGACGTCACCTTGAGTATTGGCGACCGACTAGCCACGTTACAAATTACTTTAGCTTACAGGTAAAGTTTATTTTCTTAGACGCTAAATTTCTATTGGTTAAAATTTTGCTATTTTGTCATGGAAGAGTGTTCATTTGGCGAACACGTGAAGCCTCCAATAAATGGGCGCCGACCATAACTTAACGTTTAATTTTCAAAATTTAATTTTGCAGATAACATACTTTTAGAAATTACTATTCGTTTCGAACTTGCGAGCTGTTAAACTATTTTGTTTTCAAAACCCAACAAGCAGGAAAATCACATGTCATAAAATAATACTCTCTAAACCTTTAGAATCCTGGGGAAATATGTGTTTAGCTTTACAAATTGTTTAAACTAACAGAAATAAGTATTGCAAATGACACTATACAAAATACAAATTATCACATATGTATGTGTATATATATATATATATACATATATATATATTTGAGATCAAAAAGACCAAATTAAATATAGAGGTCAAATTTTTTACTATTCCGCATTTGAAATAATTTCACTTTTTAAAATTCAATTATTTCATTGAATTTAGATTTTACCAACCGTAAATATAATGATGCTCCAGTCAATTTTATATTTTATTTCCATTAATTATTAAAGTTATTCTTTATTATACCAGAGAAGTATAAATTATAACGCGCGTGCACGAACTCAAAATCTGTTTCATTCTATTCATATTTTATCAAAAATTACTCCAAGTGAAGACATATATAATGGATTTGTGAGTCTTACACTGTAGTAGTACAAGTAGTGTAGTAGTATTTCTAAAGATCTTGCGAAATAATATCCATTTCCACTTATCCGGAATATCAAATATAACACAATGGAAACAAAAACGAGACGTAGACGTCAAAATTGAATATTAAATTTAATAAAATTGTCAAAAATTATAAAATGGTAAAATATTTTCGGAAATTTTGGCGTATGTTAAAGTTAATAAAAGTAAAAGGATGTACAAAACAACGGTCTGATGGTAACTCATCTAGAAAATTAAAATTTTATTTAGATCACACAAGTGACGAAATATTTCGCAGCAATTTTATGTTAAACCTAATTACCTAGTTAAGTATATGAAAAATGAATAACGTTATTTAAATGCCTTTAACGACACAATTTTTTTTCTCATTTCAACAAAAGAGTCACCTAAGCCCCTTAAACGCAACGGTTTTCCTTATTTGAGTCGCATATCTTATTGCATTATTTCTAATTCAACTTGTCAACGTTACCCTAAAGGAGTCTTCGTCTTTTATGACCGTCAGTTCTTGTACGAGTAGAATTAATCAAATTGAAGTGTAAATTGAAATGAAATGAAAGTATTCCCTTAGGTTTGAATAAACGTATCTAAAGACTGATGTTGGAGTTGCATTTTACTTTATATAGCTTATCAATTCTCGCCCAGTATTATTGAGGATAAGATTCTTTTTATTTTTAGGTAATAATTTTCTACAACCTCGTAGTTAGATAACTTTTCAATGCCAGTATTTCCAAAAGTGAAAACTACTTTGAAATTCTCCACATTATTATAATTGCGTAGGCGATCATTTCGATTCTATGTTTCTAATCTCCAAAAAATCTTTAGGCAATGGAGCAACATAGTTGTTTATCATGTCACTAAACTATGTATAGTGTTATTTTTATGTGATTTGATGATTTACTTTCCTTTCTTCATATGGTATTGTTGATTACGATATTTCTTTAAAATAGTAATTTATCCCATTATACATAAATATAAGTTCCATTTTTACTGTGTAAAGAGTAAAAATTAAATACTTTTGAAACATTTCTTTGTCGAAAATTCATTATAATTTAGTTTTTTTCTATTCAGTGTATGAAGTGTTTTAGTGTGTTATAAAATTCTTTAAAAAAATTCGGAGTACACGTAAAAAATAAATGATAAAGAGATATTTTGCCGACCGTATCAGGGTTAGGGTTAAGCCGGTCGATGGGTACACTTGTGAGAACAGAGCGCTCGTACATGACTAAATAAAGCGGAATGTACCATATAATTTCAAGAAATTTGAGTCTAAATTCTAAGTTGTAATTTTAACAACATGCAATAGAACCCCGACTTCCCGCGTGTTAACATCATCACTCCCTTGCCCTTGAGACAGCCACAGAAATTGGATTGAAAATTTAGACTTGTATGTTTCAAAAACAAAGGACCTGTCCACAAAATGTCAGTACCAGGGGGACCAATACAGGGGAGTATATATTACAACGACGACCTTGTTCATTATCCAGCTTACATAGATTAATAAACATCTATATGTATAGCGAATACGATGAGACGTTAGATTGTTATGAGGCTTTATTTCATCGTACTGACTCAAATAGTTCCGTACAAACAGCATTTACAAACTATAGTAAAAACTAATCTCAACTTTCAGAAAAACTTTTATTTCAATCGTCAGTCGGGCAAAAGAATTCTCATTTACCTGATTAAGGTTCCGATCAAAAGTTTTTATTGTCTTTTTTATTTTCTCCATATAAGAATATTTCTTTTCTTTGAACAAATATACCCGACACTATATGGACTTTTGTCGGTCCCTTTTAGTGACTGATTGTATCCAAAAATAAGATACGGTGCTCATAGAATTTCTAGAAACTTGAGCATTATTTTTCTTTTTTTTTATTCCAAATTTTTATAATACCTCATTTATTGCTATTCCCTGCACTATTCATCGATAAAAGAAACACGAAAGAACAGAACGAAAAAATAGAACTACGTCAACTCATCTTCCGTCATGCATTTACACTATATCATTTCTCGCCCTCATTCTGAGAACAGATTGCTGGGACCCCACGATTACCCGATATCTTTCTTCGATGCAGTCATTCATTACTTTATTTTTTCACACTTTTTACCTAACCCGTTGCTTGTTAATCGACAATTATTTTAAACATATATAATTGGGTGGTTAATTTTTGAATATAGTATATTAAAATTGTAATTGATACGTCTTATCCGGCCCTACTTATCTCTAGTGCAATTAGTACTACACGCCATCTAATTATACTAGCCCGAAGAAGATAATTAACATGGGAATGCCCTCCAATCACGTATGCTAACATGAAGAAGAAAATTAGCATGGGGTTGTCCTTTCCAAGATCATAGGTAAATATATCATATTTGATGAGAATTACGTTGAATGATGAGACTTCCATGGGAGAGTTAATTTTAGTATACGACCTGTCAATGAACCTTTCGAGATAAAACAAATTCACACCCATTATTGCCGTGGTGTCTTGGATTCTAGGCCGCTCGTCAAGCTGGGCTGGACTGGTGTTCTGGTTGACTATAAGATATTACTCTCGTAGCAATATGTCCTCATATGTACCAATATACTTTAAAGTACATAAAAAAATAAATGATGATATCATTGAATTACAAGACCGCTAGTAATAAATTAAATGTTTTTTAGGTCAATGAGTGATATTTTAGTACATTTGGAAACTTTTATTGAAATAAATGCGTGGTAGTGCTATGACAGTATCGAATATATGTGGCGGATTCTCCAATTTGATGCTCCAAATACCAGTAGCGGATCTGCACCAGCAGCAACACACACACACAAACACACACACACACACACACATACAAACACACACACATATATATATATATATATATATATATATATATATATATTTATATATATCTATATATAAATATATATATATATATATATATATATTATATATATATATATATATATATATATAACTTATACTCTAGACATGACCGCCAATATATCATGAACTCGACCACACATCTTCGATATACAAGTAAGTAATCCCCTAAATATGTTGATCTTTTCAAAACTTTCAACTCTGAGCACAACTATGCCTGAATCGATCTGTGTCCACTGTACCCAACAAGGTAGGCAATGACAATTTCCAGTATGCAATAAATCTTTAATTTACTGCATATTGAATATTGTTATACCGGTATGCATGTCTAAGAACAAATATTAAAATAGAAAAGTACGAAATTAAATACAAATAAAGTTTTTCGAGGTATTTTCGTTATAAGTAAGGTCTAACGCAGCGTCAAAATGTGTTGGGTATCTATAGAAAATGCTGCATTATAAAACGTATTTTTCTTTGTCGTTCAGTGCCACAAAATAAATCTTATGGAGGTAGTTATTTATATTATTTCATCTTCCCGCATTGGTGCTTGTGAAACAGAGTCACAACATAAATATATGCTCGAAATTTTAAAAGTAAGTCGCAAGAGACTTGAGTAATTTTGAAAAAGTACTAGCACGGAAAACCAATTACAGGTAGAAGACCAGGCTGGTACCTAGCCACAGACGAGTACCAAAGATGTTTGCAATATTTTATGCTGTAGAATTCCACAAACTTAAATGCCCAAAAGTAAATAAAGCTGATAGAGACAGTGAATAATTTGGTAAACAAATGTACATGAAGATAAGCACAGCGTGAAATTGTCTATACACAATAATGAAATACACAAAAACTTTGAGTAAAATATCAACCAAACAAATCGTAGCAAATGAAAAAAAATAAACATGTTTTAAAATCTCACGGAAATAAACAACTCAAATAAACTTTTTAAATAAAATTAAACACAAAAACCTAAGAGAAAAAATCGAAAATAATCGATTATTTAAATGCTGCATATTTACTCTTATGATTTAATGACATGCTTCTTAATTGTTTTTCATATTATACACAGACTGAGTCAACAAGAACTACCACAAAATTAATAACGGTCATTGCAAAACTATCTATACGTGTAATAAAAGTGTAACAGTGTAAGTACTCTATAAGAAACATTTTAAAAAGAACAATTGATTTAGCGTATAGGATGATTATAATAGCCGGTAAATATTTTTTTAGAATTTTTTTCTGTCTCTATATATGTTATTTTATGCACTAATCACACTGGATGGATTTTGATGAAGTTTCGTTTGCTGATATTTCATAACCAAGTGCAACATAAAAGAATAATTTTTTTTTCTTATTCCAACTTTCACGTGAGTGAAATGGTGAGGCAAAGTTAGTAATAAATACAAGTTTTGCTTTTTAATAGAACCTCGCCATCCTTTAAACAATAATAAAATAAATTATCACACGCTAAGAAAAGCATTATTGGAGTGTTTTGTTCAAAAAGATATATTTTATATCACAAGACATCATTGCCTTTCTACACACTGAAACCTTGAACATTGGTAAAATATCTGGTATGTCTTTAATTGCGTTCCATTCGTTGAAAAAATACACAGGTAAACAAATACAGAGTGAAATCATAACGACAGATTGTGGATCATTATCTGATTTTGTTATTGATATTTTAGTTTGAAAAATGATTTATTACTAATTTTCAAACACCTGCTTTTTCGAAGTGATTTTATAAAAAAAAATTTGTAGGAACAGTTTTTCATAACGATTGTCTTACAAGCTTTTGAATAGCCTTACAAGAAAATGTGGTAAAAAAATAGGGTAAAAAAAAATTAGATAGGTATTGGTAAATAACCAAATAAACATGCAAGTGTTAAAATTATAAATAATTAAATTACTACTTTTTCAGCCATGTGATGAACAAAAACGAGGTTTGTAAGTTTTTGTTATTACAAGCACGATAATAAAATTTAAATATAGAAATTCAAGCATTCTATTAAAAAAACAACTTTTTTTGTAACATTTATTCATCGACATTTCGTGAAATAGAATTAAATATTTTTCATAAGTTTAATTTTCCTAGAAACTAAATATATACTTGGCAAAGATAACATGAAAACTTTTTAATGGCTGCTTAGCCTGATACATTTCTATTTCATTATTTTGAAGTTGAATTTTAATTCCATACGTAATGTTTATTTTTCTTGTAATTAATGTATTATCATGAAAACAGGGTTTGAATGACTGTAAGTTAGATAAGTCTAGCTTGCTTCAGTTTTAATTTATAAAAAGTAAAATGTAAAGTAAAGTGTATAATATATAGTTTATATTTATAAGTAAATAACGTCGAAACAATTAACGCAAAACTTTTCCTTAATATCGGTGCATGATCGGAATAGCTATTTTCTCCGAATATTTTTTTGGATTTTTATTGCGCTATTATCCTTTCTTCTTATCTCTTATTTTCTTATTATTAGTTTTGACCCTTTAAGTATAATCCTCCCACAGCACACCCTTCGGGTATAAACCTCTCCCAGCATTTCCAGCAGTGTAAGTACTGTATTATTTTCCAGCGGTCGCAGACTTGTATATTCCTAACATCTTTGCCCAATTTTTTAAATTATCGAGCCATATCGTGAATCTAATTTTGTTGGTCTGTTTTTTCCTTCTAGTCTTTTTATAGCTTTATACACTTAGCTACGTGGCCGGTCCACTATGATTTCGATTTAAGCGATCTTTTTAAATAATCGATTATTTTCGTTTTTTTCTCTTACATTTTTGTATTTAATTTTGTTTGGAAAGTTAATTGCGTTATGTTTAATTCGGTAAGATTTTAAAACATGTTTATTTTGTTTCGTTTGATATGATTTATTCGGTCCATATTTTACTCAACGTTGTATTTATTTGCCCGTGTAAAATCCCTTCGTTACTATTATTTATTGCCATAATGAGATCAAATTACTCTGGTAAATATACTCGTTTATATTCTAAAACGTTATTTCTATAAACTTTTCCTCATATATGCTATTTAATATTAGTTTATTTTAAAAGTATTAACTGATTAACTTAGTGACTTGGTGTAAAATTTCAAATATTTACAGGAGGTTATGCAAGTTCTTTTATTACAGTTCTGACCTTTTTTATGGAAAGATAAGACCAGGTAACAAAAGACCGGTTCACCTAATAAATCTTTAAATCTTTATGGAAATTACAAGCGTTTTAAATCATACTCTGTTCTTTTAGTTCGAGTACGAAATTTATTATGATTCTTATATAAGTATATGTAATATTCGTTTATATAAAAGTTTTCCAGATTGCTTCATGTTCCACCAAATGTTTTTGGTTATCCAAGTATGCCTCATACATTGGTTGTCTGACTTATAGACATTTGTCTATAAGCTTCTTATACAACCAGCAATGATAAAATTCCTACGAGAAAGAGCCTTACAACAGAAAAGAAAATTTAATTTCCGACGAAATACAGATCAGGTGCGAACACTTTGACGTTTTCCTGATTGCACGATGGTTGGCGATATAAATTGGGTCAATTTGTTAAATAAAATTATTATAACTTGTTCAGTTCGTTATTTTGATTCTTTCTTTTGTTTTTACATTTTATTATTTATAAAAATAAACCATACTAATACTAAAGTATTGGATGTTGTTATAAATTGTATACGATATCATCTATATTTGATTTTTGCTGTTCTTCAATTATATATATATATATATATATATATATATATATATACATATATATATATATATATATATATATATATATATATATATGTATATATCACCGTGTTACGTTTTTGAGGGTATTGCAATGGATAGCCTTCAAATCACATGAATATTAATAATTTAATTACGGAAATGAAGTTTATCAAAGGAAAATAAATCAGAATTAAATAGTCGACATTTTTTACTATAAAACTTGACAGTGCTACAAAATAAACCCTATAGTAACAATATTATTGTAAAAGGAAAACGGATACTACGGGCTTGAAATACGTAAAAATATATGTTAAATTTATCAATTACTCATAATTTATTTCCAATTATAGCAATTTTACATTTATGTTTTAGGTTAAATAATTCTCCACTGTAATGCTTGTAATACTGCAATTTGCTTATTTTCGAACCTGTAATGATCAATATAATCTATTTTTTTTTATTTTATGCATAAACAAAGATGTTACATGATCGATAATAAATAATTTTAAGTATACTCTTGACAGTTTTTTAACTTCATATTTGGGGAAAAAGATACGGCATTTTATAAATTTCATACATCCAAACTTACCTAAATGAAAGAATAGTTAGAAGTATATAAGAATATATCGAAAAATCAATTAAGTATTCCTGCAATACGGACCAGGTAGGAGCAGTGACGACACTTGCTATTTTTGTGTATAATAATCTTATAAAATACACAAAACTTAAGGTAACCAACTTCATATATACTCAATGTACTTAGGAAAAAAAACATAAAGGTTATATTTTTACACTGCTATAAAAATTTAACCCCAATGCAAATTGTCTGGATGGTTATTAATTTGAATATAGACATTTTGTGAATTTAATCTAATATAGAAATTTTGTGAATGTAATCCATTTAAAACGTCTATCAAGATATATAAAGCAGTATAGTTATTGATAATTTTTGGGGTTCCATACTTCAAAACAAAAAATAATCCGTTATAGGATTACTTCGTTGTCCGTCTATCGGTCTGTCAAGACCTTTTTTCTCAGGAACACTTGCAGGTATCAAGTTGAAATTAATATCACATATTTACGTCTACGGTCTCTTGGAAAAATAATTAAACTTCCTGCTGTAAAATAAATCAAACTTCCGAGTCGATGCAATCAAGAAATACCTTGTAGGCATTTATGCCATATATTTTGACATTCGCAAATATATCAACACCTATTGGGTACTTCCCGTTGATCTAGATTCATGAAATTTAGCAAAAAGCAGGGTATTATAGCACAATTAAAGAAAAAAGTCAGTAATTGCTAATTTATTGTTATATCACATAAATTTTTTTTTTTAAATATGAGTTTGTAAAAGATATAGTAAGCAATAATAGGGATATTATAAACTTCGTTTTCCATTAAATGTTTATAAATGCCTAAATGTATATGGATCCCTAGTAGTGCGAGTTTCACTTGTGTTTAACAGGTTTTTTTGTGAGTTCAATGTATTATATCTGTCCTAAAAAACATTTCTATACACCTTTAATTTCTTTCCTTCACTAGTACTAACTACAAGTATCAAGATATATAAGAACTTTCTTTGGGTTTCCGATTAATTTATATCTACAAGTAATCATACCGATACTCTGCAATGAATACCAATTTACAAAAATTGCAAGGCTGAATCCAAAATTTAATCACCATTTTTCTCGTTTTTTATTTTATTTGTCTTGATATTCATTATTACATTCGATATGAGAAACAGTAAATTTTCAGTCACGTTAGTAAGATTACGCTTTGAAAAAACAACCTAACAGAATTGATAATATTTATAACCCTTTTTCCCTTGTCCTAAACAAAAATAGAAAAATGACTGTAAATTTCGCACAATATCAAATATTATGTGCTTTTGCATATAGAAATAAAGATATTTTACATATCAACTATAAAATTAAGTCACGTGTAGAGGTTGATTCCAAAGATAAAAACACATTTCAAAAAAATTTAATTGAATTATAACTTATAAAATAATGACAACGAATTGCAGCATACAGTTGAAGAAATAATTATATCGCACTTATACTCTATTTATAATGTGATGTATGAGTTTATCAAGGCAATTGCTTTGTTTTAAACAAACCATAGTTATCGCTATCAGTCCGAAGATCCAATCCAACGGTGAAGAAAAGGAAAATCCAAGGTTTCACTTTTGAAGAGATTTTAGCTCTAGAATGGACGAATACAGATTGATAATGAGGATAATAATGTGCTGATTTTCAAGAATTCCCAAATGTAAGAAATTTTTCAAGAATTCCCAAATGTAAGAAACTTAATACTTAAGTTTACTCAACTGTGGTGTACCAATTACTTTATTTAGTTGATGTCAATGCGTTCAAATTATTAATTACGCCTATCTAAAATTCAACTGTTCAATTAAATCAATTCTCATAGAAAAAATCGTTAAAAGATTATTTCGGCAAAAAAAATTACACATGAATTTCTTCTGAATTTAAATACAAGCAGAGAAACTATATTTTCTCAAAAATTATAATATTATTTTGACAAAAGACTATTTACACTCGATAAATTTAAATCTACTTCAGCCTAGTGGCGCTCATCTTATTTTTGGCGAACGTTTAAGTCTGAAGCTTAATAGCTGGAACATATATATGCTTGCAATATTTTATCTCTTAAAATTTTTTATAATCTTTATTTTAGTCGATTTTTTCGTATCAAGATTTACAACTTTTTAATTTATTCCAATCTTTAAATATTATTATTGACTCGAAGAAAATTAAAGCTAAACTCTGCTTACATAAAATAACCAATGATATTGAAACGTCCAACAGGAAATTGACGCTTATCCGACGAATATAGTAAAGAGGAAAGTTTTATTGGGTTTTTATAAGTTTACACAAAAACTACTAAGTTGATAGCCATACAACCTTTGCAATATGATAACTTATAGCTTACATATTGTCTTTGGTTATGTGGTATGTACATATGTTGCATAATTGTTGAAGTATAGTTATTAATATCAATTTTGTCAGAGTAAAACTCCTAGTGGTTAGCAAATAACCTAAAAAAACAGCTGAACAAAAAGGCACACTTAGATGACAAAAAAAAGTATGCCTCAACGTGCTCAAGTCGACGCATGCGATTAAGACATCAGTTAAGATTTTATTAATGCCATTTGAAGATGTACCGTCATTTTATTTTTTTTACCGTTTAAAATTTCTTTTACCTGTCAAAATGGTTTATTATTCAGTGCCACGTCGCAGCAAAAACACGGATCAACATAGTAAAAGAGAGAATCCAATAACTTTCCACATATAGCTAGCCTAAAGCATAATTTTCATTTTATATTACGTGTGTAGGAAACCGCCATTTTGTTTCAGGCTCACAAAAAGATGCCGATGTGTCCATCAGTCCTAATAAAGTAAATAGTGTGCATTCAGAATTATTGTTGTCTTTTTGTGTTTTGTAATAATAAATTTAAGGTAATTATAACTGTGAACTAATAGCAATTTAATAATTTTTCTATTTGTTATTTTTAAGGAACTTATCTACACACTTTTCTTTAAAATGATTTTAATATTTTGAGTTATTTTCTCAAGTTCTTTTCTTTCATTGTTTCATATTTTCCAGCATAAAACAGAAAAGCATTCAACTGATCGGTACTCCGAATAGAAACGCAATATCATTATTACAACTACTGATAAATTCATTGTGAGGATCACTTTGCTTGTGATAAATGATCACTCTCTTCATCGGATCCCGATGAGTCAGACTCATTTATATTACCATCTGTATTTCTACTTCTTGTCTAAGAAGAACTGACAATATATTAATTTCAGATAGTAATAACCAAAAAAAACATTGTAACAGCGATACCGAAATTTAAACTTTAAAAAATTCACGCCCAAATAGAATCAACACCTTATTCACGTACTTATAAAAAAATAAAATATCTCTTTGCAATGTTCATCATTCGTTTTCTGTCGTACCACGTGTTCGAACTGTGGTATCACTTATCACCATCTGCTGAAGCCAACTCCAATGACTGGTGGAATGCCCTTCGCATAATAGGATTTTACGTGAGGTGAGTTTTATTCTGTGATTTATTTCATCGTTGAGAAAATTTTGATAGCTAAAATCAAATTTCTCCGCCTTTTTCCAACTTAGTTTCTATTACATTTTATGGCAAAATTTCATGATTTTTTTTAAGTTTAGAATTGATAATTCCTATGAGCGGAGTTTTAACATATAATAATGAAACTGTATATATAAACATTGTTTGAAAAATTATTTGCATTCATGTGATTAAAAACTGACTTAAAATAATATCTTTTCCGAAAACAAAAATGCTTTCCTTATCTTTATACTCGAAAGTCCGTAATACAATTAATTTTATCTATAATAATGAAAAGAATATTTCGAATAACATTATATATACATATGTTTCGGAACTTGTCATCAAATCCGGGCAATTTTGCGATGTAAAAATAAGATAATTATTTCTTTACGCGTTTCAATTTTTTTTACTTATTTACAATTATATATTAAATAAAACTGCTTTGGTTGATGTTAGTGATCAAAATATGTGAGTTTTATTTGTGTGACAAAACCATAACAAAGACGTGCCTACATATCAAATGAATTTTTACTTGTAATACAATATAATAATAGTTTACATTTTAAAAATACGTTATATTACAAAATAGCTCGAAGTTAAACGGGTTTAACAAATTATCATACGGCATTTTATGTACATTATTTTCTTAGGTGAAATATTAAAATTATGCCATGTTTTGATTTTTGTTCATGAAAAGATGTTAATTGTTCTACTTTTTATAATCGTAAATAAACTTTGGTTAGATTTTGTGCTTTTTGTCCTCATTTTGTATCGATATTATTTCAATAAATAATATTTCGTTATTTGAACATAGGTATTTCGGTATCAATAATTCTTAAAAATTGTAATGATTAATTGTAAAGATTTAATTTAATAGCATAAATTATGGTTTTAATTTTTATTATATGATTCTTTTACATTTTATAAACACTAAATTTTGATTTGGTTAAAGTAAATTTTTTTTTATTTAAAGTATTAAATTTAAATATTTATTTTTCATAAATTTAAATAATATAATTATTTTGACTTGATATCATATCTTATCGTTTAATTTTATAACGGATTTCAATTCGTGTTTTAACATTTAAAACAACATATTAATAGCTAGTCGTAATTTATTTCACTGAAGTTACTGAATTCACTTTAATATTAATAATATTTCAATTTGAATGAATTCAAACTAAAATAAAGGTGTTTATTATTTCAATATTTTACACTTTATATATATATATATATATATATATATATATATATATATGTGTGTGTGTGTGTGTGTGTGTGTGTGTGTGCGTGTGTGCGTGCGTGTGTGTGTGTGTGTGTGTGTGTTTGTATATATGCCTTTGAATAATACGTTAAAAATACATAGATTGATATCGGTGCAAGGATGCTGTATACATCAAATGTTTTTAATACAACAAAGTATATCATCCATCCGTACTTTACTATATTATTAATTCATTGCATGAAAAAAATTACTGAATTAACTGTCATTCATAGTATATACATATGCATTATATGTGTGTTGTGCAGGTGAAGCTTATAAAGAAAAATTAAATTATAAGAACATGCAAAAAATATACAAAAATTGTACCAAAAAATATTCGATATACAAACATGACTTCATTATATTTTTCTTATATACGATATACTTTTAGAAAAAATGTACAGTCGCCTAACAATGTCCACTTTTTGCAAAACGTTTGGAAAATCAGGAGATTGTGTAATACATGAAAACTACCATCAGTATGGAAGAGATTGTTTAATTATGACGTTATTATTAGAAAAAAATATCATATTTTATTGTAAAAATGACACATTTTAAAAACTTCAATTAAAGGCATTGTTAGGAATCTTGTTACCTAATGACGTCCATTACACAACCAAGTATATTAAATAACATTTAAAAAATGCTAAGGGAAAACCGATACTTATTTTTAATCACAAAAGTCAATGAATTTTTTCCCTCTAAATTCTTACTCGCACTTAGGACCCATGAAACCTCTGTCTTCTATCTGTCTTTTGATATTCTTCGTGATTACAAGCTTGACATTCTATGTGTTATATCCAGTAACCTTGATAGTACCATACCTCACCCTTTGCTTTCTTTTTGATATTCTCGCTGACTTCTTTTCCTTTGAATAGGTTTCAAATTGTTTTTCTACTCTTTGACTTTTTCGTCGTATTATTAGTAATTTTCAGCTTCTTCCTTTTTTTACTTCCTTGAATAATTTTAGCCTTATTTTTAGGAGTACAAACAACATTTTAGTATTCTATTAGCCAATGTGATAGGAAGCTTTGCGCTTTTGTTTATAATTAACCATTGAAAAATTTGGTGCCCAGTTAGTTCTTGAAACGGTGTTTTTAGAGATAATGTTCCAGAATTTTATTCTAATTTTGACTAAAGAAGTTTCTCTTCAGGATGGAATATTTACTTTCTAGGGTAGTGATGTACGTTTACGTCTTCTTTGTGACAAGGATCTAAAGTTTCTTGTTTTTCTTTCTAAGTTTCTTGGTCCTAAAGAAGAGGTATAAATATCAATAATTCTGGCGCGATGTTGATATTTATTTGAGAAAGTATGCTTTGCATGCTATAAATATTACCAGTACCGAAGTATTTATTCAATAGTCTAAGTAAGGCCCGGGCTTTTTTATAATACCACAAGCGCGCTTTATTAGGACAGTTTGGCGTTACGGTGAAACATTGTTAATGAAGAAAACGGAGTAAAATAGTGAAACTTACATGGAATTCAATGTTTTCAAATTTAAATAAAAAGGTCTAACGGAATAAATCTAAACGTCTTGACTCTTTTTACCGCAAGTTTTAAAAAAGTTTATCGTTGAGGTTATTAGGGAAGTATCGCATTACTCAGTCATTAACAAATTGAGAATTGCTGTCGAAATGGCTGGCAGGGGTTGCACTTTTTTATTAATGTTTTCACATATTTGCGCAAAATTGAAGCTTATTTAGGCGTTGACATCAATACCTTTCAATGAGTGTCTTCCCGAAATATTTGCACCGCAACGAGTCAAAACTGGAACTTTACACACAATCAACTCCACTCGACTGGTGTCATCCAGTTACCCTTCTCCCAAGGGATGAGATTGTATTTCATATTACTATTATTTCAACTTTTCGTACATACTCCAATCATATATGTGTAACCTTTAAAATAAAAATTCCCAAAACTAAGAATTTCAGAGGACCCTGGATGAAAGTAACACTTCAGAACAACACAAGAAAAAACAGTGTTAAAATAAAATAAAGTTCGAACGATCATCTAACCTGGCAATATTTGGACTTAAATTTGAAATTTCTTGCTGAAATAAAGGCTAAGATCTAGTAATATTATTACCGTCGTAATTGCGGTGATACATTGGATTCATTACGGGCTTATAGCTTTAATGGTGAGCTTTAACGGCGCATCGCGTAGTCCTGGGTTCGGTTCCCGGCCGTTTGTTGAGTGGGGCCTGGATATATACATATATATTGACTGTAAGAAGTTGCTCCCCTAGCAATAGTACCCCTAGCCCAATAAAACTAAATATTGCAGCTTAAAGTTAACTTTTGTGGCTGTAATATTGATTTATATTCGGGCGTCATTATCCTCGTCATCTTCAGACTCTCAAATTTATGGAGTAAGAAATATATATATATATATATATATATATATATATATATATATATATATATATATATATATATATATATATATGTGTGTGTATGTTAATACGGTACAGAATAAAATTAAAGGCTAAATTTCTAAAAAACTAAAGGTTAAAACATAAACACGAATGGATCGGAGATACAATCTATTATTTTGGAGTTGACTGTACCTAAGCGATTTGTTGGCGTTAATATTTCACCAATAAAGAAATTTAACGAGCTTTTGCCATATTTGTGTGCTTTGTGTCGCAACACAACCTCTCCTTTCTATATAGCCCGTGGGCGACTGACTGGACGCGTCTCGCCTACTAATGAGCCGGTTGTAGCGGTGATTTTAGACGTAAAAATATGAAAAATACGTTTTTCTCAATATTTCGATACTTTGCAAAATTCATACTTTGAAAAAACTTTTTATTTTCGTGTAGATACCAATGACATGGTTGTAAAAGTGGCATCAAAACGACTTAATACATTTTGAAAACAGTGTTTATTTCAGCAACAAATTCTATCGAGGAAAGTTTTATCTATCACTTTTCTGGCCAGTGGGGTCTCCATTTGGATACACTCTTCTTTTCGTGTTATTTTTTCAGAAAAAAAATTGGTAATTAATACGTTAAATTTTACATCTAAAATATTAAATTTGCGTATATCGACCTCTTAATAACATTTTTGAAAGTATATAATGAAACGGGATTAGATATGCTAAAACTAAAATAAGTTCTTTGGAGCTATTTTCTTGTGTACTTTATAAAATATCTAATGATGTATGACACATAATGTCTTAAAATTCATATTTCTGGAATCGAAGGTTGAAGTGAGAATGTTATTGGAGCACCCACAATGTTATTAGCAAAGATCCCATTTCTCCCGTTAACTATGGTATTTTGCTAAATTCTTTATGATTGAGTATCTGTAATATAACAAGAGTTTATCCAACACATGTAATTTTAGCTTTAATTTAGTTTATGTTAAAATTAAAACAGACAATCACATTCACTTTTTACCAAAACAATTTCGTAAAACCCTGAAATTGCGTATTTTATTTATTTTATCAAAGAATCGGAACATTTAATCCTGCAGTGTATAATTTATACTGTTTCCGTGATACCCTCGTTTTTACCCCCATCCGTAAGGATGATTAATTAGAAAACTATTAACTAAGAGTAGAACTCAAAGTATAAGGATGCCTTACACATAAATATTTATGGTGTTTCTATTAAACTACATCCAAATTTAAATGTTTCGCAATATAAACACATATATGCCATACTAAACCTTTTGCAGATATAAGAATAAGTGCATATTTCAAAAATATGACACCTAGAATCATCTGTATAATTTTTCCACAACCTTTGCGTAGGCTTCTAAAAACTCTGCAATTTTAGGTTAGAGGTCTCGACAAATACGCCCCCCCCCCCATATTTAGTACATTTTGTTTCAAATACTTCTCAGTATATCTCTGAAGGAAAGATATCTAAAATTTTTAATATAGTAGTTTTGAGCCCTTTGAAACGATATATTTACTATTCGTGTGCTTCAAGTTTATGCTCCAAAATTTCCTCCTGAATATTTTTGATCATTAGCGGTTGATATGTATAAGTTAATATGCTTTTTTACTATAACAAATTTCAAGTTTCCCCCTAGATAAATTTCTGAGAAAAACGCTTATAACAGACGGATAGAGGGACCCTCGAACGATTTTGTAAGTGTACCGCTTTTCCTTTTGAGATACGGAACCGTAAAAATTATATCTAATTGTCTGGCTACGTCCTGAAAGAAAAATACCTACTAAATGTGACGTTTAATCGTTGGGAAAAAAATGGTGGCAAATACAATCTCGAAACGAAAATAACAGAAAATTAAATTAATATTTAAAAAACAACGTGCGAATTTCACAAATTATTTTTGAAGCTAAATATGACACGGTTTTATATACTGAACTTTGATTTATTATTGTTGAACAAATATTTTTTTCAATTACTTTTCACTTGTTTTAAATTAGAATAAGAAATTAGTCAAACTTTCACATTAATCCTTAACTTGTTACAATTTTCTTAGTTCATGTTTCAATCCGGTCACTCTATACTGCGTGAGCGATGTCTTTCACCGGCATTTCAACTCTTACTTTTGCTGTAAAGAAAAAGCACCGATTCAGGACCGAAATTTGCGTATATCGCAAACCGTCATTTGTGAAACCAGCTTTCGATCCACCTTCCGCCAGCCGCGAACCGGCAACTCCTGTCGCTAAAACGTCGTTTTTTCTTCCACTGGTAAACAAGGGACGAACTCTGCACACTTCTTACAAAATAACAATGGGACTGAAGTTGCTATCATGTCTATTAACGAAAATGGAACCTATGTTTCGTCAGAGAATTTGAGGAAATGCAAAAAATTATAAGATTTAAGATTTACCGATACAATGCACCCGTGTAAACTAAATATTATTTAAAAAAGCTAAAACTGTAAGGTTTTCATAACAATTTCAAATTTAAAAAATATAAACGCATACATGTCTTAATTTACCAATATACATTGTATTTAAGTTAGAGTAATTTCTATGATTTTGTCAGTTGAAGAAGTCTCGGCTTAATGTTCATTATTATTTCAACTTAAAAATATTAATTTAATTCCATAAATAAATTTAACACAAAAAATATTAGAAATGCGACCGAACAGTGCAAATTTTTGCTTTACGTACCGTATTTATACGTACTTTTTAACATTATTTCATATAAAAAGCAAATAATTTCTTTAACATTAGAAAAATAAAGTCAAAATGTTTATGTATTGATAATGATATATGCCCATGTAGAAAATAATGACATTCATCTAGAAATCCAAAGTTTCATGGAATTGCTGACAAAATTATATGCAAACTTAAAAGAGAGCAAGAAATGTCATTTTTTATGAGGCACCTAAGAAAAGAGTTTCTTAGTATTATATATTTTTGTATATTAATTAGACTGAATTATTTCGGAGGAAAATTCAAGTTGTCGTTTATATTGCTAAAGAAATATCCAAATCAAATGGGTAAAAAATGTCTATGGTAACAGCATAAAATTTTGAATAATGCAAAAAATTCAGAACACCAATGCATTTAACATGGTATTTCACATTAATAAAAGATAGCTTGCAGAAAATGTGTCCAGTCAAATTAACTCGTCGTAGCGTCTCTTTTTAAACTGCACCTTATTGCTTTTCGCACAATAACCGTACATAGTGAGTGTAGAGTATGACTGGAAAAAAATAACTTACTATAATATTAAATTTAGCAAAATCAGCCGACTAAATTTTAATTAAACGTGTAAATTTATGAAATATTTCTATATTTTCTATGAAATAATTTGAAAATTTTGTTTTAATGAGTACTTTGAAATTTTGCATTAATTGAAAAAAATGACATATATATATATATATATATATATATATATATATATATATAGTATGTCAAAGTGTGGTTACCTTTAAATTAAGTAGGCATCGGATTCTTATTTTGCGAACCCAATCCAATTTAACTAGTTTATTACTTACGTCTCTTCCCATCGTTCTTTCCCATTTCTTTTGTACTAAATAAAGTAAACAATGAAGTAATAAAGTAAAGTTAAAGAACAAAAACAGTTTTTACTTTAACAAACAAGTATCGATAAGGTAAAATAAATAGTGGATGAAAAATCGAAATACGTAAGTAAAGGTTTAATTTGGGAAAAAAAGTACCGAAGTAAATAAAATTTAAACTATCATATAAAAGTTTAATCAAAAGATTGAAACAGAATTCTCGGCATGAAAATATTTCTGCGACAGTTTCTTTGCTGTATTTCGGTGCAGTCTCTTTTGGATTCAGCAAAAAGAAATATTATATATACATTTGTATGTTCCATAAAATAATGCTAATAATAATTTAGAAAACCTTCGCAAAATATAAGTAATAATTTAGCAAACCTTCGAGAAAAAAATCATAAAACTATGAATTCGGAAAATCTGTATTATTAGTTGCCAAAAATTTATGTTTTCATTATGTCAGCAATATATGTTTCAGGATATAATGTAACTATTTATCCACACTAATAATATATATCTATCTGTATTTTACATTTTCATGGCTGAACTAAGAAATACATTTTAATAAAATTTTGTAGAATATAATATAGATAATATCAAGATAAACTCAATATGACGAATTCACGAAAATGTTTTGACGTGAATACGTTTTTAAATTTGCTATCATACGGGAGCAATCCAAAAAACCTAATGATAACAAAATCGGGGGATAAAATTTGGCGTTACAGTTTCAAATCTATCCTCTACACCAAAAATTAAATTATACCGTTGGATAGCTAAAGGATCAAAGAATTCATTACGAAGCGAGAACAGTGAATCATCGCGTGTGTTGGAGGGGGAAGCGCCGCCATTTTGTGATTATTTTGCTGCGTATCGAGATTTGCATTTGGTATAACTTTTGATTCAGAAAAGCTACGATGTTCGTTTAAGTTTTAATCGTCAGCTGTCGTCAAAATCTATCGATTGTATTTAAAACATTAGTTTAAAGAAGTGACAGTGAATATAATAAGGTGTTAGAATAAAACAATATTATCAAAAATATATAATGTCGGCCTATACACGTCGAAAAGCCAAAACCAAATACAGAGATCGTATACGGCTGGATAGGGCTTCTCAAGAATGGTCATAATAACACACCATATGACCGAGTCAAGCAGTACCGGGAACGTAAAACAATGAATACGGCCGAGCGGATCAACGTTACATAGACGTATTCACGTACAACACACGGCCATGTCCATGATACAGCCACACACCATTTTTTTTGTTATCTCCTATTGACGTGGACATCCTATAAAAAGGAATATAATATTAAAAAATATGATTTACCCAACTAAACAACAATAAAACTGACAAATGCGTATTTTTCATAAATATTAACACAAATGTCATATTTTTAAATACTTAATGATATAAAAGTATATATAGATACCAAATACATTTTATACACACTTCACCTCTTTCACTTTTAACGTAGGTACACATTGTAACTATGAATTAATAAATAACATTCTCTGAGTTTCTACACTTCAATAGGCTCACGTTCACCGTGTCATATACAATCCATCTATATTACAAAGGAAGGGAAACCCAATGCAAACACACGTGACGATAAAATTCATCAACGGAGAATGCATCTTAAAAATAAAGCAAAAAAAATTCGTTATAAAAATTCTTTAGTCATTCAATTCTGATTTCACGAGCCTTTGTTGTGTAAATAAAATAAATGTACTCGCAGAACTCATTCCCACGACTGTCATTTTCTACGAATATATTTTGCTGTATGTGGTATAGCGTTATCGTTGAGAAAATTAAGTCGGTCCGATTAAAGAAATTCGGTGCTGAAAACTGATTAACCAACCCAATGTTAGACATACTGAGGGAGAGGGTCAACGGGTCGTGTATCTAAAGTGTTACATTGTTGGACACACAGTCCATTTCAAGTTCGAATTTACTTTTGGTAACAATTTTCTTTTCTCGCTTCTCCAAAAATAATATAAGGCACTATTTGCTCATTTTAATAGAAACGAAATTTCATTTTAATAAAAGGTACGAGTATAGGTTGCAGAAAAAAACTACATAATTTTTAAATTTAGTTTTTACTTGTCTATGTGAATTTTAAAAAATATTTACATGGTTCTTTTTTACGTTTTATATTTCTGAATATTCTATAGCTGTGGTTTAGTTCTTTTTGTCTTAAAATTACAGAAAGTTCTTTTACTAATGCTAAATGTGGATATAGTTTACTGTAAAGGAAAGGTTAATTGCATTGCGCAAACATCAATACGATTTGCAAGGCCATTGTAAGAGCAGCGCGGTATTTAAGAGACAATAGTGAAATCCGCCGATCTATTATTTATGTTTTTATTGCTCATGTGCCCCTACTTGTACTAGAAGGGTAAACACGACTGCTCTTACCCATCAAGCTACGTGTTATAGACAATCCTTTACGGATTGATTGCTACCAATAGATTCTCAGCCAAATTAAATAGATAGATAGTAGGCTCTCACGATGTGATCTGATATCTTCAAGTGTCCATATAACGTCACACGACACTTTGATATTTTAGATGAATAAAAACATATGCTAGTATTGGATACTATTAAGTAGTGATACAGTAATAAACTAAATAATAATAAATATGTCACAGTACTTGGCTTATGTTTAACCTTCGACATAACCCTTCATGGGTACGGATTGTAAACGAAACGCTTTAATTAAATATTGATATTTTCCATGTTATCAAAAATTTTCATATAGTTTCTCAAATTTTCCACTTTGTTCATATTCAGGTTGACGCAGAGAGTCACCCGTATGAATAATGTATACGGTCCTTCTTACAACATATATAAATTCACACAATGTGTCGAAAAAGGCGTAGTATTAAACGGATCTACGGGTAAATTCATACAAATTGATGGTTATTGTAACGACTGGGCCATATACTAAACAAATATTGGGAACTGTTAAAAAAAGCTTAGTGGAAATATGAATACCGTTTTCCCTATTTTACACCCTTGCCGGTGACGTTGACGCAAACGACTGTTTTAAGAGGCATTACGCTCAATTTGGGAGGATTATTTCTATTCTGAACAGCGGTAAAAATTACATTACTACTATGATAAGTTTCCAATATTACTTAACAAAATACGGAATACGGAAACGAGAAACTTAAATTATAATCAATTTAAATAATTATATAATTGAACAAAATCCGTAACTTCAATATCAAGTCAAATCCACAGTTTTCTCTGTTATAAACCTAAAATATAAAATACATACATGATAACTAAACTCACATTATAATTTCGAGACGAGTTAGTTTTCAATAAGTTGATCCAGAAAAATCTCATATTCATAAATACTTTTAATAATACTTTTTTTCATTCTCGACATTAATTTTTGCTGCATCAGTTGTCAAATAAATATGCTTGACGATCAGACGCTTGAGTCATTCAGTTTTAAATGTTTCCGCAACCACCTAGCGTATGCTTCATCTTCATACCTCAAAATGTTCCAACAATGTGATTAAACTGTAAGGTTAACACTGAACGGCGAGGTACATTATGAACATGATATACATATCAAGTGCTTGTAGTCGCGCGTACTCGGAACATATGAGCGGGGTTTTTGCGAGGAATTTCTACCAGAACGCTTGATGATATTTCTTGTTTGTAAAGGAGAATGCTCATCTTAAAGAGTCTTCAGCCCAGAAAAACATTAAATGTGTACGAAAAATTATTATGTCACATTGTCATCGTAATATTTAGTGAACATTTAATATTTAATAAGCAGGGTATTCACGCAGATTTAACGCAACACTATAATACACATAAATATATATATATATATATATATATATATATATATATATATATTACTTTTACCCCGTTTCAGGTCATTGAGAAATATTTTGTTGCTAGAAACGTATGTACTTCGTCTGTCGGCTCATTCACAATCATTGTATTTGTCGTAATATTTTTTTATTCAATCGTACGTAAAACTTAATATTAATTATTTTATATTATTAATAATTTATATATAATTAATAAAAAAACTAATATTTTTCTCTTCCATAAAACAAAAATAACTACGAAAGTGTTACAAAACTAGAATGATACTGCGCTCAGTCATGATAGGAAATAATATAAGCGTATACAGCCGATGGCCCTTTTCCATCTTTCTTTTATAACAATAAATGTCTGACCCAATTTTGAGTATTTTTGTTGAATCCAAATTGGAATAGTGCAATGAATAGATTCGGCTGTAAGGTACTCACGCTTATTTACACACACACAGACACACACACTCACACACACACGCATGGACGCACGCACGCACACATATACATTTATATATATATATATATATATATATATATATATATATATATATATATATATAATTAATAATTCATTTTCTTATTATCTGATATGATGCTCTAGTTACACTAAATAAGGTTTTTGAATTATAACCAACATACAACAAATTTTTAAAACTCAAATTTTCAGACAGTAAAATTTGTAAACCTATAAAGCTAACAGGATTTATTTCCCTTTTGTCATTTATTTCCCTTTTGTCTTTTATTTCTTTTTTTTATTCTTGACTATATTTTGTTTTGAGTTGAACGGAATGTCAGGGAAAAAAGGAGAATATCGTTATTAAATTATATGCGGACATCTCATTTTTGTGTCGGGTCTCTGACAGAGTAATAATTAAATTTCTTCACATATTTCGTTTCGACCTCCTTTATTCATAGATTTCTAAAAATAAATATGAGCGCCTAGCATGCCGATTTGTAAATATAATAACCAAGAAAGTGAAAGTTGTTTTGAAAATATATATTTACTGTATTATTGTTTATCAGTGAAATTTCATCAAAATCAGTTATGCAAATAATTGAAAAATTACATTAAAAATATTTATATAAAGTAATTCGAAATATAGCATATTCAAATCATTGGTAATAATTAAAAATTCAGTTCATTAAAAAAATGTAATGCTCATTGTTAGTGTATATTCGTAAAAAAAGATTATTCATATTGTTATCGCTATTAAAGGAAAAGTAATGTGGAAAAAAAATGATGGGTTGCTCAATATTTTATTAATAAATATTAATTTTAGAATATGACCACTAATAATAATTATTTATATATTTGAATAAAAACTAAAGCAAATACTATTTTAATTCAAGTAAAAAGTATCAAGTTTATAATCTTAGGCAATGCTGGATTCACCAACAAAAAAAATAATAATCCGGTGACGTGTCATAAATAGAATAAAACCGCAATAACGCAAGGACACTCTGGCCATGGAATTTAAATTACAGGACTTCTGCACACAGAAGACAACATAGGAATATATTTATTTATTCAATTATTATTGCAGGGTTATAATACTTAATATACAGTGGTGGACTTATTGAAACTAGAACTATTAGAACAAGAGAAACACTTTAGAGCCAACCACAATAAATTAGATGAGTACATTAAACGCTCGAGCAAACCATAAGTGATTTTCAATAATTAATTAATCATAATTACAATGTGAAATATAATTTAATGTATGGTAATAAAATAAGGTTAATTAAAAAGGAAAGCAAAACAGCACTTTAGGGATAGGGCCCCTCCCTATCCCTAAAGTGTAACAATGAATTATGATAGAAGGGAAACCGATTATCATAAATAATGTAATTTTAGACGACTTTTGAACGCAAATAACGAGGACGCACTTTGTACATTTGTGATGAGTTCATTCCACAGTCAAGTAGAATATAAATTAAAAATGTTCCATAAAATTCAGTTCTATGCTGAGGGATTTGCAGGATGTACTTGTTTTTCGATCATAGTTCGAGGTTGTAAACAGGTATCGGAATCTAGACCTAAGTTACGAAGATATAACAGGATTATTAAGGATATTACGTAAAAGAAAAAGAAGATGGAGTGTGTGTCGTTCACAAAACCTTAACCGTACAAATTATGAACGATATTTGGATGTATGGTAATTTTTTTAAGGCCAAAAATGTATAGAATGCACATGTTTTGAAGTTGTTCTAGTTTATAGAGTAAACGTTCATTTATATTGGATTAGCACACTTCTACATAATTAAAAATAGGCAGAAGTAAAGTTTGATACATATGGATTTTAGTTAAAAAAACAGGTCGTAGACCAAAGTATTTAGAATTAATTGCAACTCGATACCTTCACGCCTTGCTGAGAAAAAGTGTCTTGATAGAACGAAAGACAGAGATTGAAGTAAATCTATGAGGGTTCTTTTTTTTTTTTTTGAAGTACGGAACTCTAAAACTAAAATAAGCCAATTTTTTGTCAAAAATCCTATTGTACTTTTCGTTACTTTTTTAACTAGTCCCTAAACGCGAACTTTTAATTTGGCAATTGTATTGGATAATGTTGTTTTAACTGTTGCTTAAACTTTTCCATATATCTTCATTCGACTAGATACACCGATGATTAAATATTTACAGAACTCTTTGCATTTTAAAATTTTTGCTACGATTGATTCCATCACTAAATTCAAATGTCACTTATTTGGAAATAGATTTACAAATTATAATACTTTATGGCAAATAAGCTATAAGAAATAAACATCTAAATATGCAAAAAAGGTTATATTTTTCATTGTTTATATCTATCAAATCTATTGTGAACTTCAAACAAATTGTTTTATTCATAAAAAGGCCATATAAAGTATTTGTATCCTCTGACCTATAACATATAGGTAGCAGAAAACACATCGAGACAGTGACCCTCGTCATTTGTATTCAGTTTCAAGCGAAACTAATACGACAGTCTTCACTCCATTTATTCGAAGCAGCCCTTCAGATTTTATTCACGGTGTATGAGTTTACGTGACATTTTTCTGTGTAACAAAGACGTTGAATTTTATTCAGCTTACTGATGTTAGTAATCAGGAGCAGTGAAAATACATTCAATCATAGAAGGAAGACTTGAAATTTATATTTGTCAAAATATATATATTCGTATCATAGTAGCTGATGTAATATTTAGAAAAAATCGTAGGAAAGTTAGTAATTTGTTTGATTAACTTACTATTTTCCCTTAGGAAAGGAAATTAACTTAATAACTTAACACGCAATAACACAAGATAATATAAAGTTAATTAAATTGTTTGTTAAAAAAAACCTTCACTTCCCTCTGCGAAATTACCATTTTGGTTAAATTACACGATAGACTTATTTCACTTTCACAACTCCCCACTAATATATTGTTTTCAGTGTCTATTATTTTTATCCAGTACGTCATTACCTTTTCATTTTGAATATCTTCCGAATTCTTCTATTTTAAGTTACTCGTACTTAAACTTTCATTCTTTTACACCATATAGCCAGATATGTTCTATTCAATATACACATGCATAATATATAGTATATTCAAACTTTACCATGAATAAAAACAATTGCCGTATATCACTACAAGGATCACATGCAAACGTATATTACCACAAGCAACACATGCAATCGTATATTGCTTTTTAAAAAGCATGGTCCAAATTTTGCCGGGCTGAGTTATACATAACGACGAAAAATAAAAATACTCTCATTTTTTTTATTTAGTTTCAATAAAATTTAAAACACTTTTCAAAAAGCTCTATTTCCATTTCTTTAAAAAAATGACATGAAGTTTTGTCTGTATCAAATTGTTTCTCCTCTCAAACTTTAATTTCCAGAACACATAATAGTTAATCAACGCTAGTTCCAAATATAGGGTAAGTGGTCGATTTTTGTAAAGTCACATTACCGGAACTTTATCACTGACGGAGATGTACGCGGGTGCATTGTTATGTAGAAACAAGACTATGTGGAACAGATTTTCTAAACGTTTCTCTTTAACGACATCGCTCAATTGATGCAATAACGAAGTATTGCGTCAATTGGGAGAATAGTCTTCAGTTACTTTAGTACTAAGGTCTTTAAAACCCACAAGTAAAGTACGTCCACAATCCCACCAAATTCACGCAATATTTTTTTCGAGGTTATACTACTTGCTTTTTCAGGGAAGGTGAGTTATAACGATTATGATACATTGATTAAATTTTTAGTGGACAGTCTTGAAAACTAAAAAAGTTTATCCTTCTTTAACGATAAAATCTATAATTTCATACTGTTGACTTTCACTGAAGAACCAGAACTCAACGCAAACTTAATCTCTTATTGAACAGCCGAAAGGATTTACAAGTAATGTTGCACTAACCTTATTTATTCTGTACAGATGCATCGAATTCTCAACGGTAACACCCTTGAGAATTCAATACATCTATTCGATGCATCTTTCCAAAGATACTACCTCGGTGCTATCGGGTTATTCTTTGGCTACTTCTTTTTGCACTAGCTTGATGTATTCTTCGCGATTGTGTCGAAGGAAGCCCTGGGCAGATTCACCTTCTATCGATTTTCTAAACGAAACTATTTTGCTCATTATTTTACAGTGGAGAATAAAAACGAAGGTTTGTCATAAACTAAATTTAGGTTTATATTGATCTCGGTCGGAGATTTCCTTTCTTTAGTGAGGAATACCGTGACGTTATGGTTCTATGTCTTATGGAATTAAATTTTTTGTTGTGCTGACATGTGTTTAGTGGACCAGGACTATCAAATAAAATGACATAATTTTATACATGAGTATTTAGTGAATAGTTTACTAACGGTTTGATAACAAAATTGTCGACCAATTTTTATTTTAATACAGGTAGGCCTTCTTAGTATATATCGCTCCAACCTTTCAACTTTTTAAAAATATTTTATATAACCCTGAAATGCCATGGGCATAGTGAAAACACCGATAGCGAAATCGCGATGTTGATTAAAAATTTGTTTTCGAAATTTTCAATAATAAAACTCCTAACGTCAGTTAACTACCATAAAAAAAACTAATAATAAATTCTCAAAATATTTTAGATTTTAAAAACTTCTCTAACGTAGCTTTCAGAATAATTTAAATATTTTCTATAACTTTAAACGAAACGTCATATATTTGATTATCAGTGTGATATTGAATGATTTATTATTGTGATATTTAAATAACTTTTTAAGTTTTCTGCTATATTGTGTTGACACAAGTAAACTTAAAAGTGTACCTACAAGTGTACTTATAAGTGTTATATAACTGTTTTTAAACATAAATCATATTTAATTATTATTATGAAATCTATTTTATTATAAAGTGCGATCTTTGCCTTTTTTTATTTAGAAATTATGTATCAAAATAAAATTTATATTCTTCTTATTAAAAAACAGTTACTCATTATTTCCGGAATCAATAATATAACGAATGAATATTTTATGACACATAGTTTTAAAACTTTTCATAAAATGTTTATGCTTTCATTTATCTTCCCTTACATTGTATAATAATACAATGCTACAAAAATATTACTGGAAGGCGATACAGAATATGTCCCGTAAAATTCAGAAAACGTAATACATAGCAATCATGTCCTTTTCACATAAAGTATATATTCAGACTACACTATTTTAATATTTTTTTAATAATTGCTTATTTTTACTGAAAGAGAATATATTATAATTGTAGTTGTTATCATGTTGACAAACAAAAATATTATATCGTCCCTATTTATTTTTTCTGGAGTTCATTTCACAGACCACTTGCAGCAAAATTCATTTCACAGACCACTTGCAGCAAAAAGGATTGAATAAATTTGAGTTACATACACAAAAGTTTATTTAATGCTCAAAAGATAATTGTAATATAATTTTATGTGATAACTATAAAAATCTTGTTTCAATGGAAGGCATCAACTCTGGTCACTATAACGAAATTTTTACCTTTCTATTGAACCAGTCCCTCAATACTCATTACATAATACCTATCAATAATAACTGCGGCGTTTGGCCTTTCAAGTAAAAACCTTCTATGTCCAATCCAGGAAAAACTCTTCTTATGAGCCATATTTAAAAAATAGTCTATTTTGAATGAATAATTGCTTAAATTACTATAAGTGCATTTGAAAATTCTTCAACGCAAGTTGACATATAATCATAAATTAACTAAATTAATAAGAAACTTACTGAACTTTGAAAAATATTACTGCTCTTTACCTTTACTACTTTGTATTGTTTTTTTTAAATTTAATTTTATTCACATATCAATAATAATATTTACTATAAATCTATCCCATACACGGGTAATGTATCCCCCAAATAGGAAAACTCTTATCTAATAATAAAAATATAAATAATACAACATATGCTTATAGCACTTTAAATAACTTGGGTAAAACCCTTATTAATAATAAAGAAAAAATAGATAAAAATTAAAGTATCTATAAACTTGAATATAACGACTGTAATGGTGTATACATATTTCAAATAGGAAGAGATTTTACAACAAGATATAAAGAACACATTGCCAGCTGGCGAAATAACAAACCAGACACATCTCACTTTGCTAAACATCTCATTGAAAATAACCATCACCCTCATACTGATAATTCCCCTTATATATTACAAATAAATACAAAAGGTAATAAACTTAATATCCTAGAAACATTAGAAATAAACAGACATAAAAAAGACACCAAGGTTAATATATTAAATGAACAACTAAATATAATATCATCACCCACACTTAATCTTCTAGATATAATATATTTAGACAACATTTATACTACAGTACTCTTGAAATTGTTTCAGCCCAAATACACATATAAACATAAGTATACATAAAAAAAAATTAATTAAGAGGAATAAATAAATAAATATTTGAATAAACAAAACCGAAGATATGTAGAATTATTACCTTGTCCTTACTTCCAAATACCCTTGCTTTTGTATAAATATAATTATATATATATATATATATATATATATATATATATATATATATATATATATATATATATATACCGATAATAACTTCCATTTAATTTTATTACATACACCGGAACATTTGCATTGTACAACCTCACATAATAATAACAAACTAAAATACTGGTATATCGTATAACTCTCGGAAATATAATAAAACCTACACCGCGCCCCTGCAATAAACTCAGTAACATAAGCAGTGGAAAAACCCGCACAAACCCGGCTTCCGCTATTATGTTTGAAACATATAAATGCTGTTCGATGTTCCTACCTGTAGCCCACCTGAAGATGCTGTAATACAACGAAACCTAGGTCGTGTTTATGCAAAATATTACTCCGGTGGGTCATTATTAAAGACCGAATAAGGTATTTGGTATGTTGCGTCACATACGGCTTTGGTCATGCCGCACGGCGCTTGATGTACCAATACCCTTGCGGCAATGTTGGAATATTGTATCTCGAGAACGGAACAATTTTTTTAATTATATTCATCTTATTTTGTACTCAAGGATCTATATAAACTGGGTTACTATACCAATTTAATTTTATTTATAAATTTAAATAACTGTTAATATCACATAAATAACTGAAACATTAATACATAAAACGGAAAAGTTTATTTATGTTCTCACACTAATCTCTGAAACCACATGTTGGATTTAAAAAAATATTTTTGTATCAGAAAACACATATTTTAAGACCGATTATAGGCTATATAACAGGTCGCTATGGGTTGCATATAAAGGGTTCAGAACAGTTATAAAAATATTTAATATATATCAATGAACATTACTTAAACGATGTTAGAAAAAAAGCTCGCCTCGTTTATAAATTTATAATCTCGAGTACTTCTGCCGATATGTCCTCCGGCCCTAGCGATAAATTTCGTTAGGCAAGTGGAACGGAGGCATTTAATGATCGTAGAGGGGCAAGGATACAAGCGTACTTAAGATAATTCTTTACGGATCAGACGGCGAAACACAGCTAGTTTCAATACAAATGTATTTTAAATTGAAAAAAGGCACGAAAATAAAAGGAATTCGTCAATCTAATTAGAACTCTAAATTACATTTCATTTTAAATAAAAAATTAAGTTAATTTAGTAAATAATAACATCGTTAAACATGTGAACATGTACTACAAGGGCCGTCAATGGATCTATGGGATGAATGAACAACGAGAGCGCTTTGCAGGTGGCGGCTAATGAAAACACACTGAATTAAGGAACTAAATCCAGGATCAGTGACTTTACCAATGCGTCGTCTCGAAATTGATTCGTCGCAAACTAAACAAGACGGATAATGTCTAAATAATATATCATCATTGTAAAATTGCTAAATGTTGTCAGATAAATATTACATTTTGTCGACATTTTTTTGACTACCTTACTTCGAGTTATCGGTATAAGAGAAATATTGGAGTGACTTTCTGCGTCTAAAAAATTAAAATTTCTGTGGTAGTCTACTAACTTTGAACAATGTCAATTTTAAATTATTTAAAAGTAAAAGTATAAAAACAACTAAATATTTCATGTCAGAAACATTTTATAAATTGTACGATATGCAAACATTTTATTTTTCTCATGTTTGTAAACATAACAAAAAATACGTTGTCGCATGTTATACAAAATAAATGTACATTACATGTTTTATACGTTATGCCCCTAGCACGGTCGAGGGTAAACCAGGATTCTAATCCCGAGTTTATGCCATGCATCATCCTGGTATTTAATTTCAACGGTAGAGGAAAACTACGGAAACGACATAAATATTAGTCATGTAGAAAATTATGAGCTACTGCAGTGTAATATAATTTAATATCAATACTAGTCAAGTGGAATATAACAAACGGTTTACGATTTAATGCTAAGCAAATTTTCATTGTAATGCTAGTGCTCCGACTTACGAAAATTGGTTAGAAAATCAGATTCTATTCCCGTTTATCTTTCCTGATATTTGACGAACTTGGAAAAATAGTTATTTAAAAATTTTAATTCCTGCTGCGTACCTATAGTTTATTAACCAATTTTTGTTTAGTTCACTTTATTACTTTGAATCACTTAAGGGTACAGTTCATCATTGCCTTGATTATACAATGGTTAGCGTAAACAATTTTCCAGAATATTGAAAATTAGTCAGTAAAACATTAAATAAACAAAGCATTAACTATGTTTAGGCACCAAATTGAAGGAAAAAATCCATCTCCGACTTTCATGCTAAATCTTCCATCAGTCTAATAATTATTAGTTCAACTCAGTTATAAGTGAACAATGTAGTGGGTGTTCTACGCCATATTTATAAATGGAATGGTAGTAAAATATCCCTTTACTTTCTGTTTTTAACTGTACATTTCAGCTACCCATAAACGTGCTAGAGTGTGATCTATTTATTAAGTAAAAAATAATATTATTTAAAACTTCAAAAAAGAAGTAGAGTTTAATTTGACTGTACTGTTTTTGTATATTAACGAATATTTCCGGCTCGTGTTAATCGATTTGAATGAATATATTTTTATTCAAGGTATGTAACTCAAGGGAGGCTAACAAACATTTTGTCAAGGCAATCATGCACTACAGAAATGGATAATTGGGGCTCTTCAATGGATGATAGAAAAAGTTACTGAAGACAGTTGTTTCGTTGCGCATGTTACATTGACTTAATATCTATATGGCAATCAATAGTGACTAGAATCCTATCACGAAATCATAGAATGGCTCTAATCCACAATCGCAACTGGACCACGCACCCACCCCCCTCCCCATCGCCAAGATGGAGAAATTTGTTATTTTTTTAAAAATTGCTTTGCATGCTGTATGCTATCAGGTGATACCGATATCAATATGGTTTAATTTATCCTAGAGTGAAAATTAAGGGGTTGAAATTTTACCGTTACCTATTCTTACCTAGTGATCTTTTATTTTTTTTTTTGTTTATTGGATAGGCTAAAAATATTTTAACTCCGATGTGTACTTGACGTATCCAAATACCGTAGTTTGGTACTTTTTGAATTTAAGCTAATATATATATTTTGTATTTTATGCTAATAGGTAACTGTAATTGGCCTATCATAAACTTTTGTACATTCAATTCAAAAATATTATTTGTATTTATTTTCTTGAACGAGGCTTTCTGCATATCATAAAATACCACTAAGTTGATTAACGATAACCATCATCATGTGAAGATGTTTTTTTTGTAAGTGACCTACGGAGAATTAGATGGAACGTAAATAACACACAACGTTAGAAAAAAGCTTTCCTTTGCAAAGAAATAAAAAATTCTTCTAAGGCAACATTCCCCAGTAAAGTCAACGCTTTGAGACAAATTTTTCTATAAGCGCGACAGCGATTTTATCATCGTAGGATATATTTATTTCACTGAGTAAATACCGATTGCGTCGAAATAAATTGCATATATCACTCAACTAAATATAACTTAGCGTCGTGTATGCTTATGAAACCAAATTTCATTAGATACAATCACGGTATTGTCACTGGGCTGGTGTCACAATCATTCTGATAATATACCCAAAAAATACCCAATACTGCGGGTACTTTTCACCCGCTATAAATACAAATAGCAATGAGTTGAAATACATTCCATGTTTATTTGATATGTTCTCAATTATTTCAAGTAGCTTATGTGAAAGTAGAATACTACCCTGATATTCATAAATAATTAGAAACAATTTAATTTTAAACAAACCGCATAATAAGAAAGGTGTATAATATTTCATTTTGCACATAAGTTATGAATTTATTGACACATATACATTACTATCATCGAAATATTGATTGAAACTTCCTCGTGATTAAATAAAATATTATTGAAGTCAGTATGGAGTATGAAACATCCTTATGTCAAAATTATGTTAAAGCCGAATTGAATTTTTAATATTTCTTAGGAAAAGATTTATCGATGTAAAAAAAACCTTGTAGACGTATTGAAAACATTCTGTAAAATCTGTAATATCATTCACTCTATGGATATTAGTGGAATGTGTGGTGCTCGTTTACTAATTTTAAAATGTTTCTAAGTGAGTGATTATTGAAATCAAAACAAAATTAATGGAATTTGTTAAAAATTTTAGTTTAGAATTCCAACGTACATATATTGGAATTCTGAACTAAACACATCGAAAAAACTTAATATTTTATTGCGCCTAGGTATTTGAAAAATTACTCTTATAAATAAAAAGAAATTATAGGCTCCTCAAAAATTTTATTGAAACCGTCAATCGGATAAAAAACAGGTGTATTTTTCTAACATAAAATTATTTTTCATAAGAGCTTGTGTCTCTTATCTGTACGGAACTATTTAAACTAGAAAGCGGACAAAGTAAAAGTTTAGTCTCCTTGTTTTCTCTATACATAAATGTAATATACTAAGCCATAATATACGCAATCTCTTGGTATTGACAAAAAAAATCCACGTAAAACTCCAAAAAAAAGAAAAATACCCGTACATTCGTTCTGACAACAATAGAACGAATGTCAATGTCAGTTAATAGTTTATTTTTTATTAATTTAGGCAATGGCTACAAAATAAGATAACATTCCGTAGTGAATATTTTTTTGTGATTGTTCTAAAAAATTATTAGGTTTTTCGTTAGAATTTTATTATTACTTTTATTTATTAGTAACAATGCTTAATATGTTAAAACAGTAATATTTAAGAAGATTGGAAATAGTAAAAATATGTGCACTTAATCCGATACGTTTGCTTCCTTTCACAATTTATTCATTTTCTAAGTACATATATCAATACAAAGTTAGTTTGTGAACGCGTAAACAATAATTAAAATAAAATTATTTTATTTTAGAATTTACTTACGTACTTACCTTATATCGATCCGAGTACTACGTAAGCAAAAAACTTTGTCAATAATATTATTGGATTCAGAATACACTAAAATCACGTCTAAATATTTGCTCGCACTAAAAAAATAGATATTCGCTAATTCCACTCACTCAATATCAGTGACACGCATTTAACACATTTCGCATCTCTATCTCTTCAAAAAGATTTACTATATCTACACTATCTCTTCAAAAAGATTCAAACGTTCTGATTGGTTGTAGACTTTTCTAAGTATTGCTACATTAAAAAATAAACAGACCATTCAAATTCATTTATGAATAATAATTTGTTTACATTAAAATTATAATAAAATATTATTATCAATAATAATTAGTCGAAAAAATATAATTCGTCTAAGAAACAAATAATAATTCGTCTAAATGGCGAAGGAAAATATATCATATTAATAGTTTTTCCGACAAGTTTATTTTACAAATCGCATTTTTTTAATATTAGAATTTTGGGCGAATTAAGGGTTTAAGATATTCAAATCGCAATAATTTTGATTTACAACCTTGATCGTAAAATAAAACTGACTTATACTTTTTTCAACCAATTTTTGTAAAACTATGTAAATAAAAGGGATAGTTAGATAACTAAGACGGGTATTTATGCAATATAGCCACATTTCTTACATTCATCGAAATGACAGATATGGGATATTGATGCATTTCCATATTAATGACTTATGACAATTATTAATTTTCCAAAAAGTTGTCTGATTGAAAAAAATAGGTATATTGCAATCTACCCATGACGCGCTATTACAAATTGAAGTGGTACTATTTAGTTATGGTACATACTGTAATCACATGTACGTACAATAATTGCTTGCTTGGTAGTTGGCACCCGCTGAATAAACCGGTGTCTGTCGATTCGTACTCGATATAAGCAACTTGTACGATATGACTTGGTGCTCTCATGCAATAAGGTGAATCAGATATATGTATGTGAAATATGTCCGACACTCGGCTGAATATCACGCTCGGACACACGATCCTAGCGTGATATTCACCTGAGTATGGTATTCAAAATTTATGTATTAATGTTTTTTTTTAAGATAATTATTATGTAATCTAATTCTGGATTAAATGTTTATTAATTATTCATTTTTTATGTTGATCCTCTACAATTTATTTACTACCACTTATAGCCTCGTAGGTGCGTCCCGTCTTTAGGGTCAGATTTGTTCTGGGCGAGTAAATTTGGCGGATATTGTATCATTAGGTAAAATGGCATTTTCGTGCATTTTTTAAATTCATTTTGTTGTTTATCCATGATTTACAAATTTACCTACACATTGATCTTGAAATGTAAATTTTCGTTTATATGCAAACGAAGATCTTCTTATAATCAACTGCGTGGACATACAAATTTAATCCGATAATATATACTAATAGGTTTGAACATATTTTAGTAAATAATCAGAGACTTAATTCTAAGATTTTCATACTATACTTGCCATCGCTGCCATTGAACGACACGGCAATACGATTTTAAGTAATTTTGTGATATTATATTTTATAACAACGCTAACCAAATTGCAAAGTGGTTGCCTCGATGCTAGAAAATAAATATCCTTTTACTATAAACAGAGGCTTAGACGACGTCAAGACTATTGTCACGAAGAGCGAAGAAGTCATTTCATTATAAAGGTACTTCAAAATGAATCTATAACCTAATGAATAAACCGAATTTAATTTTATATTATAGATTGAATGGAATATTTTACTACATATCATTACTGTATATAAATTCCAGCTCTTTCGAATTTAAATGAATTTAATTAGAGCAATAAAATATAAATAAGACGAAACTTTCATAAAAATAAATAGAGATTTTGAAAATAAGCTTTTAAAAAAAGATAAAATCGGATGACATTATGTTCGGACTATTTTTTAATTTAATAGACAAAAGTTAGGGTAAATATGCCTCGATTCATTCAGACAGTTAGTTAAGAAATTTAAATAATTATGACCGTTTGGATGGCTCTATCTCTTTATACAACCCCACTACAAATCAAGTAAGATACATACTCTTTTTTTTGTTACATCAACTAATTTTGTCCAGATTATAATATTACATACTTAATTGGTTCCTTATATATATATATATATATATATATATATATACATATATATATATATATATATATATATATAAATATATACATTCATGAAAAAAATTATAGTTTTCAAATTCAAAAATTAAATAAAATCAAGGTACAATCGTTAATAATATAATGAAATGATTTTTTATTACATTATTAAAGATTAAGCCTCTTGAAAAAATCCTTCTTAAGAATGTAATTGTTTCTTTGACCTATCGGAAATAAAATAACAGTTGTATTTCTCCTTCACGTTTTGAATAAATTTTTACATACCACTGATATTTTTGTAGATCAGGAAATAGTAACTCTGAACACTTCGTATTTTTTAAATGTTTAATTTTAATGGTTTGTTACATAAAATTGACGAAACTGAATTAAGGAGGTTAATTTAATTAGCATTAGACTTGCATAGATATACTTGCTCAATAAGTCTGTTGGTTAATTTACTCAGAAGATAAAAGATTGGATTGTGGTTACTACAGGTTCCAATAGTATAAAAGTCTTGTATTGATCACAATGAATACTTGTATTAATATTCAATCTATACTGAATAGGTATAAATTGTCAGAGACGACAGGAATTAAAGAGAAAATAGCTTTACAAATAATCAAGCTTGGGCAAATTCCATGCAACTCCACCCCATATAGTAGTCACGGAAACTGACAGAGAATATTCCTGTACAACATCATAACTATACGTGTATATGCGTGCTAAGCATGGCCTCATAAGACGACTTCAAGTTTTCGTCAACGTCGTCAGATATATTTTCCAAATCCCTTGTTCTGAGGAATTATCTGATTATCACAGACTTGTTAAAAATATGCAAAGTAGTTCGGATTGACCACCAAATAAAATGCCGCAAATGGATACACGCTAGAAGTTAAAAGAAAAGTGGCCGTCGGAAGCAGCTCTAGCTACGAACTATGCTAATGGAAATGAGGCATATCAGCAAAACATGGTGTAAAGCAATTCGCGATGCCATGGACTAATCGACGTAATAAAATACCTTGGAAATATGGAAAAAAAACAAAGTTACTGAATGCTAACCAAAGCTTTATCTACGTGTATAATCAAAATATTAAATATCGATCTTAAATAGTAAGTTATTTTAACAAGTTTAATTGAGTTACTGCTAGTAGTTTCAATTGAGAACCATTAACACTAAATTGTAGTATTGTTATAATAGAATGCAACGAACATGAAAAATGGGTAGAAATATTAAAATAGGAACGGTTCAAAAGTCGGTAGTTCACTCAAGCGATATAATTTATGTACTTGGTGCAAATTGGTCCACTGGTAAAAAGCATTAAAAATTTTAGTACGTAAGCTATGTGTAAAAATGTTATTTCATATTCTCGTCATTTGCTTGAATCATTTTCATTTGAATTTTCATGTGATATTGAACGACCTTTTCTAATGATTTCTATATTCGGATCCTAACTATTGTGATTTTCGGACAAGCCCATCTGATATTTGACTCCTAATGGTTTTTATTTTTGCTTAAATCCAATATTTAATAAACTTCAAGTTATGTTGCGTATTTGTCACTGCTAATATTGCAATAAAACTAATGAAGGTAGCATATAAGTAATTAAAACATTCATATTTGTTTCTTAAAATATATTATACCGAACACAGCATTATGAATAAAGCAAAAGATTTAAGCCTGAAAAATTGCAGGTGTGTTTATGTACGTGCGTTAGAAGTTATACTTCTTTGGCAATAATTTTAGCAAGCAAATAATTAATGGAAGTAAAATAATATAAGAACTATCAAATAATTTAATTTTATAAATTTAAATTTAAATCTTATCTTTTTACCTAGAATTGCAGTCATTATCATTTAATGTAATAATGCTATTATTATTATTATTTATTAAATTGAATTTAAAATTAATTTTAACATTAAATTTAATTATATTAAAAATTTTAATTAAGACTCAGTATTCAATTTAATATAAACACGTGTATATAATTAATTGTTAAATGTACTAAAACAATCTAAATAAAGTCTAATTAATAATAAAAATAAATGAATATTATAAAAACGTATTGTGATTTATTATTTCTAGGATTTAATAAATTATGAAGTAATAATTTAAAATGCAAAAACAAATACATACTAAATTAGAAACGGTCTGGCAAGTGATCGGCGTAGTATCAACCAGGGCTATGAGCGCTCAGCTTTAGAACAAGCCTGGGCAGACTTCCGGATTCCTCAACCTGAAAATGGTTGCGGTTTTAGTCAACAACCTTCAGCTAATACTCCTTCTTCTACGAGTATTATTCAATATATTTTGACCACCTTGGTCAAAATTCTGAGTTCCCCCAATCAAATACCGTCCAACGTTGCCTCTTCTATTCTTACTTCCCTTCAATCCCTTCTTTCTAATGGTTTCTCTCTATATATGTCCCCCTTCCAATATGTTCCGTAGCATTAGAACTACGGGATATTTTATCTTCAATTCATGGCCCATATATTATTCTGGGAGATTTTAATGCTCGTTACCCGTCGTGGGGTTCCGCCCGAAGCAACCCTCTTGGGGTCTCCTTGGTGGAACTCCAGGATGATTTTGACCTGTGTTTACTAAATGATGGTTCTCCAACACGAGTTCTTGTCCCATTTCAGAACTCGAGCTCAGTAGATATCTCTCTTTGCTTCTCATCCTTGGAATCCTTGGTTTCCTGGAATATTCTTTCTGAGTCTTTTGGAAGCGACCATTTCCCCATTTTGATTTCTTTTCCTCATTTAAACGTACATATTCAAAAAATTCCCCCTCTTCAAAAATACAACCTACATAGGGCAGATTGGATGTAATTCCGTACCTTTCTCAGTGTCGAAGTTCCTTCCCTCTAGTAGACTTGGATAACATTGACACTTGCTATGACCATTTTGTAAACCTATCCGCTCGGAACTTTATCCCATTTAAAAGATTTAACCTCCACTTCAGATCCTCTCCCCCCCTGGTGGGACGGAAACTGTTCCACAGCGGTTAAAACCCGTAAAATGACTGAAGCGATATATAAATCTAATATGTCGAAAGCAAACTTCCTCTTGTTTTGAAAGACCCAAGCTCAGACTAAACGAATTCTCCTTAAAAAAAGAGGGAAGGCTGGAAGAAATTCTTTCACTCCCTCTCTTCCTTTACTCCCTCTCGTCTCGTCTCGTCTAATATAAAACGCTTTCGGCCTTTTTTTCAGCCTGATCTTCCCAAATCTGTACACGGAAATTGGGTTGATCAATTTTTAAATAACCTTGCTCCCCCATCCGTCCCAAATTTAGATGAATTACCTTTCAGGTATAACTTTACTAGCGCCAATCATTTTTTAGAAGAAGATTTCTCCATTAATTAATTGAATTTCACCTTACACCATCTTAAGGATTCTACCCCTGGCATAGACGGAATGTCATATTCAATGGTGAAAAATACTTTACCATCTACCCGTTGGTATCTTCTATCCCTCATAATGTTCAAATCAGGTTGTATTCCAAAGTCTTGGAAAACTCAAATAATAATTCCCATTCTTAAACCTCATAAAGATCCCAATGTAGGTTTATCCTACAGACCCATAGCCCTTTCTCTTGTTTTAGAGAAGATTACGGAACATTTAATTAAGAATCGTTTGGAATGGTTTACTGAACACCATTCTATTTTTCCAAGGAACCAATTTGGCTTTAGAAGAGCTAAAAGTACAATGGATAATCTCAGCGTCCTAACCTCTGACATCAGACTTGCTTTCTCTCGACAAGAGTTCTTCATTGCTGCTTTTTTAGATCTTTCTTCACCTTACGATATCGTTATTTATAAATTATTCATAATCTTGGGATTCCGATTTAGATTATAAATTTTCTTCTCAATTTTCATTTAGAAAGATCTATTATTCTTAAATCTCCTGGACCCCCCCCCCTTAACAAGAACTATATGGAGGGGTCCTTGCCCAAGGCTCTATTTTAAGTCCATTACTTTTCAATATTTACTCCTATATGATTCACTCAACAGTAAATCCTTTCTGTCGTTTGAACTCTGCCCTTGTTAACCTAAATACATGGTTTAACTCTCATGGTTTGGATCTATCCCCTTCCAAAAGCGCTGTCGTCGTCTTCTCGAGAAGGAGAATTACTCCTCGGTTATCTATTTCTTATAATTCCTCTTTGATCCCTGTTCTTTCCAATACCAAATTCTTAGGTATGTTCCTAGACTCAAAATTATATTGGAACATTCACATCGAATATGTTATCTCCCAATGCCAGGCTAATATGAATATCCTCCGCGCACTTGCTGGAGTGTGGTGCGGCTCTCACCCTTCCACATTAAAGTCAATATATAACGCAATATATAACGCTCTAGTCCGTAGTCATCTAGAATATGGTTCATTTCTACTTGATTATATTTCCAAATCCAATGCCACTAAATTGACCCGCATTCAGTTTCAAGCTCTGAGGATCATAGCGGGTGCTGTGAAATCCAGTCCCATAAATGCCCTACAAGTAGAATGTGTTAATCCTCTTAAATTTCCGGCGACAATACCTAGCTGATCGTTATTTACTAAAGGCAGCTAGGTTCTCCACTCACCTTATTTTTCCAAAACTCACCCTCCTCTCTAGGTTTATTGAGCATACTCCTTTTTGGCGTTCTAAGTCCGGACCTCTTCTTATCGTTATAAAATCCCTCACTAACCCGAGTTTATCAAACTTTTTTTCTTCTCTCCCTCTCTATAGTTTCCCATTTGACTCGGTATTTCACAGGCCAAATATAAATTTGTGTTTTGGAGTTTATTCTAAAAATGCAAATTTGCTGTTAAATTCTTTCTTGAATTCTTTTTGTATGGATTGAACGCGAATATACACACATGCATCAAAGACCGTTAGAGATGGCTATGTCGGAACGTCATTCAACTTACTTTCGCCTTCCTAAGGAGTGTGGAATGCCATGCTATTGTGGAGACCTAGAATTATGCTCTACTCAAAAAAAATCGACGGCTCCTTATCTTCTCTGACTGTTTAAGTTGTTTACAATCCCTTCTCGCTAATCCATTTTCTTCAAACCGTGGTTTCTTGATTCTCCGGATCAAGCAACTTACGCTTGATTTGGGGAGATTGGGATCCGATGTCGTTCTTGCATGGATCCCTAGTCACTGTGGCATAGTAGGTAATGAAATAGTCGACGCAAAAGCTCGGTTTGCCGCTGTGAATGGGGATCCATGTTTCACTATTAATTTAATTGAGGATCTCCTTTCCATGACGCGTTTCTGGATGGCGTCTGACTGGCGGAGGGCGTGGGAAAGATCATCCCAGGTTGCGGGCGCGGGATATTTCCAGATCCATCCTTTTATACCCACAAAAGTTTGGTTCGCAACATTTACTTTCTCTTAAAAGGAATCCTCTGCGGTATCTCGCATGCGCTTGGGTCATTGTTCTATTCCTGCTCATTTGGCTAGACTGCGGGTCAGAGAGTCTCCAATTTGCGATTGTGGGTTTGAAGAAGGCGATTTAAATCATCTTATTTTTTCATGTCCATTGAATAATAGATTTCCTTCGTTTATTTCCAAATTATTAAAATATAAAGTCAATTGCCCATCAACATAAGATCACTTTCATTTATTGCCAACATACCCATTTTAGGTTTAATGATTCAGTTCATAAGAAAGAACGACATCAAAATATAGAATTTTTTATATTTATATGTGTTTATTTTTTTTTATGTTTCTATATTTGTATATACTTATTTTGTACTTACTCTCTGTATATTATAATGTCATTTTCTTCTTTTTGTTTAATTGTAGCCTACTTCTTATTTAGTTTTTGTTTTATTGTATAGTTTATTCTTTTGTTAACAAGCAACAATGACAAACATCCGAAATATGATTTAATCAGTGTTGCGTAGCCTTTTTTCCTCAATTGACATTGGCAAAGGTTTTCTCCGGAAAGAACGAATGCTATATAATCAAAGATAAAGATAAAGGTAAACTATGTATATATGTAATTAGTGAGCAAGTACATTCTGTCGATTTTTTGTCGCATTCGTGAAGTTGCACTCTTATATTTATTTCATTACGCGCCATTAAGAAGTATAATTTCAAAAATATTTTCGAAAAAGTATGTACGTATATCATACAAGTAACATTTCCATAAATGTAAAAGAGCAAGGAATCGCATCATAGCTAATAAAAGGAGTTAGGTCTATTATGAATAAAGCGTGTTATATACTTTATAAAATTAATTAAATGATTCTCGACGTATTTAAGAGAAAAGTAAAAAAATTATTACATAAATATTTTTGATCAGATAACATGACCATGCACAGTTCACACTAGAACTAGATAACGACATATTCATTCTTTTATAATAGACTCACGACATCTAGAGTAATAAATATTTAAATCATGTATCTCCAAATCCATGTCAAAGGAGGATCAACACGTAAATATTCATAGACTATACTTTAATTAGTATCGCACACTTCACATTGCGTACTCCTCAGAAATAAATATGTTTTTCCTTCAGCTTCCATAATTATTATTTAACTTTCGTGAGATTTTCAATTGTAAACGGAAAATAATTTTTCAAACCAGCTATACAGCAGAAAGTGCAGATTTGAAAAAACTATGTCTTTGATTCTTTTTTATAAAATACAACTTACTGGCAAAAGTTATTGAATTCACTTTGTTTAACCTAAGGATAGTAACGTAAAATTATATTAATTGTATCGTTCTACATGAGCTTTTTCGTATCATCACTTTTAGTGTTATTGCTCAGTAATCTATTTTTAAAGATTCACGTGGAGAAAAGAAAAATATGAAAAATTACTTTAATTTAAACAAATTTTTGAAGGTTTAGTGAAAAAGCAATATATACTGGTTATATTTTCATGTTTAATTAGTCATGAAAAATTATTCAGCTGATCGAGTAGAAGTAAAACTAAATAATTAAAGGTAAAAACAAAGAGATTTCAGAAATTTATTGACATGCAGATTTTTCAGTGTAAAATAAAATAAATTATACACGCTTATATGCTCAATTTATTAATGAAGTAACTGGGGGAAGATATGTAAACAATATTGGATCTTGTACAAAATAGACATAAAAATAAACAATTATGTTTGAATCAGTTTTTGACACATGCATTTATGCATATATATTTTTGAGATGACCATTTCCTTTTCTTTAATCCGCATGTGATGGTATTGAAAGTACTTACAGACTTTTATGCTCTGCAGTACCAATTCCTGAAGTAATTTAAATTTTCATCATCATTTATTTTTATCTTCATATATGTAAGCCATTTCGGTAACGGTTGGCCTGTATGATATAGTAGAAAAAACGTACTAATTTTAAAGTGAAGAAAATTACAACTTATTGATATTAGTATTTCGCTCATACATCGACAAGTAGTGAGAGAGACGCGGTGTCTTATCACCATATATGTTGGCAAAGCAAAATATCAGACTATGGAGAAATAGGAATAAACAGAAAAGCAATAATATCTATAAAGGATTTTATTAGTATATTATTTCTGCGATTATATTAAATTCTTAATTTCTTCTCACACACTTCATTCATATTTACTGTTACTTTTATTTATTAGTCCAACACCTCCTCTAACTAATTTACATTTCTGAAGTTCACTGTAGGAATTTTAAATATTAAAAACTCTCGTGTCTGACATATTATGTTTATGAAATATGTTTGACCTACTCATTAACCAATCTTGTGACAGAGCTTTCCCTAACGGCCAATTATTTGCCCAATTTGGTTAAAATATTTTTTAAAGAAAATAATTTTAAATTTCTGTTTATAATGACTACAAATAACCGGTTATTGGCTATTAATGGGTTAATCTATTATTTATTGACAAATACACTTTCGTTTATATATATATATAAATGAATCTAGTACTATAATATGACCAATAATTTTATAAAAGTGTATCAGTTTGAATTTGAATTTGATATTTTTACATATAGAGAAAAATTCATATATAACATATATACTTTTATAAATACAAACTTTTAAATAAAAACGAAAATACTTTTTTTTTTAATATGTTCCAGATCCCTATAAAATCTGCTTCCTAGAGAATTTGTGTATTTTTTAAATATTTCTACTCATGCCATTCAAATAAAATATCAACCAAAAACGTGTTTGCATAATTTATTATCGCTATACATGTTACTTTAATACCCCTTCGAATAAAACTCTGTGACTAAGATTTTACGTTAAAAAGAAAATTAAATCCTTTTATACTTTTTCCTAAATAGTATAATGTCGTTGATTGAGGACAACGAGGGCCGCGCGAAATTTAGGTTATCCAAAAACTCACAACTATTGATTATCGAATACGTTCAATGTAGTGGTTGTCACGATTTCTTGCGAATGTTTGCTGTATACGCCAATGATAGTACGTAATAGTAAGAATTAAAAAAATAAGTTAAAAAAAAGTTTTAAAAACTTGGCCCGATACGAACCTATATTTTTACCTATCCTGTGTTGGAGAGGAGGCTAAAACTACTTGATGCAGAGTATATTTCTTGCCTGTCTTAGTTAAACGCGAAGATATTTAAAGAAAAAGGGTCCAATGATAATTGTTTTCCAAGCATTATATCTAAGTAACTTTAAAGTTAGGAAAATGAAACAGACATATTTATGTCTTTTTATTCACTACAGTTTATTTTGCACTAGTTTCCGATTAGCGAAGCTTAAATAAAAATTTTAGAAAAAGTAAATAAAAATTTTATTAATCGATTTCCATGAGATTTAATTAAATGACCAGTTTGAAAAAATACATAGTATTTACCTATATGTTACCTAATAAGGTTTAATTAAAATTCAATTAGTGCAACATGTTGAAAAAAAATTGAAGTAAGTTTACACATACTCTACGTCGAACATTGAAACGTAATCGTTATTGTTATATTCACAAATATAGGTAACAATTAAATGAAACTACGTGATGTAGTATTATTTCTACTTTCTTTAAGTTCTTTACCACGACCTAGTTTTTATTGTATTACAATATCATCAGGTGGACTGTTAACAAAGATTAACTCTTAGGAACATCCAACAGCATTTATATGTTTCAAAACAAAAGCGGAATCCGGGTTTGTGTGGGTTTTCCCACTACTTATGTTCGTGAGTTTATTGTAGGGGAGCGGTGTAGGTTTTATTATATTTCCGAGAGTTATACGGTATACCAGTACTTTAGTGAGGGTAATAAATTCAATTGTTGTTATTATATGAGGTTGTAAAATGCAAATGTTCCGGTGTATGTTATAAAATTAAATGGAAGTTATTCTCGGAATGTATTTATACAAAAGCAAGGGTATCTGAAAGTTAGAACAAGGTTATACCACTAATTCTACATATCTTCCGTTTTATTTATTCATGTATTTATTTATTTATATTTTTTTAATTTTTTATATTTATTTATTTATTTTCATTTTTTATATACATATATGTGTATTTGGGTTGAAAAAATTTTAAGAGTACTGTAGTATCAATGTTGTCTAATTATATTATGTCTAGAAGATATTAAGTATGGATGATGATATTATATTTAGTTGTTCATTTAACATAGTACCTCGGTGTCCTTTTTATGTCTTTTTGTTTCTAATGTTTCTAGAATATTAAGTTTATTATCTTTTGTAATTATTTGTAATATATAGTCCGTATGAGGGTGATGGTTATTTTTAATGAGATGTTTGGCAAAGTGAGATGTGTCTGGTTTGTTATTTCGCCAGCTGACAATGTGTTTTTCATATCTTGTAATAAAATTTCTTCCTGTTTGACCTATGTATAGACTATTACAGTCGTTACATTTAAGTTTATGGATACCACTATTTTTATGTTTATCTATTTTTTTTTTATTATTAATAAGGGTTTTACCCAAATTATTTAAAGTACTATAAGCACATGTTGTATTATTTATATTTTTATTATTAGTTAAGAGTTTTCCTAATTTGAGTGACACATTACCTATGTATGCGAAAGATTTATAGTAAATTTTATTATTATTTGGTATGACTGGGTATTTTTCTTGTATTAGTATTTTTCTTAATTTGTTATGGTACAGTTTTGTGACAATTGATGGATTATAATTATTATTTACTGCGATTTGTTTTGGAGTTTTTTTTCTTTACGTAAATTAGATTTTTCTAAAGGGATGGTTAATGTTCTGTGAATCATCGAACGGAAGGCTACTAACTTATGGGACCAAGGGTGTTGTGAATGATCATTATTTATGGAGTCTGCAAATGTGTCTTTTCTAATTATATTATATTTATGTTTATTGTTTTTGCATTCTATAACAATTATAATTATAACCCATCAATTGTCACAAACTGTACCATAATAATTTAAGAAAAATACTAATACAAGAAATATACCCGGTCGTACCAAATAATAATAATATTTACTATAAATCTATCCCATATATAGGTAATGTATCACTCAAGTTAGGAAAACTCTTAACTAAGAATAAACATATAAATAATACAACATGTGCTTGTAATACTTTAAATAACTTGGATAAAACCCTTATTAATAATAAAAAAAAAATAGATAAACATAAAAAGAATGGTATCTATAAACTTAAATGTAACGACTGTAATAGTGTATACATAGGTCAAACAGGAAGGGATTTTAATACAAGATATAAAGAACACATTGCCAGCGAAATAACAAACCACACACATCTCACTGTGTTAAAAATCTCATTGAAAATAACCAACACCCTCATACTGACAATGCCCCCTATATATTACAAATAAATACAAAAGGTAATAAACTTAATATCCTAGAAACATTAGAAATAAACAGACATAAAAAAGACACCGAAGTTAATATATTAAATGAACAACTAAATATAGTATCATCACCCATACTTAATATCTTCTAGACATAATATAATTAGACAACATTGATACTACAGTAATTTTCAAATTATTTCAACCCAAATACACATATAAATATAATTTTATAAACATTTAAAAGAAATATATGAATATTAAAAATTTTAAAAATATATAAATAAATAAATATATGAATAAATAAAACCGGAGATATGTATAATTAATGGTATAACCTTGTTCTAACTTTCAGATACCCTTGCTTTTGTATAAATATATTACCGAGAATAACGTCCATTTAATTATATTACATACACCGAAATATTTGTATTTTTCAACTTCATATAATAACACCAATTGAATTTATTACTATTAAAACCATTCAAATAATTTAACATAACTTAGTGTTACAGGAAAACTATGTGTAAGAGAATATAGAATTCTTAAATAATTTCTTGACACCGTGATCATTATATGATAGGAATAATACTAGAGAGATTCTCTACGTATATGTTAAGCCGACAAAAATGTCACATTAGAATACGCCAGCGGTCGTGTTTTAATTTTGTCGATAAAAATTTGTTTGTAAGAAGTAAAAGCTAGGTATTATTTTGCTTATTCCAGAAAGTCAAATATATAAGCCTTAATAAAAATAAGAAGAAACGTATAAAATGTTGTCCGTAACTTCAATATATTATACAAACAGTAGCTAATTAGAAACAATTGGTTATTTTTGTTATTTACGAAATGGCATTACCGCTAAGATATAAAACAATATGATATGTTTCAAATGTGAGAGACACGAATATCATAGAGAACAGATCTAAATCACGTAATAAATGTCCCGAATGTGAAAGAAATAAATATATTTATGCACGTAGTACATATATATTAGTGTGAATTATGACGTATGTATAGATAATATATTTTAACAGATTTTGTATGGTCGGGACCTATTTATATTATTTAAAGCGTTGTGTTCATTATTTGACCTAAATTTTAAAGTTTTTGTTCTGTTAATTCCTTCATTATTTAGCTAGGAATTTTACTATTTCTGTATTAAATTTTGCTAGAAATGGAGATGGTACCGAGTTTATTTTATTGGTTTGTGTGATTGAGAGTAGAATCAGTGGATTAGTATGATATGAATTTGAATTTTCGGGGGTCTTCAGATTCGACCACGATTGAGTTCAGAAAACGAAATATGTTGTTCGACCTTTTTATTTCATAGGTTGATTTCTATCAAAAAATTTACGACATTAATTTCGAGGCCAATAATGGGTATTTATCAAGAACTCAATGAGTATTTATTATAAATAATATTTTTAAGTCAAAATTTATTGAAATAATCTGTTTCATTTTTATGAATCAATAAGCAAATGAGAATTTTCTTTGCTTTTTCCGAATTAAAAATTACTTATGTTGTTGCTGTGAATCAAATCATTAATTAAAGAAATTTTACTTGATTTTTTCTACAAAACTCGAAAATTAGACTTCTTACTGCTGACTAATATTAAATGATAACTATAATATCAAAAATTTTAAAAATAATTTAACTTCATTCTAATATCACTAAAATTACTGACAAATTAATGAGAATTTTGATTTGATTGATTTTTAATCACCTCCGATGTTTGAAGAGAAATTTCTTCATTTTTAGTCAGATATTTATTAGCCAAATATGAGTATATCAGTGAAATTGTTAATTTTAAACACCGATTTGATATAATACCGTACTTGCTAGTATGATTGAGTGACAAACATTCAAACGTCTATACTTTCGCATGGATAACATTAGTGGGATTCAAAATCATTATTTATAATGTTAAAAAATGAAATGCAATTAAATTTTTACTCACAGTTTAACGGTGTAGTGTGAATAATATAATAAAACTTTGCCAACAATTATTCCTTTATATCATCTGCAGCAGTCGTCAGATCAGAAGACATAAACTATTACCAATTTATTTCAATTATTTTAACTATTAAATATATTGAAAAAAATTTATTAAAATTCAATTTTAAGGTAGACATTACAACTATGTTAAACGGTATTATTTATAATATTTTAAATTTATATATCTCCTCTCTCTACTCAACTTCAACACTCGACTCAGATTACTTATACCTTTACAGAGATCATTCGTACTACAAGTATATAACAATAATATCTCTTTTTATAACTTTTAGATATTTTTGAATCGAAATTATTAACATTTAAAAAGGAAATAAAAAATATATTATTTAGAAATTAAAACCAGCTACGACAGTATTAATGTTTTGTTCAGTATGTAAAAAATAATATAATTCTAAGTAAATACTAACTCTAATTATTGACCAATACATTTTGTAATATATTTAATAACACAAGTAACCCTTAAAATGTATACATAAATACTCTAACCATTTTCTGCACATGTAATTATAGTTTTAGTCTAGTTTTATACCCTGCTCTTTTTATTATACATCCACATAACTGTAACTTGTTTCGTAAACCTTTCAATGAATAAATAAATAAATTATATTTTCATTGAAAACGTGGCCATTTCACTATATTTACCTTTTCATTAATATTACCACTAACATTATATATGTAGGCATTTTTTCAACTTCACTCCGCTGTTCGTTTGCTACGTCGGTGCGTTTATTTTCAGCTTCATCTTTGTAAAAAACCGATATCTGCAACAATAGCCTTTTCTCTGTTTCCGTGTAGTTTTTTTTCCTGTATACATTTTACTGCTTTTGTTAAACGTAATATTTTTAGCCAAAACAAACAATGCTTACAACCGTCAGTAAATAATTCCATATGTCAATTAAATATGTGCCTGAAAATAGCTAAAGATTAATCTGCAGTACGTACTGCGCAGGCGATGCCAAATAAACGTATTGATATCTCATTCTAAAGATGCGCAGAAATGTTGCGCGGAGAGACAATCTAACGGCTATTTTTTTTTAACACTCTGAATTTCATACGTTTTGAACTTTCATTTTACTCCTCATAAAATTTCATGCCGGGCACTATTTGTGAAAATCGATTCTTAAGGAGTAAACTTCAAAGAAAAACCCTTTAAGAACTTTAAATGGGCCATTCTATTTTTGTAGTCATAAGCATGTTTTCGTTAATGTTTGGCTCTTTGTTAACCATATATTCTGCAATTTTTTTAATTGTTGATGAAAAAAATACAATAAATTTATATTTTAGCGTACACTAATTTTTATTTACGAACTACTGCACTTTTAACAGCCACTATTTTCACAATTTGGCAATTTATTTGAAAGATAAAAAACAAATTAATTTGGCTGTGTAAAAATGTCTTTAAGGCTCTATAAAATAGTTTACCTTTACAAATATATGGTTTAAAGTTGATAAAACATATTTCATTACTTCACGCGGAGTTATATTCAGAATCATTAAAAAAACAGACCCACATAAACGTAATATTTTTCTTTATTTACTATTATGCCTATGAATATCCTTGAAGTAATGATATATTTCTTTTCAATAACAGAACGTGATTGAGTATCGAAGGACAAGTTGCATACATTTATAAACTAAAAACTTCCCCAGTTGTAAATTTAGAAATGTGCAATAGCTAAAAAGATTCGATGAGTAATTATATCGGCATTTTAACATAATTTTCAAATAGTTTTTTTTTAAGTTGCAATTGTTTTTTCTTTAAAATTATAATAAATTAGAATATAATATACTTAACCAATCTTATAAAAACATTCACGGTTACTTTTGAATGACACGAATGCCGCTTGTGTGAAAAAAATACCGACTTCATTCTTTTTTAATTATATTTTTTAGTCATTTATTATAGTGAAAATGTTATACAAAAAGCAGCTAGTGGCTAAATGTTGTCTACATATCGTGCAAACTTAAATACTACATATTGTTTTGATATGAGCACAGTAACCAATAGTACAATTTCTTAAAAAACAATTACACCAATAGCTTGGGATAACATTCATTGATTCAATTTGACTCTAGGATTGCTTTTCATGCTACATATATGTAAAATATGCACGTCTAGACTTATGTCTAGACTTAATGTGACCTCTTAATAGGACTGGATGATTACCTTCAATGTGCAACATAAATTCCTCTGACAACTCTAGTTCTAGACATATTTCGACTTCATAATGCTCTTGAATATGTCCTCCTTAATAAGAACGAGCTTGCTGTATATGATATGATAATAAAGAAAAGAAAAAAAGCTTTAACTCTGTTTCTATTATTATTTAATTAGTTTACGTCTGATAATCTAAGACCAAGTTTTTTTATATAGTTGATTAATTTTAAGCATTATTAAGCGTTATTCCCAAAATACTATCGGTTTACGTCTCCCCAGTATTTCCTTCCAATTTAGTCATGCATCTATTTATATCGGTTAAGTAGAGCTCGTTATACGGACAATTCCTATCCATTACGGCGATGGCAAATTGAAACGTCTTCATACCATCCTTTTTGTTCCAGTTACCCTCTTTTTTAATATCGCTACTGAATAATAAATTGCTCATATTAGTGATTCATTTTCGTCATATTGTTATTTTCATCATATTATTTTTATATTTTTAAAACTTATTAGTATTTAATCATATTTTTATCAAATTAATGAATATAATTCAATGATGGCACACTTTAAGAATTATATTCACAAGAGTGAATAGTGCGTTGTGCATTATGATATTATTTAATTTATTTAAATATTAAAACACTAAGTGGAATAATTGTAATTTTTTTGTAACAGTAAATAGATAAATAAATCATAAAATAATAATAATAACATGTATGCCTTTACATAACGCATAGGATCTACCTCAAATATGAATGAAAATTAAGAGAATAGATATCTTGAGAAAGTAAAATGAAATAAAATAGTATTTACATATCAATTAGTTTCGAACTTCCGCATTTAAATATTATTAGCAAAAAGCACGACTTTCTGAAGGCTCGCGAGTTTCTTTAATGCGCGTCTATTACAGTAATGCATTCAGGATGCGGTTGGGGATGCTACGCTTCTGTAGTGCTTAGAACATGTTTGCAGAGGCTCATGTGGAAGACTTCTCTGCTACACAGCCCAGGAAACGCGACAGCTTTAACGCCGTCTCATCATTAAATGCATACATATCTCATTAAATGCATATATACCGTCACTCATTTAAATGCATGTACATCTAAATAGTTTGTTTAAGATCTAAATAATATATAAACTACATGGATGTTAAATAAATTTGTTATGCAGTAATTTCATACAATAATAATTTTAAATACTAAATAATATCTAAGAAATAATTTTGAATTGTGTATGAACTTGTTTGAAATAAAGAATTTATTTTAATCATTTAATAAAAATCATAAGTACGTAGATATGAATTTAGAAACCTTTATGTTGTTATATAATCATTTTAAATATTTCAATTAGGATAACCTGTCATTTAACAAGTAGAAAAAAAAACAAATTAAAATTTGGAAAAGTTGAAATATTCAATTAGAAAAAAAACAAATTAAAATTTGAAAAAGTTTTAATATAAAGTTTAAATATCTTTCAAGTACCGTTAGGCAGTGGTACAAAATTTTGGTACCCACCTCCAATAACTATGAGTAATATATCGTTGAACAGCTCTTTTTGAGCTTATTAGAAGAGACTATGGCGCCTAGTTAAAAATATGAGTCCGTTCAGAATTATAGTATATTGTATATGTCGTTTTTAGCAATAGAGAAATGACAGGTTTTTTGGTAATTCATAATTCACCGCCTTTGTTTGTACATCAATAGAAGTCAATTGATGTCACACGCTACCTAGTATAATCAATTATGAAATCAATTCTTCCCCGCCCCTCCCTCCGCTACCATCCATGTGCGTGCGCGTAGGTATCAATCGCATATTTTTGGGGCTAATAGAAATAAGTTTATGTTACTAGCCTTATATTTAAATAGCGGTGGTTATGGATTTTTGGTTTCACAATAAGTACAAGAAATGCGTACTTTTTTAAAAGCTCTTCTAGTAGGGTTATAAAATACTTCAAGTGTCTCAAGCGATACCATATTTTAGTTATAGTGATTTTCAATCTAAAGTCTTAGAAACTTCAAAAGGTAAAGATCGATTAGTGGTGGTGACGCTAATGCATATACGCGTTTAGTCACCTTACTGAAAACATAAACTACCTCAACCACTTTTTTCACAAAATAGGTACAAAGAAACCGTTAAGACAACAGTATTAAGAACGTCCCAACGAACTGATAAACAATTCTATTGTAACAAAGACCAAAATTGTAAGTCTCAGCTGAATGCTATTACTTATTTCACTATTGTTTTCAACGACGTACGGTATAAAGCGTCCTTTTCATCCTTACACCTGTTTTTGGCGAATTAATTCCATTAGAACGACAAAATACCTTTTAAAATTTGAACTATAATAGCTACTAGATAATAGGTAGGTACCAATACCTATATCTGACACCGTACAACAATGGTCAATGATAGTAAAAGTAAACAAAAGAGTGTTAACTTTATGGTCTATTCTAATTCCAAGAAACAAAGCACACGTGCAGCAAAGTCAATAGCCAGCTTTTTTAGTTGATTGCTAATCTGTTTATTTGCGCATTGAAAAATATCAGCGGTTGTTACGACCTATTGGCTTTTACAACCAAATACAAATAATCCCTTAAACTCGTTATATCGTATATACATAAATCAAGTACATATCATGCTGAATTAAAACATATTTTTATGCTGCTGTTATGAAAGTTAGTTTGGGGCTTGAAAGAAATAAACCCTTATAAATCGTAGTTATCAATATCTATTTATTACCTATCTTTACTAAGGAACTACTTTTTTTAGGTTGTATTTGACAACACCCGGAATGTTTAGCATCGATCTTGGAAACAAGTTGTAAACGCAATCGGACTGCCTACGCCTCCTATACAAGAAGCACATGACGAACCACAGCAATAAAACGTGGAAATAATTCACTTTCCTGAGTATTTCAGAACACCGAACACTCTCAGGCACTCATGGCTGCTAAAATGGGGCCAGTCATTGAATTTCGGAAGTTATAAATACACATACGTTTTGTGAATACAAACTGTACATTCCCAATAGTGTAAGAGTTTACCAAAAACACCGAGACTACAGTGACTGGGCTGAACTACCTCAATTCTGCAATGTCACTCATGACTTTAATGAAGCGTTGTTCAGGCAAATTAATGATATGTGACTGAGTTTATATATATATGGACAAAAAGGGGCAATAATGTACGCTGGAATATATTTATTTAACTGAGATAAAATAAATTAAATGTCTAAAAATAAAGAGAAATATTAATGGGTTTTAAAGAAAACATGCTCTTCGATGTACTTCGAAAAATTAGTACTAAATATTTTTTATATTAGTGAGACTTGTATTACTTGGAAAATATTAGGTCAATTAAGGAAGTTAGAAAAATTAGTTTAAATCATTTTGCATGACTGTTTATATTAAAAACATCTTAAATCAGATAAACAATTTATGATCGATATTTAAAAGGCCGTTTGGGTGTTACAAGCGTAGAAAAACTCTCTATCCTTATTTTTAGCTCTATGTATTTGCAGTTTATTTTGGATAAAATAGATTGTAACGAAATTATGATACACATGGATCGTAGAATAAATGAAAGCAAATGTATTGAAAAAAATATATTATAATCGTCGAATAAAAATGGACTTGTTGAAATATCCAAATATAAGGTATATTATCAGAATCAATAAATATTAATATATTTTTCTGCTCTTTATATTGTGGCTTGAATGAAATAAAATATCTACGATATTTTAGTAAATTTGTATCTCAAAGATGAGCCCTCTGAGCACCCATACAGTTGCTCAAGACTGTCAATATACAAAAACGAATACGCAACTTGCCTAGAAATATAAATGTTATATTTCGAATTTTACTAGATTGCTATTTTTGCATATAATGAATATATCAAATATTTTTGTTTGTATTATATAAATATAAAATATTTTTGTGAATTTTGATATAAGGGGTAAACCGCCTGAGCGCCCACTTAGTTGAAAATAATGAATTAAAGGTGCTAACGAATAGTCTTTGACGTCATAGCTGAAAAGTATTGAACCATTTGCCTTGAATAAACATAAAAAAGAACCAAAGGAACGTGGAATATAAAAGTTTATCCAACCGATATAAAATAAAGGGATTCCAAATAGATTTTTTTCTTGTGACAAAAAGTGAATCCAGTATGAAAAATCTAGACTTTCAAGGTAGTATGCAAGAAAAAAAGATCAGAAGTCTTGTCTATTGCAAAACAGGTGTACGACCTGGCATGAGAGTCATAGCTAATGGCAAGCTTTAGGTGTTGCAACCATGATGGAGATGCTCATACACACCGTTTATGGGATATATAAATATATAAGTCAACATGTAAAGATATAGCGTAAGTCAACTTGTACTCTTTTTAATTGCCTGAAGTAGCAAGATAATTTTTGCTGACATTTTCAAAATTATTTCCAGAATAATCTCTCAAAAAATTCTAAAAATGGATTTGGAATGCTTGTAGTTTGCTCCCCTAATTATTTCGAGCACTGAATATTTTATTTGCCCTCTGTAAAATTTTTATATAAATATTTTTGTGCAGTAACTATTAAGATTTATGCTAGTTAATTCACCTTGTTACTGTGGACAATTTAAAGTTTTAAATCTTAAAAATTAATAAAAATTTTAAATTTTAAATCGAACGTATTCTGAGAAAAACGGCTATGACAGACAAAAAATGGACACATAAATGATTGATCTCATAAGCTTTCCCTTTTTTCCTTCTGAGGTGTGGAACTCGTAAAAAAATAAAGTGTTTGCACTAAGGAAGAACTTGAGCCGGTAAAAAATTTAAAAAGTTGTTATCCATACTAGTAGTATATTTCACACGCCTGGAAAAGGATTGCGAAATGAATTTAATCTCGCAGAACAAATATTGATAAACATAGGCAAATTCAAACCACCTTCATTAGGTAATTAGTTAATAAAACACTGATTAGAAAACATTGGAATAGCTCAGTAAGTATTATATTCTTACACTTATGTAATTATTACAATTGGTTTCTTAAAAATGTAATGATCTAAATAATTATATGGTGTATAAATTAGTCATTTATCCAGAGGAATAAATAGCACAGAAATAGTACAAAATACATTGAAAACTGAAAGCTAAATAAATGCTAAGAGAAAAAGATATTTTTAACAAAACTGAATACATAAAATTTAAGGTTAATAAGTAGAGCAGAGAAATCGTTTATTTATTTATATACAAAATTTCAAAAATCATAATCAAAAACAATTGTGTCAATAATGGCTAAGAATCAAATTTGCGAATAAATTCATCATACAAACGTGACAGCTATATTAGCTATAAAATTATCAGGTTACGGCTAATTTGAGTAATATTAGACATAAATTAACAAACATATATCATCATAAAAGAGAGGATTGATTTAATAAAATCTTTATTAAAAGAAGATAAGAAATTAATAGTTCGTGACCGAATACCCCAATGGTCCAGCCATTGGGGGGTTAATAAAAATTTTCCCTAAGACAAATTTCAAATTAATTCTTAAAGAACCGAAATAAATATGAAATAATAATCCATATTATTTACATAGTTAATGGATTTAACATTAGAAATGTAACTAAAACTCTTAACACGTATAATTTTAAAATAATTTGTGGGACACGTTTTTCAGCGCCGTACAATGTCTACGAGTATACTAAAACGCATAAGAACAAGTTTTCTTTGTAAATAAAGTCTTCAAAGTTGTACTTATTTTCATTTTAATCGCCTTCTTACAAAGAGAAACTTAATCGTATCTCCTTAAGCGTCTTAACTTCCTACACCACGTTAATTTTTACTCGCTAAGGCAAATTGATCATTAATTTTTTAAAGATTTTACCTCGAACTTTATTCTTATTTTTATTTCAGTCTAGGATGTAAGCTTTTATATTAAAAGCTTTTCGAATCAACCTCCTCTGAGATTCATAAAAGGAATCCAAAATCAACTCCTTTGACAATTTATAAAAGTTTTTACCAGAGATAATTTATTGAACAAATAATTGTACAACAACGGTACTTTTGTATAATTTGATTGCATTCACAGTGATTTTGATAAGTGGCCATACATTTTAAACAATATATAAGTTGAAATTTAAATGATTTTTTCTTGATTTAATATTTAAGTAATTATAATTTATCCATCTGAAATAATTTTAAGTAGATTTTTAATCCACAAAGTTATGTGCGTATTTGAGCACAATGTATTATAAGTAAAGTATATAGGAATATCTAGCTTTTTTTCTCAGTAGACTTAGTTATTATATGTATATAAATATATATATATATATATAGATATATATACATATATATATATATATATATATATATATATGTATATATATGTATATATATTTATATATATATATATATATATATATGTATATATATATATATATATATATATATATATATATATATATATTGTCTAACCAAGCATAAAGCTCCATCCATTTCTGCGTTCTAGCATACTACTTACAAATATCAATATTGCTCTACGACCTGTGTACATACATTAACTATTGATTGAGAAAAACCGTCCGACGTAAATGCACTAAACGTTGGTGACCACTAATTAAAAATACTTCACTCAGGGAAAAAAATCTAACTGATCTATGGGCTTCTGATGGAACTGCTGTAGATATTTTAGGTTGACTGTGTCGCAACGTCGCTACCATTTTATTCAAATTAATCTTTGCTTTGATAACATGACTACTCGTGATTCGAGAAAATCATTGGAATGATCCAATGATTTTGTCGAATCATTGGATCATTCACCACCAATTCACGAGATTTTCGATGCATTTGTGGATAATTGTCGCCATAGCTACAATCCACATGAAAATATTACGATAGACGATTGAAATGCTTTTGGCCTTTAGAGTCAAACTTGAGATTTACACAGAAAGGCAATCTGAGGGACCGTGTCATGTGAGCAATAAGCACTTTGACATAGTAAAATGCCTCGTACAACCAAGACGAATTGTCATTCGATAACTGGTTCACTAGTTGTGAATTAGTAAAATACTAACTGCAAGAACACAAACTGGCACCTGTGTGTACTGTTTGCAAAAATAAAAGGCATATGCACGTGAAATTAACAAGGACTATGGGAAAAGAAATATATTCGTCAATGTTTGGTTCTCAGAAAGACGTCACAATCGTATCCCACATTCCGAAGAAAAAAGAAAGTCGTTTTACTTATGCCGAGCTTACATCATGATAATAGTATTGATACATTCACGGTCTATAAAAAGAAACCTGATATGAGCACATTTTACAATGAGCCGTAATTAAAAAAATGCCCTTGAACATTTTATGGTTCTCTAAATATGTTCGGAATAAATGCATAAATATTACATAAAATTAATAATAACATTAGCATAAAACGCCGTAAATTTCTTAAGAAGGCTTTAGGCCTTGAACTTCTTCGTGAACATTTTCAAAATCGTAAAGATGTTATTGATTTGCCAAGAAACTAATAACGGATAGAGAAACTAATAACGAAACAATAAACGGCTAAGAGAATTTTTAGGACAACCTTATGAGACCTGCAAAAATACCCAATATCAGAAAAAAGATATCAAGATTTTCCTAACAAAAAAGACTAGAAAATCAATTATACTTGTCGGAGCTGTGACAAATACATATGTAATGAACTTGGAATGTTACACTGCAGAGATTGGGCAGATGGTCATGGTAATACCGATTTACAAAACCGACACGGTGTGATATTCCTAGTAATAATAAAGATCTCATTTATATATGCCATATTAGGTAAGAAGTGATAAAAAGAATTTTGTTTGAATTTTCTTATCATACGACAGTGTCTATTTTGTTAATTTTTTGTAATATTTAAATAAATATGTCATATTAAAATACAATTAAAGGTGTTTATTTTTACCTAAAATGCTTTCAACTATAGTTGTTTTATTCAACTATAGAAATATTTTCTTGAAATCCTTTTAAATATGGGAATTACTACGATTTTTATACGGGTCTGTTAGACCCAAACCGACTATTTTTGTTATAGGTTTCCACTGTACTGCCGCCGGTTTAAAATATTCTTTTAGTAATTTTAACTAAATTTTCACATGCTTTGATATTTATTTCATTTTTAAATTATCATTTTTCATTTAATTTATTTAATTTTCAAATTATTGAAACAAATATCTATTTTATTTTCTCTACTATCAGATTTTCTTAAATAGACATTTGCTTGTAGTATCTCCAAATAAAATAAATCGGCAGGGTTTAGGTCCGGTGATTGTTGGAGCCTTCTAATTGGTTTGTCATGCCCATTTGTTTGGGTAAACTTTATTTGGATGGAGGTGTACTTAGTGCGTAGAATGAAAATAATTATTTCGTTTCTACCTGAAGTTTTAAATTTACATCAAATAATCACATAGGTAGATAATTGTATGTATAAATAATGTTACCATATATTTGGCCTGGATGTCAATTGAAAAGGTCCAATAAATACCTCATAACTAGAATGGACAATAAATTTATGCTGAAGCAACATTGAAATGATGATGTTTATGCATTTTATATTGGCGAGTTATGACTTAAAAAGTCCTATTTTTCACACTGCGATACATCATTCCACAAAACTTCATTTAAAATCCCTAGTTTCTTTTGCTTTCCTATAAATATGTAAGGGTAACCAACTGATAGATACTGAGGTGCAGCCTTTTAACTGCGTTAACTCTGGCAGAATACCGGTCTCGTTCGTTTTCTTTTTGAGCTATTGTGATCGGCACCAAAGTGCGCAAAAATAACATTTTTATCGATTATCCTAAATTAACATTAACAAGCAAAATGACTGGGGCAACTTGAACATTTATTTTAGATATTATTTCAAACCTAAATTTTCATTTCAATTGACTAATACTGTAAAAACATAAAAGAAATATCATTAATTATATAATTAATTATAGAAAAAATAACGCCATAAAAATTTAACTTTTGGACAATTTTTAAAAATGATATGAAATCTTTTCACATAATTTACAATTTTTTTATCAGCTGAAGTTTTTAAGCTACTCTTAGGGTAGTAGTTTCCCAATTGTGAATAAAAAAAATATTGCTTTATGTTAGTGTCTACTTCATTAATAATATTTCAAACACAAATTTAATTAATAATTTTCTTAAAGCAAAAATAACGTAAATAAACCTTGTAGAAAAACTTTGAGAATTTTTATAGCATTTTTTAAAAATTGCCAAAAAAATTTCTACAAAACAAAAGTAAAATCGCCAAATATAATAAGAGCAACTGGAATAGATGGTAATAACAAGCTACTAGATTTAGCCTTCGGTCATCATTATTTGTGTCATTAAATATATATAGAAGGGACAAAACCCCAATAACACTTCGACAATTAAGAAGGGTGGACAGGAAGTGACGTAATGCTTAATGCGTTATTACACACTTCAATAGCGATTCCTCTCTTATCTGCAACATTTAAGATATTTTATCGACGCTTGCATAACCTTGACGGCATTTCATTTTTCTGCCGAAAAAAGGGAAGGAGAATACGGTAGGTTTGTACTTATAAATGGAAAGTATTTTAAAATTAAGAATATATTTAAAACGTTATGTTTATTTATGGAATAAAAATTATTTTTTGTGGTTAGTTTATCAAAATTTTACTTTACACGTTCATAAACTTCAAACTTCTTTAGTAACAACTTTTGCTCCAGGCTGTTATAAATAACATGGAAGTTTTATTTTATTTTATTTTTATAGTAGTCTTATGTTAAGATGTACGAAGGGCCGTGAGCTAGTGTCAACGCGAACACATGTATTATATAATAAACGAGGTAATAAGTGATTAATACTTGTGTCTTTACTTATGTCCTAATATTTTAGATATGTTGCAATGCTAATTTGGTTTTGTTGCTCTTGAAATAAAATATTTTATTGCAATGCAAAACTGAATAAATTTAAGATTTTCTTAACTTGAACGTAACTTTTTTTTCACAATATTTCTTTATTACAATGCATGACAAAATCTTAATACACAATTATTTAATTATTACTAATGAAATGTACTCGATTTTGTTTTCAGGTAAGTTATGTGCGGATTGACAGTAGCAATGTACAGCTTCCAGATAAATTAATTCGTGATATACGGAGTGCAATTTTAATATAAGGTTTCCATGTTTTCTTCCTTAACATTAAATATCGCTTTGAAGCTTCAATTTAAGTTATTTTTTTCCGTGATCGTCATCTCTATCCAAATATTTATGCAAACGGTGCTCAAACTGTTGTGTACCTAAGTCCTAAAATTCTGCCGCCATTCCTCTGAGTAATCGAATAATCTCCTTCTTGACTTCCCAACAGTCTCGAAGCGTAGGCCCCCTATTGTTTCTTTATTTTGGGGACAAGTGGTAATCACTTGGTGTTAAGTCCGGACTATAGAAGGAGAAGAGAAGGAGTCATGTAGGTCCAGCCAAATTCTATCAATAGTATCTGGGTTTGACGAGACGAGATGTAGGGTCAAAATTTGTCTTGAAGTGGCGTTACACCTCTGGTCACTCTCCTTCTTCGGCGGTTCTGGGTCGCCCGCCTGAATTTTCTCAGTGTTGCATTACTAGTTTGAGTTTATTATCCTCTCAGTAAGCGTAAAGTTGACAAATAATAGCCCTTTCCCATCCCATAAGATGGTTTCCGTGACTTTGCCAGCAGACTGCGGTTGTCTAAAATTCTTTGGCTTTTGGCAGAGGTAAATGGCGCCATACACGTGATTGTTTCTTGTTTTCCGGAGTAAAATGAAAAACCCACGTTTCATCACCTTTGATCAATGATCAGAGTCTAACAATTCAATCTCTCATGTTGTCTTAACATTATTTAAGAAACTGCTCGGCACACTCGACGCGTTTCTGCTTGTGGTCTTCCGTGAACACTCGCGGTACCCACCATGAGTATATCTTGTAATAGCCCAGTTTTTTTATAAACATCTTCTCAGTTGTGGTATAGTAAATCTCAGAAATAAGAAAAGTGATTTCATTTATGGTAATCCCTGAAACTTCAAGCAATATCCTTACATCCTTTTCAAAAATCTCGTCTGGAACTGATAGTCTTCCGCTCCACTCTTCAATGTGTATTTCCGCGCTCTAATGCATTTCCTAAATCATTTGCGGACTGGTTGAACAGCTATACGCATTTCTCCATAAACTTCGATTATTTGAATATCTACAGGTGAAACCCTTTTTGCGTTTAAACAACGTATCACAGCGCAAATTTTACCACTGGGGTAGCAGCTATCGAGTTTCATCTCGGACGGCTAATTGACCAATACTGAGCGATGTAGCGAGACAGGAGTGGAAGAGATAGAGAGGTCGAGAGCTGCTATGTTCGCCCGTATTATAATTTTCCTTACACATCCCGTTACTATTATATGGCTTTGGAAAACTTATTTTACAATCGCCCCTTATATTTCATGAGGTTTAATACGTTTTATCCTTCTCCATTCGTGGGTAATACCCAAAAGTCGAATAACATTGGTTTATTTAAGAAATCGACTTTCATGATTTGGTGGTACATTCTTGAATGACTTCGTTAGTCGGTTTTGTATATAATTCGTTGTGAATTTGTTGATTGGTTACATAAAGATATGCACTGGCAATTTTACCGGAGAACTTGTTTTAGCTTCGTTGGATTACATTACGATTTGATTGCTTAGCACATCCCTAAATCTGAATGTCACATATCCAAATTATTTTAACAATAGACAGATAAATAATTCGCTTGCAATAGAGGTTTAATCTGTAATAATATTGACCAATCGAAATATTTGTTGTTTTTTAACCTAATTTCCTCAGATTTTACTTTGACATTGAAGTTTTTAATTAAGTCTATTATTCATATAGAGTCCAGGATATTTAGCTTAACCTGCTTGCGGGACTTAAATTCTGTCAATACAACTATTTAGACTTCTCTTTCTTTTTTGCAGTGCGATTCTGATATGAATTTAGATGGATTTAGTTTGATTTTCCAATCGGCCTTCCAAGTTTTGATGTTGTCAAGTGCTTCTTACAATTTTTGGTGACTTTATTTTCCCGATCTGCAGTTGCCATTACTACTGTGTCATAAGCAAGGATGCTTATGAACGGTATAGAAGAGGTTTCAAGTCACTTCTTAACGTACACCGGCCCGGATTATATAAAAACCTGAAAGCGCTTCCTCATAAGATATCCTACATCTTCTATCAGATGCATAGGACGTAAGTAGATGTTTCTCAAACAATTTAAATATTGATATTAACAGCAATATTAGGCTCAACGAAGTTGTCTCTTTTCCATCGGTATCCCAGGTTACTTTAATATAATTTTCTGATCTGTTTCATAGCCTTTCGAAACATTAGTTAATGAAAGTAAGTATTAAATATTTATATAAATGTATACACACACATATATATATATATATATATATATATATATATATATATATATATATATATATATATGTATATATATATATATATATATATATATATATGTTAGCATGCTAACAGCCTATTTCTTGTGTCTATTTTTAAAGTCTATTTCTTGTGCTTCTTCATTCGGAATTACTCGTTTGATTGCTACCACCGACTGATACATCGGATGTTCGATTAATACTGGTTTGAATACGACGGGGTTAGAATACTGATGCCAGGTGTCGAGCAAAGAATTCAGCTTTCTCTTCATTCCTTCTTATCCATTGACTTGTTAACGACATTTTTTACTTGTTTAAAAATCATTTTGTTAGCCAGATTTCTGGATCTATCTCAGGCAAGTCTCATTTTCCGCCTTTCTTACCTTAGATCTTTTTTCGCCTTACACCTCTAATTTCAGTGGGATAATTAATTTCTTGCTCTGGTTTGTCTCTTAGGGTGAATATAGCCTAACTTCCTGCCACAAGTAAATATTCGATTAATTTCTGTGCGTGTTGCTCCAGACCATCAATAGTACTATAATTTGTCAAAGTGATTTCTAAATATCTCTCAAACAGTGTGCTTTGTGATGAGATTTCGTTTACTTTCTCTAAAATATCGTTGCATTCAACGTCAGCAGACCGG